>JACDJE010000149.1:5719054-6233707 GCA_016647715.1 Pavo muticus
TGGGCACCGGGCGGGCACGCGGGGAGGTGTCGGCCGGCCTGGCCCTGCCGAGCCCCGCGCCGGGCCCAGGGGAGGGGAGGCGCAGCCGCGGCCCGGGGCGGCAGGAAGCGGTCGGCCTCCTCCCGAACCCGGACCCTCCGGCTCAGTAAGCGCGCCCGGAGGGCTCGCGGCGCCGGCCTCACCCCGGCGGGAAGAGCCTCGAAACACGGCCCTCTCCTTCCCTGGTGCTTCAGCTGGAGCTGCAGCAGAAGATGCCATCCATGTTAAGCGTCTCAGGACCCATCCGTTAAGCAGCCACGCAGGCACATTTCACACAATACCTCCCTTTCAACGAGGTGCACTTTGACACAGGACAAAAGGTGATGGGAGAGGTACCAGAGAACTCCTAAACATCAGGTTGGACTTCTAAAAGCATTCTCGTGCAGCACGGTGTAATGATGCGCTCCATTCACCCCATTTTGAAATGAAGTAACATCTGCCATAAAGAGCAGGCTGAAGGAAGCATCCCGCTCGTGTAAGAGGCCGCATCTTGTACAGCCCTATAGCCTTCTGCACAGAAGGTTCTGACAGGAAGCACGGCCTGACCACGTATGTCAAACCAAGATATCGGTACTGACAGCAGTGCCAGCTCTTCCAGTGAGGTGCTCAGTTGTGTGCAGGCAGCTGATATACCACCTCCTGCCAGCAAGGACCTAGGTGCTGTCCTGTGCTACTGCTATCAATGCTGCTGGCATTGGTACCCGATGGCATTCCCAGGGAAACACTGGGCAAACCCAACCTGAGCAGCCCCACGGCCCCTGTGTCACTGCTCTCTCACAGAGGGCCTGCTCAAAAATAGGTTTG
The DNA here is from genome assembly GCA_016647715.1 of Pavo muticus. Taxonomy (NCBI): domain Eukaryota; kingdom Metazoa; phylum Chordata; class Aves; order Galliformes; family Phasianidae; genus Pavo; species Pavo muticus. The sequence goes on from JACDJE010000149.1 coordinate 5,719,898, forward strand.
AAACATACCATGTCATACTTGCTCCAGGATGGCATCCACAAATCAGATTATCCCTTGCAATGTTGATATTCAATCTCGTAGCATAAAGTAGAGTCTCGCATTCGTTGACGTGGAGGTCCTGAAGTTCCAACTACGTGTGTCTAAAAAAAGAAACAAAAGATCGCATGGTATTTCTGATTATTTGTGTGCTGTATACATCTGAAAGGGGTGAGCAGATAGAATAACAATTCTGCATTTACGGAGAGCAAATAAATTTGCAGAGATCAGAGCTCAACTTCCAGATCTGTCCATTGAGTAAGTGGTGTTTGCCCTCGCAGATTAAGTACTCAGTTACCGCAGACCTGGAAGCCCCAGCATACGAGCACAAAAGGCTGTGCAGTTTTTTGCCAGTGATAAATGAAGACATCTCTGCCTCCTTCTTGATAGTGGGCAAGGGTGGGGGTGAAAATGAGGGAGGCAGGAGCGCAGTCTGCTCCCAATGCCTTACTTTGAGGCTCTGGGGGAAGGTGCCACCCTCGCGCTGCGGCGCACGCTAACTCCGGCTCGCAGCCCTTTTGGCATGGTTGCGCTGGAATGTGCCGAGAGCAGCGAGGTGGTCCTTCTGTGATGCAAGTTTGTTGGATTAGAGTTGCAGTTTCCTGCAAACTCTCTTCCTTCACTTTTCACTAATTGGCAACCTCCAAATAGAAGCAAGAATTATGTGAGCTGTGGAAACTGAAATGCCTGTTATCCTTAGAGAAAGCTTATCCTTCTCTCTTCAGGGTTTAAGCAGGCTGACCAGGCAGTGTGTGTTGGGAAACCTGCCCAGCTAATAAAAAAAGAGGACTTCATTCCTCAAAGCTGCCAGAGCTCTGCCTTTCACCAGTACCAGGAACAATCGAGCTACTTGCCACAGTGAGGATTATTCAAGTGAGTGTTTTGCAGGACTGTTTTTAGTATTCCAAATACTTTAAATTAGGAAGAACTATGGGCTTTTTTTCCTCCCTCGATGTGTTAAAGGCTGCTGAGATTTAATACACCCACCCTACAACATAGTTGTCATTTAGTGTACCTTTTCTCCCATTTTGCAAACTAAGTAATTTTTCCATTTCCTTTTTTTGGTTGTTTTTAAAAAGAAATTACAGGGGGAAAAAAAATCACAGCAGGGTAAAGTAGTGTCTGGAGAACCTGAACTCGTGGAGGAAAAGTTAGTTTGCACTCTGAAGTCTCTCAAGTCACCAGCAGTAGGAATCGGCTAAAGCAGAACAGACCTTCAGCAAGCCTGTAGAGGCAACAAGCTACATTTTCACAGCACTTACATAGCAAAGAGACAGAACAGCTCTGCTCTTTTAAAAGAACAGAGGGTGCCTGAAAAACCTGAGGACCCCGTCAGGAAAAGCTAAGGCCACAGTTTGCTCCTGCTCTGTATAACTAAGGAAAACCAAGATTTCTTTCAAGATCCCTCTGACTGCGGGTGCTCTGCTGAGACATTTCCTGGGCACAGAAAAGGTCTTCTTCAATCTTTGGTCTTTTATGTCTAGCTTCTAACTCAGTCCAAAACACAGGTCATTAACTTTGATCACTAAGCCTGTTTAAACAAGTGAGATGGCATTAGCAGCAAAGATATCTATCAAGCTTCTGTATGCTGAGAAACTTGAGGAAGAAAGGGTTTGTTAGATCTAGGAGTGCTCTAGAAATTGCTGGGAATGTTACCTGCTAGAGTGGCCCAGAAATTATTCTTTCAGAAGTTACAGTATTGCAACTGCCCAACATTTCATGTTTATCTGGTCGATTCCATAGAGATGTTCAGTAACTCAAAGTTTTAATAATTTAAAAATCACACAATCCTCGTGTGACTCTGGAGTAGACAAGATGTTAGGATTATACAGGCACTTTCTCAGAACACTGCCTGGGTGACAGAGTAAGTGGCAGAACAGCTATACTGCACACAGCCAACCACCACCGAAGGACTGCAGGACAGGCACAAGGCACACAGCACACACAGGCAGGAAAATCATACACCACTGGAGAGTGGAGTACCACTGTGTTGCCTTAGTGGTGGTGATCCATTAATACATTAATACGCAAGCAGATTTTTAATTAGAAGGGTACCTTAAATTACATAACTAACATGTTTACATCTGTGGCTTTGGTGGCTTTTCAGGAAAAGAAGAGCGAGCAAAAGTCACAGATGGAAGAAAAAGCAGTAGATGTTCAGATGAGCAAATTCTGGACTCATGCAAGTACGCAGCAGGCCATTTTGTATTCATTCCTTAGAGGATTTTCCATCTCTGAGAAAAGGAAGCGGAGAAGCACAGAACGTATCAAGTAATTAACCCTTGGCACCACATCCACAATCAGCATGCCCTGTATGTAAAGAGTAAGCAGCAACAGCTCAGGCCAGTTCTTAAGAGTACTTTGGGAATGAATCAAGGCAAAAGTCCAAGAGAGATCTGTCTCTCTCAGTATGTCTGTACTGCTGTTTTCCTGTGATTGGTTTAAAAACAAAAACCAGCATATTTTCCTTCAGGAAGATGAACACTGTTCTCACATTTCATACAATTGCAGACAACCTCTTCCTCCCACAAAGGTAATCTAATCGAATTAGAGGAGCAATTCAGCCTGCCCATATTCTCTGGAGACACGAAGGGAAACACTGAAGAGCAAAATCAGATCTGAAGATATATTTTTCTTCTCAAGAAATCGGAAGTTCCTCTAGTAAAGCAGTCAGACATCATTTCTGAAATCTTGGATCATTCTCTGTCCAAAAAACGGGTGGCTGTTTTGTAATCAGCTCTTGTTTTGGTACTTTGCTCTTAATTGTATTTTTACTGAACAGTTGCTCCCTCAAATGCAGTGTTTGTCACCCAGTTCCTCCTTTATAGCAGACTCATAATTCATATTCTTTGTTGCAAAAAAAAAAAAATGTGTTTCCCTAAAAGCAGTTGTAGGTTACAAGCAAATTAAAGAGGAAAGAACCACTTCTCATTTAGAACATTATCATTATCTAACTGTTCATTGGTCTTACTCCTTCATGTGTCTGTCATCCTCCCAGCAGAGCCTGTCAGTAGTAACCCCTTCAGAATACCTCACCTGAAAGAACCTTTCTGATTTACTTGGCTCGCTGGCAGGACCTCAACGTATTTGAAAATTCACACGTATTTGGAATGCTCACTTTCACTCAAAATCATTAAGAAAATTTGCACTAGCCAAGAAAAGCAGATTAGTTTAGAAGTTCAGACATCTAAATCATTCTGAATAGGAAAACAAGTTACCTTCTATCACTGTGATTTAACTTGTCACTACTAAGATACTTCCTAGGAACTAATGCACATACAGGAGGACAAAGTTTAGCCTAAGTACTTATTTGCAACAATCTAAAACATTATTTGAGACTTACTTCTCCTAAGTATCTGGAAAGAAAGATGATACCTACATGTCTGAGATAAGTGAAGAACAGCCTGCTCTCTGACACAGAGCCACAGTCTGCCACGCTTCCCTTCCAAACTCATGGTGCTACATAGTTGTGTACTTCACTTCATGGGTAACGATGACTTCCAACACACTGCCTTCAGAAAGAAGGGGAAGTTCTCCCACTTCATCACAACCCAGCCATCGAAGAACACGTTCTGAACAGCAGGTGGGAAGCTTTCCCCAGCAACCTTCCCCACTGGTAAGGAGCCACGCTTTTCATACCTTCCCATTTCCCTCCTTTTTCTCCAGGTCACAGAACTTGATCTTCCAGCTAGCTCAGACATACAAAGATTTCCTTCATTTAACACGTACCAAAAAATTACACTAACCATCAGCTGAATCAAGCAGCCCAAATATACAGCAGAGACATTAGGACTTAGATGAGCATTAAAACAGAATTATACCAGAAAGGCTGAAGTGAAAGCTGCAATTTAATGTAAAATAATTATTCTGCTTGTATATAATTTGAAGCCTCATTTGATTCGTTTAAACACTGTATCATGAAAAATATTTTTATTTCAAAGAAAAATGGAAAGCCATCTACTGTGTGCAAAGGTCAACTAGCACATGGCCAGCACTGCTGAAAGCACTCTCCTGCCCACTTTAACTCTTTGAAAACTTAACACTCTACAACACAACATTATTCCTAGAGCACAAGCATATGAAGCAAAAGTCATTAACCCTTTTATTTGCCCTGGAGACGATCATTTGTTTTTATTAATGAGATGCCAAAGTAATGCAGATTGACTTCATTATTTGAATGGTTTTTGCATTACTTTTGCACCACCTTCCCACACAACTGATGCTATATAGTGACACAATTCTCAACCTGAGTTAAGGAACTGTGGGAGACAGAGAAGGGAATCCGGATAAGAAAACTGATGTACAAAAAAGTCTAAAGAGATACACTGAAAGTCTAGGATAAAAGAAGTTTCTTTTTTTGTTGTTTGTTTTTTAAATATACGTGCATGAAGCCTCTGTCTTTTACAACTCCAAAACGCTGTATGTTTTTAGATGGGCTGGAAAGATGAAGTTTCAAGTATTAAGCTGAAAAAATCCCTGGAAGAATTCCATAGTAAATATTTCTGAGCGTGTTAATGGAGCAAAGGTAGAGAAAGAAAAAAAGATTTGGTTTTCCCCTGTGTCTGGAGATGAGCAAGGGTAGGGAACATCCACAGCTGGCAGTTATAACAGTGTAAAAAAAAGAGGTGTTTCTTTTTAAAGTTGCTATTAAAGCTGTCATGTTCAATAATGCACAGAAATCTGAAGTCAGAGTACTGCTTTTTGTTTTCTTTCTCCTCCAGCTTCCATGCCTTCTGCAATGAAAAATACAACGGGAAAAGTATTTCTTTAATCAAACATTATTTGACTTGAAATTAATAGATGCTTTTTGCACCTCAATATTTTCCTTGTTAAAAGCCAGATTTAGATACACTTCAAAGTACAACGCTAAAGAATTATTTTGATTTTTAACTTTAAAAAAAAACCTTTTGAACATAATAAAAAAGCAACGTCAGTCTTGCATATTTCCTCTTTCTTCTTCAGTTGTATAAATAGAGCACACACACACACACACGAGTTCTTTCAGTTGACTCAGGTAGGAATTAGTCTAGCCAAAAAGTCGATCCATATCCATTTACGATACAGCAAAGCTTTCTGGTAGCCTTTGAACTATCAATATGGTGAGTTGTAGAGAATTTCCAGACATATTTGCATATCAACATGAAAAAGCCAGGTCTTACTAGAACGTTATAAATTGCTTTCCTAGTCAGGGTTCTGGATCTAGGACATGCGTTCTAAGAACTATATCTGTGTAAGGTCATAGGAAGCTCTTCCAAAATAAGGATGCAAGCCACAGGCAAGCTGTGTTCACCTCTCATTTTGGCTGAACGTGCTTCTTGCTCTGTGACTACCTATGAACTCTCATACGCAGGATGAATTGCAAAGGGTAACAGCTGGTTTTGGCAATGCCCATAGCCATACTGCTGAATGAAGATGCAACTTCTGCCTTTCAAACCAACAAACCAGTCTAACATATCTACAAACAACAAAACAAAGAGCCTACTACAGTACAACTTGCAAAACCTTTATCAGTTATAATTGAAATACAGCCAGAGGGAAGAAACATGTTGACATGGTCTCCTTCTATAAAAGAACAGAGAAATTTTAAAGAAGTGTTCAGTGTAGTTAAAAATGATCTAAAGGGCAGATTTTCTGGTATTTTATCTGCAACCATCTTAAATTTTAAATAAATTGGACAATGTTGTCACTTGCCATAGGATGCTAGGCACATCTTGAACTATTCAGATTGAACACCAAACCATCAGATTATTTCCTGCTGATTCAAAAACCAAAAATGAGTGGCTTACAGCTTTGGTAAGCCTGGAACACAGGATCACAACCCTCTCTATCTTAATCTTTCCAAACCTATGAATGTTACATCAACTGGGACAGGTAAGCCATTTCTCCTTTCCTCTCAGAAGATTCGTTTCTTTACATAAAACTGTCATTTAAAAGCAAACACATGTAAAACATCCTCACAAATGTATTTAGATATACTTTATTCTGTTAGTAGAAAAATATTTGCCTCACATGTTTTGTAATCAAAACAGAAAGCTCTTCGCTGTACAGATTTGCTCTTAGCTGAGGTTTAAATCTTGTGACTGGGAGACTTCCCAATACTCCGCAGGTATTTTGAATTTTAAAGCAAAAGCAAAAAGAAACAACTGTGATTCTTAGAGCACTCTTCCATTTGAATTTACCACTTACAGTTACTTTTATGCTCTGGTTTTTATGTTTGGGTTTTTGTTTGTTTGTTTTTTACCTTTACTATCTTCCAGTGAGTTCTGTCGGTGAGTAATGTGAAAGTCAATTTAGTTTTATAAAATTGAATATTTTTTCCTATGAGGACACGTGCACATTAGTGAAGCATCCACAGATCTGTTCGCAGTTTCTCTCTGCAGTGCCCACCATGTCTCATCTCTGTACACTTGCCATTAGTCACTCGGAGTAATCAACACAAATGTTCTCTAGCAGCTTTTTCTCACCTTAGCATGATGGAAAACATTTGCCTCAGATTCAAATAGATTAAGCCAATAATTTAATATTTATAGAACTAACCTTACACTAATATCATGTTGCTTTCTTCAAGTTATCCCTAAACTCTACGCTACACTGCTATTTTCCTGGTACCTTTACCAATGGAAACTGCCACGGCTCCCATCCACCAAGACTTACAGTGTTAGAATGCATTGAGGGCAACATGAAACATTTCTAAGTAACGGCAAGATTGGTGAATAACTTTCAGAGGAACAAGAAGTTGTTGGATTCAAAGCTCCTCATCAACGTCTGTGACTTTTCAGATGTCAGAACTAACACACAAAAACAACGTAGCAGTTCTACTTAAGAATTCTGGATTGTCTGAATGGAAATCTGAACTCATATCACAGACATCTTTTTTTTTTGACCTCCACACAGCATTGCAAAGTTTGTCTGAAGAGAAAACATCTGAAATTGGCAAGTATGGATTTTGAGAGCCAGAAAGTTTTGGGTTTTTTTTCCTATTTACCATTTATGATTGTTTTTCACTGTGAAATTTTAAGTCCTCTTCACTTTTTAGCCCCACATCAAAAAAAAGCCAGGATCTAACATGACTAGACGAAAGTTTGAAATACGCAATATGACTTCTGCTGCAAGCGCTGCCTGCATCCTTGCTTCAAGGAGAAAAGACAGAGGGAGAGGTATATAATGATCTTCCAAAATAGACACTGTACACCATGATATCATTTCAGGTTCACAAACAATTCTCAGAAAGCAGTTTCATACTTGGCCTTAAAATGCCATTAATACTTTTCCATGTCAGAATCTTCCACTTACACTCAAGGATGTTGCGCTCTCCCATTTGGCACAACGGGCCTCCTGCCTGTTCAGTTTTGCACTTTGGATCCAATGCAAGAAAAAAAAAAGTGCTGGGCATGCTCTGTGCATCGATGCACCAAGTACAAGCTTCATGAGACAAAGTTTATGTTCCCTCTAATCTGATCTCATAACTCTATTCCATGGGGACATCTTTATCACAAACTCAGCCCAGGATGCTGGAATTGAAAATTCCTTACTAATTAATTTTTAGCTGGCACAAATAAGCCTCTTTAAGTTCAGTAAGAACTGTAAGTCTATTCTCCTTGTTTAGCCACTTATAATTAAAGATAAATAAATAGCTCAGCTTTTTTTTTTTTTCCCACTTCAGATGAATGTGCTGATCATCACAGTAATATTTCTGCAGTCCTCTGGTTTGTGGATGAGAGATTCTCATGAAAAGTCCAACTTCCTAAATGGCTGCCCCAAAAAGAGAGGGATTAGATGTGGGAGAGGGGAGAAATAAATCTTAAACTGCACGAAAAGTTTCAAAAAATATTTTAAGTGTATTTTTAATAGTCTAAAATGGAAGATGTAAAGGAATGCTGCATACGCTCTTAAAATCCTTTCACAAACAAAATTACACACTCCTGCACTGCATACACTGACACAGGACAAGGATGGATTTGCTCAGTATTCCCCCACATCAGGTAGAACAACATCTGTGTGCCTCATTTACCTATGGGTAATTAATAAAATGTATAGCTCAGACCTAATGAGAGAACAAAATACCCAGAACACAAAACTCGGTGTCAGTGGAGTTGCATTACTTTGTAAAGATCAGCTTTTTGGAGAACTACGGTTTGGAAAGCGTACAGCTAACAAATAATGAAAGCGGTCACACACTTTACGTGACATATTAAATTAAAGGTTGCTTCAAAAGTAACACCTCCTGTTTGCTTTCATGGATGCTACAACAGGTGCAGAGAACACAATAACATTATTTGGCAGAGAAACTTCTCAGTTACAAAACACTCTTTTTTAACAGTCTCCACCATTAGTTACACATTTTCACCAGCAATGAATGTGAGCCCGCATTCCACGCTGGTAACAGTCCGCAGCAGCAGAGGTGACCCGCTGTCACTGTTACTGCTGAGACACACCACCCACGGCCTCACTGCGCTCACAACCGCCGTTTGTTTGGCCTCCAGAAACATTCAGCAAGCACCAATCAACATCAGCGAGTGCCATTTTGCCCTATGGAGGAATTCAGGGACACACCTTTGTTTCATCTGCACTTCCATGGCAGACACCACTTTGTTAGACAGCCCCACCTGATGCATGGCAACAAAACGCAATGGAATATTGGTGAGAAGTTTCAGCCCCTACTGCCGTACCACCACCATCCGCCGCTGACGCTGTGGGCCAACATAACCAATTACGAGGCATTACTTTCAGAGCAGCACTCATACTTTGCTGACACAGGACAGCATTAAACCAAAATTATGGAAGCTTTCTTCTCATAAAGGAAACAATAGCCTGCATCAAAATATAAGGTCTGGTTTTATTTTTTAATATCCCCAGTTTTTAAAGTTTTATTCAGACTCCAAGCGTTATCAAGACAGTGACACAGCTGCACCTTATTTCCCCTTGCTCTTTTTTTTTTTTTTTAACCACAAAATTGTATTTGGCAAGGAACCAGAACTATTTCCATGTTGGAAAACTGAGCTGCCTTGAAAAAACAACAGCAATCCTCCATACAACACTCGTGTTCACCCCCGAATACAGTGGGTGAGTGCACCTACCTACATCCACACACTAATCAGAATATTCACTGCCTATTTCTCTTGGTTTAGTTTTTGAACCATCAACTGTATGGAAGAAACAGTAAATTGGTTCAAAATTAGCACCTTGCTGGAAACATATGTGGGATTATTTACTGCTTTCAATATTAGCTGTCAAGAAACTCAAGCCAAGTTACAGTAATGTTTTGTTGGTGCAGGGAAGCAAGAAATCAAAAGAACCACAAATGGTTAAATGACAGCACTCTGTTCTTGTCAGGCTGATGAGCACATTTGCAGCGACCTGACTGAGCCTCAGAGGAGGCAAAGGAGGGGAGCAGGGAGCCTCAGGATAACAGACCAGCTCATAGCCCTTGCCCTACACTAATATCTTTTCTCCCTCTCCTCCTTCCCTTTTGTTTTTATTTCTGTTTCACAATGCAGTGTTCCATTTTAAAAGAAGGGCCTAGTCACCTGAGCCACAAACTCCTGATGGGAACTGCCCCAGCTAGGCAGAGCTCCATGGCCAGGGTTTCAAAAAGCACGACTTGACCTACAGCTGGAAGAATATGGGGATCCACCTCTAAACTTGTCATGGCATGGCATCCATAGCAGCACATTCAGAGAAGTTAGCCATACCAGGACACACTTACACATGACCCGTCAGCTTTCTAAGCACCCTGGTTCTTTCCCAGATGTGCTAAAGTGATGAGTGATACTGCAAATAAGTGTATGTAAGCTTTTATACAGCTGCTCCTTGATTTTCGACTGTCTCTAATTCACATTTTGTGTACCTTCCAAACAGATGCTTAAATGATGGCAAAAAGCCATTAAGGGCAAATAAGTAAACGAGGACATGCTTGGCTGAAGTAAATTTACTTCTAAATTTAAGTGAATACTCACAGAGATTTGTCTGTGGCATTCAGTAGCCTGCACTTTCTGAAGCACTATGCTTCACAAATACAGAAAGTCAATAATTAGCTTTCCAGCTATTCATCAAACGTCCGCAATAGGTAAATACTGAATAATAGCCAGCTATTCATTAGAATGCAATATCTGAGAACTGTTACCCTCTTTTCATGAGTCCAAGCCAAAGTTGCTGTGCTGTTGGAATAAAATGCTACCTGACAATAGTGTGCCGTTACCTCTAGGACAGCATACAAAACAAAATGAGTTGGTTATTCAAATAACACGTGGTTTACCTCAAAACTGAAGGTTTTGAGTAAGTAAGAAACAACTACCACCACCTTTTAGGAAACTAGCTCTGGAGCATGCCACTGTTGGACTAACACATCCAGACAGGAGGTGAGCCTTCCAAGATACAAAGAAGGTGTCATCTGCTTGTGACATTCAAAAACAAGTTCTCTGCGTAACACATTAGGTCTGTTGCCCATGAACTCTCCTTGATCAATAGAGAAAGGAGAGGAGACTCCTGCATGAACCTTCATCATTTCACAACTTCAATCCTGGCTCAGTCCTGGCTCAGGTTTGCTCTTTATTACAGAGGAATTTTGTTTTAATTTCACTGTGAATTGGAACAGCATTGCCTTTATTTCCTAGAAGTTGTATACATTATTCTACTGTGAATATTGTATATTGTGCAGCTATTTCTACATTATGGAAGGCTGTTCTTAATCTTTTAATTTCAGTGCTACAGCCAATGAAGAATCTGTGATATTTCCGTGTCTGGCTGCTGCCACTTTCTTTATCCCAGCAGGTTCTCAATGCAAGCAGTTCACAAACTGCAATGCCAGCTCAGCCAGGCAAGGCAAGGAGTTCTGCGTCTGTACTGCGTGTGTCTAACTAGAGGAACTGCTATCAATGGGTGTTCTGAGGGAAAATAAATAAAAACACCCTTCCAAACACTGGGGAAAATAGAATACTGGATGGTAGTGCAGTTCACAAAGTGCTATGCAACCTATTAGTAGCAATATATTTTCCACGTGTTGCAAAGACAACAATAATTAGCAAATTTTTGCAGTCTCCTCAACAAGCATTGTAGATAAGCAAATAGGACCACAACATCACTAGCAAAGACATGCATTAACATTTCATCATTTACCAGAATGTTTCAGACAGTTCTAATCGTGGACCACACTTCTAGACACTAAGAAGAGACAAAAAGAAAATCTGCCAACTCTGCTTTAACTTGAGAAAGGGCAATGTCTTATGGACTAACTCATGCACACCTCTGTAGTTTCATTAGGAAAAGGATTACTCTTTCCCTATCACTCTCAGGCTTGCTCTTAGGAGATGAAGTTCCACAGCCTGGTGCTGCAGGTAGAATTCCTCCAGGTTTTACTCAGAGAAAGCCCATTGGCCAACAGGTTAGGAACCACAGAGTGTTACAAAATCATATGCTTTTTTTTTCCCCAAAGGTATGCTGACACTGGCAACGTGGTAACTCTTTACTTCTAAAGGTATAGGGAGAAACCTTTTCCACCCCCATCTCTCTGCCTTGCAGATTAGTGGTATGGAGGATCTCTTGGTATCAGGAACAAATAGCCTTAAAGCTGCAGGCTCCAAACATCAGACAGCTGCAGTTCATGGAGCACATGCCCTCACTCAAGTTCCAGGACAACGAAGGGAGAGCTTATAACTACTACAGCTTAGGTGATCAGGCAGGTTATGGAGCACAGCCAAAATTAACGTGGCCATTGCACCTGCCAAAAGTAACTGCAAGCCACTTGCAAATATTCCACAATCATACTTTGCAAATTCCTACTGTAGACTGCTCTGTTTAATAAGTAAAAATACTGCAAGATATGAAAGATCCTGACCTTCATTAACAAACAGCAAAATTCATACCCAGAAAACAACAGTCATCATGCAAACCCAGCAGTGAGCATATTAGGATGTCCCAGATTTTTTTCTTCCTACTACAGTTTTAGAGTGCTTTTCAAATACAGTCAAGAAAGTGGAGACTCACATTATGTCCCAAATGCTCTCCAAACTGGATATACTTGAGATCATGCAAAAACTGAGTAAAGGAGTAGAAAATCCAGAGCTAGGTTCCTCTTACAGAGACCGAACAATGCGCTTTTCACATCTGCAAACAGTTTAAATCCAGATCCTTGCACTTGCAGTACAAGTCAAAGAAGCAAGTCTAGGCTGTCTAGCACGTTGCTAACTGCAGCACCTTACTGCAGACTGCTGACAGGCCCACACACTGGTGTCTTCTGCACTGCGCTAATGAGGTGCAATCAGATCTTAAGTAATGCACACTCAGAATTACTTTGGCACTCTGTATCAGTTTAGCAAGATGAAGATATCAAGTAGCTGCAACAGGTAAATTTGCAGCTTGCCCAGGAACTGGAGACTTGTACTAAGGGGTTGTGTTATGCGTGAGATGCTGTTTGTCAAGTTTTCTGCTCCTCAAGTGCTCAGAGGGACAAACAGCAATTGCTGAGCTGGGATATTAACCCCCCGGTGTGCTGCAACCATCTCTTATACATTAGGAGTATTACGCTCCAGACTCTCACAGGTAATTTTGAATCCTGTTCAGGCCTAAAGAGTTTCTAACCAAGTGTATGGCTATAGGCATTAGACCAACAGATGTTTCAGTACTGAACTTAAATGCCTTCCATGTTATTTGATTCTATATTTATGCTTTATATTATTACTGGGTTGAATTACACTGCATAATCTCACAGTTTTCTGAAGTTATTTCTCCATATAAAGGGATTCAGATGCTTTACCCCTCTTTTTGCATGCTAAAATAAAAACAGGATAGAATAATAACTGTTATACATCCCCAGGAAGGAAAAAAATCATCTCCTGAGTAAAATTTCCACGCACCATTAAAGAAGCTACAAGTAGATGGAAATGCATTCTGTGCTGGAACCTTAGGAAGATCTCCAGAGGAAAAAATACCGAGCTTTAGTGTCCATAAAGGGAGAAAGGGATTTACTAAAAACAGATAAACAAAAACCCAACTTTCTAACATATGGTAATCACAATAAATCACTCATTCTATTTTTTTTCAGCTTTTTCTTTTTTTAATTGCTTCACACAGGTAAAAGTAACTGTAAACACTTAATTTCCATCCATCTCAACTAGAGTTCTCAGCTTTGCTAAGAAAATGGATGAAACTACACCATAGACAGAGTCCTCACATTAAATTATTACGGACTACGTTAAGCAGCTACAAAGCATACCCTGACAGCAGTGTGGTGAAGTCTGGATAGAAGTGTGAGTGAGCTTCGCAAATCTCAGGTTTTCCAGTCAAGGAGAGCCACTCATTTCACACAAGTCTAGCAAAAACACTGGACGTCCTGAAACATTTCTTTCTTTAGGGAGTGTCCTCACAGTTTTCTGACAAATACTTCTCATTCAGAAAAAGTTTTTCTCCTGGCTTATCTGGATTTTTCTCAAAGGCATTGCTACAGTGCATGAAATGGGAAGATCAGAATAAAGACTACTTTAAGAGGTCATTCACTTCAAGATGTAATATCATACACTGAGAATAGTTCCGTGGAAGTAAAGCCCGATAATTATTTTTTCATATAGTGCTGATTGTCTGTAGATCATGAAGTTCAAGCCCCTTTTCAGCAGAGGCTCCTGTATTGCCTTTCACAATCAGGCTTAGAAAAAGAAAATTAAGTATTTTCAAAAACACTCGTGAAATTTTGGAACAGAACTCAAATAAAAGTTTTTGCACAATGACAGAACACGTAACTCAAAGCCTTAAAACAATCCCCAGTGCCCAGCCAGGTGCCAGGGCTCCTGTACAGTGCAGAAGGAGGGTTAGGCAGGGATGAGATTCACACAATAGCAGAGCTGTGTCTTAAGGCTCCAGACAGCAGGTGAACAATTCTCACTGCAGGAAAACAGCTGCCTCCGCACTGAACTCCCAGCTCTGAGGCCTTTCCATCATAAACCACTACGGGTGCATCTGTCTTTTATTAACAGTTACAGAAAGAACTCTTTCTTCATCTAATAGCTCAGCAGTTAGAGAGCTCACAAAAGTTCCTTCCTTTACCTGAGGTTACCCTTACATTTTTGTGAAGCTCTCCCTGCAGTCCAGAGGACAAGAGAGAAAGAGAACGGTATAAATCCATAACGTAGTACTCAGATACTACTCTACAAGATAAATACATTCGAGCTACTTCCTAAAAGTAATGATCAACAGCCTTAACCTAGTAGTGAATTTGCTTATAAGTGGCATGAAGTAAGGTGTAAATAGCACTGACGTTTGCTTTCTGGGAGAAGGCATCCAGACCATGTGCAGAGAACTGCAGTAACTGGCGACAGATCAGCCTGCATCTCACAGGTTAGCTTTCTCCTCCCAGCTTCCCAATGCCAAAGATGTACATACTGCAGTAGTACAAGGCTGCAGTTCCCATGCTTACATGGACTCAGGGGAAGCCATGGCTTCTACAAACTCTGCTTTGCTGCATGGCACCATCACACCTTTTTCAGCCTGTCATAATGGAGGTCACGACGGCACTCCCCTGCAAGATGAACTCCTTTTATTTTCAGAAAAGGAGAGGTGAATAAGCCAAACATAAACTGCTATTCATTGTATAAGTTGGATCTTTCTTCCCATACTGCAGTAGTAAAACATGGACATAGATGCTCACTTAAAAAAACAAAGTGGGGATCCCACACTTAATTGAGTGCTTCCAGTTATAGCACACATTACATGGACTAAGGCTTTTCAGACTTTTCAAAGCTTGAGCACCACCACCACAATGCCTTGCCCAAGGCATTCCTTAAAGAGCTTTAGAAAAAGACAGAACTTTACATTCTTACTCCAAGGCACGGAGGTTTTGCTTCTCTCTCCTTTGTGCAAAAACATTTACAAACCATTGTTCCCACAGATTCTAAAATTTACCATTCTCTTCACATAAGGGATGGCTTTAGATCAAGTCCCCATATAGTTCTGGTTGTGAAATAGCAGTAACAGCATGGATTCTGTAGTTGTTGTTCTGACCCACGTGTTTCCATAATCCCCTATTCCTCATTGAAAAATGCCTATATTCTGTGAAAAATGCACTGAGTTTTAAAAAATCCCTATCAGAACTTCTTACAGACTGGACTTCTAGGAAATCTTCTCTCAGTCGTCACATCAGTGATGAAAGACTTCCAAATTCAGCCTAGAAAGGCAATCTCTGAAAATTTCAAACTATAAAAATACTTTATTATTAATATTGTTCATCAATCTCTTTTAAAATTTGTTTCAGATTTTTATACACATTAAACTTCCTAAATGCATCTTAACTATTTAGAGATGATCTTGACACAGAAATTCTATCAATATAAACTAAGAATTTTTTTAATAAAATACTTGCTTACACCACAATGACATGACCATACACGTACACATACAATTCAAGTCATACCACTTGGTGTTACTTAATCTACTCTGAGCACACGGAGGCAGATGAACTGGTTTTCATAAAAGCAGTAAGTTTCACTTACAATTTGTAGTCAGTGTTCTTTTCAGAGTCCTTAGCTGTTCAGTATTTGGCTTGCTAATACTACAGAGAAACACTAATTTACAGCAGCTCTTACGGTACGAATTCTAAAAGGACTTTCTGAGTTACATTTTACCAAATGTAGCTCAAGCAAATTCTTACCTTTAGGTCAGACGTGAATGTTAAGTTGTACTGAAATGCCTTACTAAATTTTCATATCAAAATTAGGGTGGTAACTCCATAAAAACTCTATCTGAACAAATATAAAATGAAAACAAGCAAGCCAAACTACCATAAGACCACCAATTTACAAAACTGACGAAGTGCAAGAATAAAAAGCCATCAAGTTAATCTCAGGCTCTCATGAAAATACAATGGACTGATTATACAATCACATCTTTAAATGAAAAACTCCTACTTCATGTGAGAAAAACATTTTGAAAGCAACAAATGTAAAACTAGCCTAGCTTATCATATAGTCTTTAAACAACAAGAAAAAAATCATTAATTGCATTAGCTTTCATAAGATATTTACTAATTGTTTCTACAATGCTATCAGTGCTCTTTTTCATAGTGTCTGCTAGTGGTAGTTTTATAACAACCTTGTTATAAACATATACAATTTTATAAAAGCAAATATGCAGCTGAAGAGTTCAAATAAATGACAAAGTTACAATGAAGTTTTGGATTTTAAAATGTTTTCTAGATAAACTTACGGAGGAAAAACCTTTCACCTCAGCAGAATTTCTTCCCATCTCCTACCATTGCTTCACCTGTATACGAATGGAGCTCTTTAATTAATTCAGTTATTTTCAAGAAGAGTAACTTTATTCTAAGTATTTCAATGCTTTTTAGTTTCTATTTCTTATCACTTTTTTCTTATCACTTTTTTTTTTTTTATCACTCTCCATTTCTCACTGGTCTTCCTCTTTCTCCAGTAATTCTTTATGCATTTCATTCTCTTGAACTATTTACCCTATCTCAGCCTTACTCCTTAGCTCCTACTTCAACATTGAAGTTGCAACAACTGTCTTATTTCCATGACAGAAGTTGTGCCTCACACCTCTGGCACAGTCTCAGCTGCACCTTTCTCCCACTCCTCTGATCCCTGAAACATCATTTCCCTAAGCAAACAGCTTTGGAGAGGAGGACTGTGTTCTGATTGAGGCAAAGATGCTGTTCTCCTCTTACCTGCTCCTCAAAGAAGCCAACAAAGATCTATCGTGGGAAGGCTTTTTTTACTGATTTATTGAAACATAGAGGGCACTGATTAAAAATTACAAAGTTTAACGTCAAAGAGCACCTTTGTACCTCTACTTCTATTTCTTAGAATATAAGATAAATCTAAAGGAAAAAAAGAAAAGACCCTGAGAATGTTTGCTTCTTACATAAAATGCAATGCTTGAAATCAAGCACTTTTAATATCCTCTACTTATGGCTACAGGAAATCCACAGCTGCCTTGTATCCTTTGAAACAAGCCTCTCCTTCCCTCTCTATAGAACCTTACCACACAATTCACCCGAATGCTCAGATTTGCTTCAGTGTAAACAGGACCTTAAGGAGTTAATATGAAATTCAAGCACATGCTTAATTGCATTTAGATCTGTCTTCTGATGTCTACAGAAGCATGCAAGCAGTTTGATGTGACCACAGGTTCTAAACGATCCCTTGCAAGAATACATTCATGTTCAGACAGCAAGCACTGGAAGTAAATAGAGTAACAGAGGAATAGGCTTATATTAGATAATAGCACACGTAATCCCCTTTGTTTGCTTTCCAGTGCAAGTCTCGTGTTCTCTTAACCAGACACAGGAACTAAACACATACTTCTACTACTTATTTTTGACACTTCTCGCAAGAGATCATGCTTATCATAAACTTATTTTTCATTATTTCAGTCTCCATTCAGTAATCCTTTGGTGCATGTACCTGGGTGCAGTTCCAGCACTACTGCTCCTATTACTAGACACCCCCCTCAAAAGCATTTAGAAGACAGTCCCAAAAGACATGCATGTAATTGCCAAGCCAAGGAAAACAACCATTGAGAGGGAGCTCTGATACACAAGACAAACAAGTTGAAAAACATAGAGCATTAAAACACTTGTTTATAAGACCGGAAGTACAAAAAATAAACTTGAGGGCAGCTACAGAGCGATTCTAGTGGAAACGTGTTTTACAGGTTTATAAGTATCCGTTTCAGGCAGAAAAGATTCTACAACTAAAAGAGTCCTTCAAAATTACGTAAAGGAACAAAGCAGACACTTGATTTAGTATCAACCTTCAGAAAATTCAGAATTTCTGCAGTAAATAATCTAACTGGAATAACAAGAGATTCAATCTTCTTTTTGAGCCAACGTACACGTCCAGATTGATCTTGTGTAACTGTGCAGTTTCAAGAGCTACCTCAAATTTTTTACTAGCAGGCTCAGTAATAGAATACTGCAGAGCTTAAGTCATCCTTACTAATAGTTTTCTTTTGTAACTTTTGTTTTAAAATTAACAATAAAAGACATGGTTTTCCTCTTTCACAGGACTACAAGTGTCAAATTCTTACTGTGGTTGCAAGAGACCTTATTGTTCTATCACAGCATTACTCTTCTAAAATCTTTTGCGCGTGAAACGGAAAATGTCTTTACTAACAACACATTAAGAGAAATTCTCTTAAGTCCTAAAAAAAAATAAAATTAAAATCAGCAATAATGAGTTTAAGCCGTCCAGAAGTTTGGAACAAAGGTGTGCACAGAATGAAGATGGCAGTCTGAACTGGCTCACTGTGAAAGATAGGGTAAGTCATTCAGCACCCTACAGAAGACACAAGTCCCACATTAGGAATGTTGTATAGATATTGTACTGTGGCCTAAAGAGCAGAAGTTGTCTCAAGAGGCTGTATGTAATCTTACCCATTATAAGAGATGCAGACTGGATAAGATCAGTAGTACCATTTTTGGTGAATTCTCAATACCCCATGTGTAACTTTCCTTGGACAAAGCAGACACGCTGCCTCTTGGCTGTAAATCTCGAAGGAGGTTATTCCTCCACCACATATTTTTCTGGTTTGCAATCAAATGGTTTCTTTAGGAGCTGGAAACATTTAAAAATCATGTTAGACCACAGGAGCACTTCATCTCCATTACAAGAACATCTCCAGACCATTTGAAAAGGCTACTGCCAAGTAGTTGTCATTTCCAACTCAAGAAGCCTTTCAAAAGGCTATTTACACTTTTGTCTTTCTTCAGGATTAGATTACTGTAATTCTTTATTGACTAGCTTGCACAACAGGGCTCCTCACAGTCTCAAAAGGCTGTGCCTGCTGGTCTGTGGGGATTTTTTTGTTGTTGTTGGTTTTTTTGGAAGAAAAAGGGGATGATTTGAACATATTGTGCTGATCGTAAAGCTTTTCCATCAGTTACAACAGTCAATAAATTGATTACAAAATTGTTCTGTTTACATATGGCAGAAATTGTTGTCACTTCCTTGTAGCTGGCATGTTTAATCAAAACAAACTAGTTAAATCCTTACAAGAATTCTGTACTGTATCATATTGATCACATCCTTCCTTTCCCCAGTACTGCATGAGAGCTATGTGAAGTCAAATATGGCAGCTACAACCTCCCAGGACCTACAGCTCCACCTCCCAGGACAAGTGGGATTTCTCTTTTTAAAATGAAAGTTGGAAAAAAATAATAGTCTGCCTTCTCACAGTGATAAAACTGATTTTATGGTAGGTTATTGCTTCTGAAGTACTGATTTGTGGTTTTAACGGCCCGATATATTAACTTCGCAATGCAACATTTTTTTTTCTAGCCTTATTATTGACCAGGATAGTTGGTATTGCATTTAACATAGCAAGAGGCTCATTCCCTCCCTTAGAAACCTAAACTCTCACCTTTACAATCATAGAATGGTTCGGGCTGGAAGGGACCTTTAAAGATACCTGGTCCAATCTCCCTGCCACAATCAGGTTGCCCTAATCCCCATCCAACCAGACCTGAATAATTCCAGTGATGGAGTACCCATAACTACTCTAGGCAACATGTTCCATGTGACACCTTAATACCAAAAAAGCAACCACCCTCTTCAATTGAGTCTAATCTACACATACCCTCTTTCAAGTTTAAAAACATTGTCCCTTGTTTACTCTGAAGTTAACACGTCATTTACTGCAATGCATTACGTACTGCTCGAGTCTAGATTAATTAGATAGAAGCCATGGGATCTTCAGATAATATTTACGGTCCCTGACAGTTTTTTAGCTTCTTCTGGCTATCACATTATTTGGCATTATTGTTCATTTTGTTAAACATGACAAGGCATTGTTTCTGCAGAAGGCAGACTAAGAAATGCATACATCACACCCAGCCGTATTGAGACTATTCAAAGCTAATTGCTCATAGCTGGGATTGGAAGAGCAGAACTGGGCCCCACCTTCGGTAGACAAAAACTGGTGATTAGCTCAGTTTTCTTCCAACACTGGTTCCTGTTGCAACTTTATTTTCCCGGAATGCTGGGTACTTACAGCTTCTGGGTTGAGTCCCTTGTTCTACAAACAGAACTCTTGCCAGCGTGCTCTTAAATAGTTGCAAGTGTTCTCAAAACGTTCTTCAATATTTGATGAAGCAACAAACGATTCCATAAAGACATTTACCTCCAATTCTTTTCCTGATCCTTGGCACATATCTTCTGTTGTTTGGTCCCCAGCTCTGTGTGTCAAGGCCCTTTTTGAAAAGCAGAGCCCAATACTGCGTGTGCAAGAGACTCAATAAGCCAGGCAGACTCAAAATGCCTTAACACATTCAAAGTGAAAACTTCCTGTGGCATAACAGGCTTGGTGCCCACCAACATCCAGTGTAAGCCTGACTAGTGACAATTGGTTATTCCAGTCAGACTCATCCTCGACCATACCTGACATCCAGAACTGAAGTAAGAATGTACATTTTTATTATACAGACAACGCTTCTAAACATGTCCAGAATTGCAGTGTATCTATAGATGTAATTCATCCCAGTTGAAATCAATGAGCAGTTGGAGGCTTTTTTTCCCCTCTCTGTGTCTGCATATTTGACAGTAGCAGTTTCTTGTATGTTTAAGTGATGTCTCTGTTGGTTAGTATTCAATTTCTCTTCCCAATCACATCCAGATGAACAAAGACAGGTCAATTACATACTTTCACTCTTCTCTTAAAGATATTTTCATTAAAATCAAGTTTGATTAGGATTAGACATTTGAAATCTTTACACCTGTCTTGTCTGCAAGGCACCCAGAGATCTGCACCAAAATGTTAGCCTGAAGCAGATGAATGCTTCCCTTACATAATCTTTTTGAAAAATAAGACATGGCTTGCATTTACCATCATTGTGGTACAAATATCCACAGCGAAATGTAGATTTCTAGTAGGATGGTACTTATTGTGCCTAAATCCTGGCCACAGTGGAAATGTACAATATGAAAAAGAGTATTCAAAATAGCCACAGGAAGACTGGCCCGCTTTAAAAAGAATCTTGAATAATTTCACCTTCTTTCTCAATATTGTTTTCCCAAAGCTTGTGTGATATTAAACCTCTCATTATTTGCGATGTGAAAACGGCTTCCCAGAAGACGAAAACAGCAGAAAAGATGATGATCTGCAGGAAGTACTTGGAAAAATAAAGACTCTCTCTTGAATATAAAATCAAACTTCAATTCATACAGATTTAGAGTACATCTTTCCTCCAAGACTAAACCACCAGACAGGAACCACGCAGCACATGGAACAGCAGGATTCTGACTCCAGAGCAACAGACAAATGAGAGAAGATCTGGTCCTTTTCATTTCTGGTCATGTTAGTCCATGATCAGACTGCATTACCTTCTACTTATCTAATTCAACATGAGGATAGCAGAATGTCTTTTCTGTAAGCCTAACATGTTTTCAGCCTGCTCTCACACATTTTGGAGGAACTTTAGAGGTCCTCCATTGATCTTCTAGCTGTTAAACAGAAGACTGCTTTATCTGAAGGCGATGCAGAAATTGGACAGCTTCCAAATGTTTCTCAAAATCATCTACTACTACTGATGATCTCTGGAGATGTCAGTTTATTAAATAAGAAGGTAAACCAGGGAAACATAGCGAGGACATTTGATAAAAAGACTAGATAGTTAAAAAATTAAATACAAAAAGTATATCAAGAGAATATTAAGTGCCTACAAAATAATTATGCTCATGTATCTCTGACACCTAAGATTACCAGAACAAAATAAGAGAACAGGGAAAGGTCCTCCCCTTGTGCCAGAGCTCCACTCAGTGTGGAAAGGGGAGAATGGACTTGTGTCATACATGGAAGCTTGAACACTCCTTCTGAGGCAGGGTGCCCTACTTTATTCTGGACCCTTCATGTTGCTCTAATTTATGGCATCAGTGAATGACTGAAAGAATCACAAGCCAGAGGGGACCAGCAAGTAGAAATTGATTTCTGTCCTCTCAGGATTCTTTCCTCCTTTCTCTCTGCCATTTGCAGATGAAAAATCCATTCATTTGTGCTACTTCAGCTCAGAGGGGCTATCTGATAACTAAACCAACCTTATGTTCAGAAACCAGAGTTCTACATCTGTGTTTTAACATTAGGAGATGTTTGGGGTTTTTTGTTGTTGTTGTTTTGTTTTTTTTAATAAAACACCTGGAAAGGGTTTCCATATACAGAGGTTTTTGTACACTTCCCTGGCTTTGAAGACTGGTTAGAACAATTTAAGGTATTAGAGTAGGTGACACTTGGAAAGACAGAAAAGATGCTTCACAAAAGGCCCTGGTAAAAGCAGAGAGGTTGCCTGATGATCTACCCAGTAGTTTTACCAAGCACAATTAAAAAAAAGTTGCAGAGCATGGGATGCAGATAAATACAAAGCAAAAATGTGAATGACAGTCCCAAGGAGAGAAACTTAGACAAAACGTTACAAAAATCAAGATTCCAGTACCAGTGAATTCCCCTTCTCTCAAAGAGAAACAAGTTCGCTTCCTTTCCCGCTTCCCTCACACCTCTGCAGAGCGTAACTGAAGCAGAGCACACTAAGCTGAATGGCAGGCAGCCATTAAGGCTACAAGTATGACTTTTCAAAAATCTTCAGAATTAAGCATTCAAGATCACCTGTTTTAGATGAGTATCAGACAGAGTCAAAATCCCACCAAGAAAGTCCCAAACTTGTACATTCTACAATACGCTAGGAACAGAAAACTAGCCTGTGCAGAAGTGCAGCCCTTTTTAGCTTTGATAAATATTTAGATTGAGATATCCAAATGTCTCAGTGTGTTTGACATCTGTCACAAGACACTTGGAGGCACAGGAACTCACGCCTAACAAATGACCAACTTCTGTACACGCTACTGTTCAGACATTTCCACAAAGGATCTTCATAACCTCGTAAGTACCCACAAATGGAAAAAGAACCACGTACATATGCAGAGACAACAGTGGCTTACAACACAGATGCTTATGAATACTACTTGTACAGTAATTAACAGGCTTAAGTGTTTTTAAAAAAACAACAATGGATTTGCAGTGTGGTTCCTTTTATTTTAACATGCCCAGCAATAAAAAAGTGACTTTCATTAAGGGATAAATCGTATTTATTTGTAGTATGAAGTCCATGGGACTCCTGTCAATCACTAACAGTATAGAAACATTCATAAGCTAATCACAGCTAAGCTAATTTGGGCTCCTTTAGAGCCAGATTATAGTGTTTTATGCCAAACCTTATTCTGAATTAATTGCAGTCCTAGTGCATATTCAGGAATTTGAACGCAATACAAAAAGGTGTTGCTGCACCTGGACACCACTCAGAGTCACATTATTCTGTTTTTCATCTTAGAGGAAACAATGTACATCAGGCATAACGCCATTAAAATTGATATCCAGGCCATCCAACCTGTTAATGAATAAATATTTTTAAGAATTAAGCATTAAAAAGTCTCCTTCTAACTCAGCTCCTTTAGAAGCAAAGACTGAAGGACAGTTTGCAGTGTAATTCTCAGCTGGCCTCCAGAGACCTAAAGCAGATTGGCATTGTTACCCAGCTTTACGCCAAT
Source organism: Pavo muticus (assembly GCA_016647715.1). Taxonomy (NCBI): domain Eukaryota; kingdom Metazoa; phylum Chordata; class Aves; order Galliformes; family Phasianidae; genus Pavo; species Pavo muticus. The sequence goes on from JACDJE010000149.1 coordinate 5,743,462, forward strand.
TATTTTATCTCTGTGTTCTGTATGTGAAGCAGTAATGACAGTCCTGTTTATATAGACTAAGCTGTAGAGAACTCTGTTAGAGAGAGGTGCAACATGCAAAGCTTGTATACATCTTCAGAGATTTTTCCACAGAATCAAGTTTCACAGCCACCTTTTCATTACTGCAAAATAGGAAAATGACATGAAGTAAACATAGTTGAGACTTTTTGCCCAGTCCCTCCAGGTCTACTAGTCCTTCATGCAAGAAAGAAATCTAGTGTTCCCTATGGAAAATCTATCGTGGACCTAGGCCATTTTTTTCCAGCAGTTATGCCTGTCATCTGTTACCTGTCCAACAGTAATCCAAATTAGCCCCAGTTTACTAAAACAGCAAGGGGAACACTAATTCATGGTATGCTTGACAACATCTAGAAGTTCTCAGCTGCTTATAAACACTAAACACACCTGACAGTCAGACAAATACAAAAGGACGAAATAGGCAGGTACCAGACCTTCACTACATCAACTCAACTAATTCCAGTACGAAACTATCAGCTCATATGGTGAGACTTCCCCTACCATGTAGGGAAAAGACCTAAACTTGCTGGAAGTACCTAGACAAAACAGACACTACAATGAACATGGAAGCTCACTTCCCCTCACAGTACACAAAGCCTCAAAGCAGAATGCATGCATCCTGTTCCTTAGAAAGTCACCTTTCATTCCAACTTGCTTCTGGACAGTAGAATAAAGAACTCATTAATCACAGACATTCTGGGTTAAAAAATTACTGGAAAAATAGTCAAATTTGCAAGGTTTCCCTTATTTCCCCCCCCCCAAACTACAATCATCTGCCTCAATTAGATGTTGGTTGCAACCTCAACCATTGCTTTGAGGTTGCAAAACCTCAAAGCTGTGCTTTGGATTAAACATGCCTGCCACTATCCATCTCCCTGCTGGCTTACAGCGTGGCTAACAGGACCGTCTTCTATAACGGTTCCTTTCTTCTTTTGACAGGAGAGGCCTAAGTTAACCTATTTTTGATAGAGCTTCCAATGAGAGGAAATCTCGCTGAAAAGGATTTATCTAAAGGATTCATCTAAACAAATGTTTATGTTCATGCAAAGACCAAGGGGTCCGTGCAATATAAGTTCAAACACGTTTAAAGCTTAGGAAGGAGAGCTCAAGCTCATCTTAGTTAAAGTCTTAGTCCAGGCTTATAGTTCTCATTACTGCTACAAATGGGACCCTGTCAGCACCAAAAATTGTCCCCAAAATAAAAAAATAATCAGGATGTTTAATGTTTAATTAGGTAGAACACAGTGTTCTGTTCACAGCCAGCTTGTCCAGATTCACTGGAAAGAACTGTGATTCTTTTTCTAGCTGTCTGAAGAGAAAATCCTCCACCTCAACCAGCCAAAAGAATGAAGACTAGGAATATACTACAAAATACGAGGAAACCTGCCTAACCAACATTAAGCATCAGTCTAAGCAAACATAAAAATGTAGCTGCCTTTGTACAAATATTCTTCTGTTCTTTAAATTTAATGACTAATTCAATCATTAACTTGACAGCCTAAGAAACATATTATTAGCCTCCTCAAATGTCAGACTTGGTATCAAACCTAAAATTGAGGTCAGTCAGTTTTTGACTGACTTCTGACAACCCGATCCCATTAAGTTTCTAGAGTTTGCTGGGATACGTTCCATGAGATAGCAGCACTAGCTTTTTTGTTTTTAAACCACAAGTACATTATTCTTTAAGCTATCCTGAAATTAACATCACTACAGCAGCAATGAACAATACAGACAAGCATTACTACAACAGAAGTTTGTTAATGACGTTGATACAAATTAAAAGCAAAAATAGAACATTTTCCTCCTTATCTCCTATTGTCTTTTTCTTACGGTGGGAGGAGAAAAAGATTAGGAAAAAACTGAAGTAGTTGACAGTTTTATTTAGGAAATAAGACAATTACGCCTCTGAAAGGTTAACCGACACGCATGAGTTATCATATACTCCTTCTCTTCAAGGTTATAGACTGTTTAGCAGAACTCTGCCAAGCGCCAGTTATCTGAAGGGAGCTAGAAATCATCCCTGTTGATGACAGACCTCTGAGCAGATGGTAAGTAAATCAAGGTCCTGATGTGAAATGTTAAAGCTTTTATGCTGGAAGACACTGTTAAAGCATTATCCAGGTTAAATCAGATTCCACAGAATACCAGCTTACTAGTAGGCAGGCGTGAAGCCTTCACTGGGGAATTCTACAAGATCTGAGGTGTGGGATTTTTTTTATTTGGTTTCAGTTGTAGTCTGGGGTTCTTTTCACATTTTAAGTTCTGTGGGGTTTCTTTTTGGTTTGATTTTTTTAAGTATTAGACACTGACAAGTTATTTAAATGGTATTTTCTTATTATTGAGTAGTCACTGCATCAGTTCTATCAAGAGGGAAGAATGAGCAGTGGAAGAAGAGAGCACTAATTGTTTGTCATTTAGAATAATTTCTAATAGTGTTTAATTAGGCCAGTAGCATATGAGAAAGCAGCTTTCATAAGCATAACTGAAAATCTAATCAAGCAACATAATGTAAATTCTTATAAAATTTCTACTTAGATACCTGGCAGTTGGCTGTGCACTTAAAACTTCTCCAAAGAAGGTTTTGGCATCTAAATATTTGGACAGGACTCGGTACATCAGTAAACAGCTACTTTTGTTTAAGGAACAGTCAGCAAATGGCATCCCCAGGACCTGCACAGGAAGACTATAAGAAAAGCACTGTAAGCCATTTTGTAGCTAAAAAAAGGAAAAAAAAAATAAAAAAAGCAGAGGCAGCAATAACGTTATTCTAAGGCCTTTAGTGCAGCTTGACATCAAAATGAAGTACATGGCACCAATATCTACTGTTCTCACAGGAAAGAACAACATTTCCTGGCACGATGATCCGGAATGCTACATTTTATGAATGGTTAACCTACAACAAACAGAGATCACAACTTGGATGACTTTGCTACTTGCTCCATCATGCCCTATTGCTGATCCAAGCTACTCATGTTGCAGAAAACAGACAGGAAACTGCCTTGAAAATCACGCTAGCATGATTTATAATGTCGGATCCACACGCCCCTGCTCAGCTCAAAATCCCTTCAGTAGTAGCCATGATACTCAGTTTCTCCAAAACACTAAGGTAGTTTCTTTAAGTTTCCATGAGAACATTACAGGGAAGCACACAAATTGCAAGCAAAGAATCACTCACCAAACCTACACAGAAGACTTTTTCCCCAACAGAATTCTTCCAGCACCTTTGTGATTTTCTTTAATTGATTAAAATCAAATACATGTATTTTTTTCTCAATAATTTTCTTCAGACGATTATAATAAGCTTGCAACCTAAATAATCTACTGGCCAGAAATAGAAACAGCCCTTGTATTAACTCTTTCCAAATGGCCTGGAAAGCTTCACCCTGACTGATTACACCACTGCTTGCTCCTTATGCATGGTTAAACACTGGTCTACCCACGTATTTTAAAATTTCCATCTTTGCCTCTACCTTCTTCCCCAACCCCCACCTTCCACATCGAGATCCATAATCTCTGTACTAATGCTTCCATTGTCCTCTAACTTCTGGAGTCATTTCTAGCTTATGCTCCAAGGAATGGGGGGAGGGAGGAAGAAAAGTACATTTTTGACAAAGACCTTAAGTGATGAATACAGCTACAGGGGAGAGAGATTTTTCCCCTAAACCTTTAGTCTTTTTATTCACTCTCCAAATGCACTGAGATTAATAATGCCTCTGGGCCACTGTATGCAAACCTCCACTGTACATACAGAGAAAAGATTATAATTGAATACCCTATTATGATGGGCAAGGAAAAAAGAAAAGCTGGCAGACGGAGCTCAAAGGCTGAACTGGCCTGGTTTGGCTTTCAGCCCACAGCACCTACAATTATCCAGCAATGGTTTTTATTTATCTATTTAGTGTTCCCACTAGGCAGAGTGAAAATCTAGAATTAATTTAGTGCTCGTGGTTAAGCAGAGAGCTCTAAATTGAATAAAGTTACTCAAATGGATAACGAAATGTGGCTGGAGCCCTGATGTCCTGCTTTGAATGAAAACAGTACAAATCATAACCTTCTGCACATGGTTTATAGCCTGATCATGTATGCAAAAATTCTGCTAAACTACATTTTTACAAAGCAGACTTACCGACGTAGCAGTAGTGGACCTTTACATGAACAATGAGCAGCGAGCTGACACTGAGCATCCCACAGCTTCACAACAAAACAAAAGTGATGGACAGAAGCAGAACAGAAAGCAGTGCTGATTACAGAGCTTACCTGGAATACACATCAAGGAAAAGAGGAAACCCTGGAGGATGGCACTTCTACAGCTCTTCACATACGAAATCTAAATGAAGTCAGCTCATTTGCTTTTGAGCACCTCATGTATTTGTAACAAAACATCCTCATCCAAGTTAGTACAGGGTATTGCTAGTAGTTACTTTGTTAGATGAAGACCTTGCCAGTACTAGCATTTCACTGATGTCCTTCAGTAGCACAGATATGGGGAGTAAGAATGAAATATCAAATCAAATTCCCTTTACACCACTGTAAATTCAAATGAGCTCCACAAACGTGCCTCCTAGTTTGAACCAAGATGGTGTTCTCTTTAGACGCTTGTAGCTACACTCTATAACAGCAAACTGTAGCATAAAGAAAACAGATACTGTCTTAGCTCTAAGTCATTTCATAAAAGCTTTCCAGAAAAAAAAAAAGCAATTTAAGACTTCATATGAGAGCATGAAAACAAATTCAGAGAGAGAGCAGAATGTGGAGCGTATGATCAATGCCCAAGTGATAATCAGAACTATTCAGAATAGTTGCTCTAAAAGTTAAACACGGGGACAATTTCTCAACCGATCTACAATGTGAAGACTAAAATATATTCAATAAATCAAAGGATTAAGCTTGGAACATGGAGCACTAATGCTACATTCCAGAAAATCAATTATCTTAGCTGCATTGTCGCTGCTTTTTTTTTTAAGGACACTAACCGCCACAATTGCTCCATTACTCACCACAGTGCATAAAACATCTAAGATTTTGGAAAGCAAATAACAGAAAAATATGGATTAAACTGATAAAAATGATAATTCCAGACATGATTAGATTTGCTGTGTTGTATAGCCTGCACAGCAGGTCGGGGATCCTTCAGAAGTATTAGGGAAAGGTTTAGGGAAAGCAGATTAATGGGGAAAAGATTAAGAGTGCTGTAAAAGCAGGACAAAACATATTTTTAAAATGACAATTCTAACAACAATGTTTAGGGATGCTCCAGAATGCAAATAACACATACTTGATTTAAGCACCAGATGCACGAATGTCTCCTATGTACAATAACGCCATGCATTGCACGCCTTTAAATCATAAGCTGAATAAGCAGTTGACATTAAGTGGCGCTAATGACATTTAATCAAAATATAGCCAATCGTTTCTAGCACTGAGCAGCCAAGCTCTATTTTCCCCTTCCCTACATGCAACTTTTTACTAGACCAATCCTAGGATAAAGGCCTAGCAATCTTTCATATTTTTAGACCCAGAAATCTACCACGGTTGAAAATGAATGTAGTAATAGCTATTTCTAGAGCACCGCTTCACAATCGTTGCTGCCACTGCCCTCTCTCCAGTGCTGAAGGTTTTCTTTTTACTCCTAATGGAATATACTATGCATTTAACTAGCTGAAAACAAACACCACTGCGGCAAAGGGTACTACTGCTATAGCCCAAGAAGAGAAATGCTGTTTAGCTGCTGAATACAGACTGCAGACTTATCTGCTGGCACCAAAACAGTAAACAGTTGCTAATGCAATACGTATCGTACCTCACAAGAGCACTAGCAGCAAAACAAGTATTTTGCATTACCATCCATGACAACACACTCTTCCACAAAAAAGTAACAGTAGCACTCTTACACCCAAACATCACCACAGACACTGCCTCCAACATTAATTAGACTTTAATAGCTGCTTTCTCGCTTTCTAAAATGTATTTCAGTTTTGTAATTCTACAGAATCTCCTTGGTAGAATTTTCTGGCTTTACAGCCACCATGACTCTATGTTTACAGATGATCCATGATTCCTTAACTATTTAAGGCACTCACGAGTAGTGGGAGGCTCGCAGAACGAGTCAAATGGAGCTTGCAGCACCAGGAAATAGGATCAGATGTCCACAGTTATTACAGAAACACCCACAGATCTAGCATCATCTCGCAGAGAGCACACTCCTTCCTCAGGATTGTCTAGGAAGCGTCTATCACCCAAGACTGATTACTCAGAATAAAAAAAAAAAAAGTTGCTTAAAATAGAGGAAAACTAAGAAAAAAACTGTTTACAATTGCTGCTTCTCCCCTCTGAACTGCTGGGACAAACTTTCAAAGGACATCTTGGCTCCCCTGTGCTGAGCAGTTAGCACTATCTACTATGCTAGTGGTAGTAAGTCAGAGTTCTGGCTTTTCCCCACAGTTAATAAAACCCAAACGCCACTTCAGTCTACGTCTCACTCAAGTCATAGCATGCCAGCCCTTCTATTTTGTTGTCTGTGGTAGACGAACGGCTTTTGCTTTCTTCCTAAGAATTTGACCTCCATGCTGTTTAGCATCATTTTAATCTACGGCCACGATGCTTCTGGAAACTGTCCTTGGTTTTCAATTCTACAAGTGTCACAGTGAGAAATCTGAAGTATTATGAAATAACATCCACATCCATAGAACTAAGTTGTGCATATCAGTCTCAAAGTGATCACAGTCTCCCAGCCTGTCTCTTCATTCACCTCAATCTCCTTTGTTCTCTTGTATCCATTTGTTATATCTTTACTTAGGCTATAATCTCATGCAGGCAAGCATGTCTTCTGTATGATCTGGAAAGTGCTTTTTCAGGCAATAAGGCACACATAATATTTCTCAGCTTTCCCATATGTAGAGGCAGCATGCTAACGCAGTACTTACCTACCTCATAAGGCAGCTGGCAAGTTAAATTTATTAATGATTGTGATGCATGTGGAGATCCTCTTATGGAAAGCTCTAAGTGTTGTCATAGGTCAAAAGTGAGGCTTAAAGCTTGAGACACTAATGAGAAACTAGTGTCTTCCCCCAACTAAGGAGGGGTTTATTTGTGGAATAAAAGCATTATTTACATAGCTTGCCCTTATCAGGTTGGAAGTACCCCAGGAGAGTAAATCTAGTATTTTCTAGCTTCTGCCTAAAAAAAAAAAAACCCACCACAACAAAATCAGCTAACTGCACACTACGTAGACATGCAGAAAGGAGTGTTACTATGAGTTCAAGAGATTTCAGTTAGTCCCTCTGATTTTTATCATAATTAAATTTTTAAGTGCTCAACATGGTATTGTCTTTAATTTTTCTGAAGAGTATAAAAAGCATTTGGAAAAAGTCCTGCTCCACTCTAAGTTCCTTTTATTCAGGCCACCTTTATACTAACTCTTGTATGGCCAAATATCACTTTACAGGAATTCTCCCCACTACTTGCATTTCTATTTTACTGCTGGTAAATATTTCACAATTCTAACTAAGTTCTCCCCAGTTTTAGATACCAGACATTCTCTATACTCATAATAGCAAATGACATCAGAATCAGCAAAACTGCCAGAATGCTCCTTAATTGTGTTCCTCAAACCTTTGATAATCTCACAAAACTGTAGTGTACTCTTACAAAAAACAAAAACAACCACACACAACAAAAAGAAAACAAATATACCTATCAAGCACTCTCCACTATGATACCAAGATGCAAGAGGGGGAATACCTCCCCCTCCTTCCCATCGCTCCCACATTCAAGTAAGCGGCCTAGAAAAGACTCTGTACAGCACACTACACCATGGCACACATTAAACATATAAAGGTAACTTCAGGGCATTGTAACTATTAAGTAGTATTTGTGTCTCCTTTTTTCCACTCCGGCGTGACTTCCATACTTTTATATCACACACATCATAACTTGACTTACACACACAAGTCCTCAGCATTCCAGGATAAATCCGCTCACAGAAGTGGGATCTGCTGGTCCACTGTGAGAATTTCCATCTTTAACTAGACATGCTACATAGGAAATCTCTTGCACTTGGTACAGTCAACTTCAGGTTGCAGCAGGGAAAAAAAAGCATATTTACAATATGATATAGTTCATACGAATACAAGTAGCTGAAGTGCTCAGAGAAGTCTCATTTGAAGCTTGCTACTGATGTTTACAGACCAGGCGACAGTTGGTGTCACCACCGAGTGTATATTTCTATCTTTGTTACACTTCATGGAACAAGCGCCATATCATCATGAGGCTGATAAATAGGGCCTTATGAAACCACGCAAACACGAAAAGAAACTTAATTCTGAACAGAGTACATCAACAGGCCATGCTAGTTAATTACACTTCTGGGAAGGCCTCCCATGAACATTTAGAGATGAGCTTGGTTTTTTTTCCGATTTTGAAAGTGTTTTGTTAAGAAAAGATTGCCTTCAAATTCACAGCTAATAGACACCGGTGCTGGTACACACGTGCTGGCTTTTAAGGTGAGAAAAGAAAGAATATAAATTGTAGATAGGAGGGACAAAAATTAGGCCACTCACTGCGCCACAACAGATCGTGTCTGGTGCTTAAGACCACAAAAACTCACACTGAGTTCCTTGTCCAGAATCTTCAGCACTCCAGGCAGAAAACAAGAGGAAAGGAAAGCCATGTGGGAACTACAGTGCCTATTACCTCCAACTAATGATCCACATACTCCTTTACACTCAGATTCCATTTCAAAAACATGCCGTGCTTACATAACCAATGCAACAGATCATGAACTTTTTTCACCTACCTAAATCTACATTTGCCCTTTTCTGTGGCAGTACCACATCTGGTGAGTACAGGGGTTTATTCAAAAACACTCTTCTTGCCAGTTTCTCTCCACCCATCAGTGATTGCTGAACAGCTACCATTCACCACTCAATAGCAGCTAACGCAGCTATCCCTCCCTCTAGAGTTACTCACAAACAAAAGGATATCCCACACTGCGTGAACAGCACTGCCATACTCCCTCTAGACAAGGTATACCCTGTTTCATGCCCTAGCACAGCAAGGGAATTGCTCAGCGATTGATTGTCTAGATTCAACGCAGCTGTTTGCCCCTCCATCTTGAGCAGCAGCTGCCCGCGGCCACACACCAGGGCCCGTGTCACAGCTGTGGAGCGTTCTGCCAGTTAGCCCAAGAGATTGCTCTGCCATGTGCGTGCATACACAAGTAACACTGCCACTCACCCTCTGCACTTACTTCAATAAAAATAATAAAGAAAGCAGAGGTACTTTGAAAGGGAATGGACTTAATCACCACAGAAATAATCAAACTGTCATTAAGGGTCACAGCAGCAGATCCAGCAGTGCAGTGCAGGCAGCCTCAGGGCAGCCCGGCCAGGAGGGGTAAGAGGGGCAGCGTGTTTCTCACACCTACCACACACAGGGCAGCCAGGCTCAGGCTGCGCCGCCTCTCTCTTTACCTTGGTGTTCCCAACGTGGTTCAGCGCCAGCATTTACACTCAAGTGCACGATGAACGGAGCCGCCGGCCGCTGCGAGAGCGACGGCTGAGCTGCGCGAGTCAGCAGGCTCGGCTCCCCGGTGCCGAAGCAGCCGGGCACGCAACACGGCTGCCAGCGGGTGCTGAGGCGGCGGCTGCCGGGCCAGAGGGGCTTCCCTGCAGCCACAGAGCTCTCAGCCCTTCCACCACTGACGGTCCGAAGGCCCAGAGCACTCGAGGGGCGGGCAGCATCCCAGCGGGGAAGGGCAGGCGTCCCCCCCCCCAAGCAGGCGCTCGCCGCCAGCCCAGGCTGTGAGGATCTGCTCCCTCCAAAGCCGCCCGCCTCGCGCCGTGCACGCGCCGCCCCAGGGGCGCGGTGGGCATCGCGCGGCCGGCTCCTCCCCTCGCAGGCCTCTGCCCGGGAGCTCGGTGCTAGCGCAGCTGCTTGCTTGCTGCCGCTCGGCTGCTTCAGCAGCGCGCTCGCTGAGGGAATAGTCACGGCTTTGAGCGCAGCTGCATGGGAGGCAGCGGGATGAGTCCGAAAGGCGCTCTGCGCTCAGCCGACCCGCCTCCCTTTCTGGTGAGGGGAGCAGAGAAGATGAGAGCTATTTGCACCAGGTTTAGCTTTTGTAACGAACCGGTCAGTGAAAGTAAGCATTTTAAGTGAGATTTACTCAGTTAAAATTATCCTTAAGTAAAACAAACAAACAAACAAAAAAAAAAAACCAAAAAAAAGGAAAAAAGGGGAAAAAAAAGAAGGTGTTAATCTGAAAGCTCCTCACAGTTTATAAAAGCATCAAACCGATGGTACCCAACCCTTCTGGTCATACAGCAACACATCCAAGCTTCCCTGTGTATTTTGCTCAGCATGCAATGATTTCTACTGAGACTCAGTTTTAGGAGTAAAAGAATGACTGCATTTCAAGTTGCTGCCATAAGCATACAGCCAGTAGCCAGAATACTTTTCACCTTTCTACAAAAGGAATCCAGAGGTCTTCATGCCCACGCATGAAGGACTGCTCTGACACCTCCACCATCTATAGGGCGGCAGTCGGTAGTCAGCACACTTGGCATGCCATGGCACCGTCTTGCTCCAATTTATAGGAGGGAGAGGAGGTTCTTTGATATATGTATACCCGGAGTGAGATTAAGAAACAACGGTTTAAATGTTGGTCCGACCAGGTTTACTACAAATCTTAATCAGGGAGATGGGGAAGGGGAGGACGGACACTATTACGAATTAGGGTGATGGGGAACCAAGGGCAGACGATAGAAAAGAAAGGAAAGAAGCAAGAATTGTGTAAAGCGGGGATAGTCACCACCAGGATCTAGCAGAAGTCCCATTGCACTCCATTCCGATGGTCCAAGGCAAAAGCGCAGGGGGAGAGCAGCAGCAGTGTGGCCAGTCTTAGGCAGCAAGAAGGTGCAGGTACTGGGTAGGTCCAGGAAGAAGCCACAGGGTAAGTCTGGGAGGAAGCAGCAGGTCTCCGGTAGCAGGCCCAGGAGAGTCTGTCAGCATGCAGGCATTCCGTAGTGAGGAATCTGATGGCAGACACCTTTCTTCTTCAGCATGCAGGCATCGCTTCGTGAGGAATCTGTTGTCAGAAACCTTTCGGGGGAGAGCAGCAGCAGCACGGCCAGCCTTAGGAAGCAAGCAGGAAGAGTGCAGAGCAAGTCCAGTAGGAAGAGAGGCAGGTCGTGGGACTTCTCATGTCAGAAAACCTTCTTGTTCTTCTTCATGAGGAATCTGTTGTCAGAAACCTAATTTCATGGTTGTAGGTCCCCTTTTTATCCTTCTTCTTCTCCTGCCTATGTGACATCCCTGGGTGCTTGGGAAAGTGTCATGTGAGCACCCCCTGAGATGGCTATCTCCCTTGAGATAAGTCCACAAAAAAGACTGCTTCATGGCCATTAATCTGCAGCTTATCTCTCTCTGGTTGCCCCTGGCCTTGTCCATCTGCATCCCTCAAAGGATTCCTCAACCTTTGCCCAGGACTTGCTTGGACTTGTCCACCTGTGTCCTCCAGACAAAGGATTTCTCAGCCCTTGGCCAGGACTTGCTTGGACTTGTTCCTCAGCAAGCTTTGAGGCAATGGCATAGAATCATAGAATTGCTCAGGTTGGAAAAGACCTTAAAGATCATCAAGTCCAACCACAACCTAACCATACCACCCTAACTCTAACAACCCTCCGCTAAATCATGTCCCTGAGCACCACATCCAAACGGTTTTTAAACACATCCAGGGATGGTGACTCAACCACTTCCCTGGGCAGCCTATTCCAGTGCTTAACAACCCTTTCTGTAAAGAAGTGTTTCCTAAATATCCAACCTAAACTTACCCTGGTGCAACTTGAGGCTGTTTCCCCTCATCCTGTCACCTGTGAGAAGAGACCAACCCCGCTCTCACTGTAAGCACCTTTCAGGTATTGGAAGAGAGCAATAAGGTCTCCCCTCAGCCTCCTCTTCCCCAGACTGAACATCCCCAGTTCCTTCAGTCTCTCTTCATAGGGCATATTCTCCAAGCCATAGAAGAATAATCTCTCACAGGTCATACAAACCTGCAGAGGACTACAGAGCTTTTTTTCCTGTTCATTCTCTCATCGACGTGCTTTAAAGCTTGGTGAAGACTCCATTCCCTACAGTATTTCCCCATGAGACTGCAACATTAGCAATTCACACAGCACTCTGCTGCCCTGTACGTCTGCATTGCTTCACATTCCAAGAACCATTTGTGCTGTTTTAGAGCAGTCTTGAAGCAGGCCATACAAGCAGCCTCGACTGCAATAGTATGAAACATCTGAGAGCAGGATTACGTCTGTCATGTGCTGCCAAAATAATATTTTGCTTATGGAATTAAAATTTTAAGGGATTTTCCCAAATCCACACAATGTTCTTCAGCATTTAAATTTGCATTAGGACATTTACATTAGCATATACATGTGTAAAAGACCATCCTGCCAACCAATTCCTATTGCTTATTTAAGAGCTTTACTCCACCTAAAACTAGGATTTACGTAAGTTCTTGAGACAGACTTCAGTTATATAGTAACAGATTTTCTAAGTGCCTTTTCCCATCTGCTCTTACACTCACATCTGCAAGTATCTGTCTTCAGTGATCACCTTGCCACAATTACATATGCCTTCCTGACTCCCTAGACAGGGCTGCTTCCCTGTTTTCTAGATGAGCTATTTCTGTACACTTGGAAGTTTCAGCTCCTTACTAGAAATGGCTGCAGAGAAATGCTGAATATTATTCAGTGAAAGAATCACTGTTTTTCCTAAACTGTTTTCAAATACAAATGCTTGCTGAAAACAAATGAACAAACAAAAACAAGCACACAAACAAACCCAACCAGCTTGTACATTCTTTGCCGGTATCCCATGCTAGTGTAGTATACAGGTAAAGTAACTGATACTTTGTAATGTTTATTGTTACCTCCTCAGCAAAAATAAGCTCTCCTACTAGAAGGAACGTTCCACTGATGTTGTTTCAGGGCATCACTGCTTGCTCCTTCAGCGCTGAAGGCAGAAACATGCCAATACCCAGCTTCCAAATCATGTCCCACACCACTCCCAGCACTGAGAGCTCCCACACGCCCTTTACTCAGCTGCCAGAACTTCTCACTTCCCGTGACAACCTCTTCGGCACAACCATATACATTAACACAGATCTGTCACATCAGAAATGAGAAAGGTAGGACAGTGTAAAATAAGCTCAGTTGACTATCCAAATATCTGACAAAGGACATATCATAGCTAGCTGCATCCATGATTTTCAGACTTGAAATCATAAAAAATATTGTTTATAACACTGGGAAAAGTTGCAGCAGAATGTCAAGACCTTTATCAGTACAAAACTGCCTCATGCAGCAGGGTTTGAGCTGTACCAGTCTCTATTAACTACACAAGCTTATCATTTCTATACAGAAAGTTCTTATGCCTTTGGCTTTTGTCAGTAAGGCGTTCCTGAATACCGGTGTGGTAAAGTACCTGTTCTGCAACGCTTTCTAAGAAACCAAGCTGCCAAACCGTGCAGTAGGAAGCAGTGTTGGTGCCCACAGCCTCTGCTGCCACATGCTGCAACCCCATCCCCTGCAGCTCCTCGCAGGTTACAACCAAGGGCTGCTGCTCCACACTGCTGCAAGGCTATTCTCCTCAGACCAGAGTTTACTTGCTTAGACTTTCTCACATTTAATCTAAGATCTTTCTTTCTATCTTCATGTTAAGAATCAACAGCTTTACTGGTAAGGAGAAAAACTGGCAAACTAATAACAATGTAGATGAAATAACCAAAACCTAATTTCCCATTTATTGCAGTATTTAATTTGTTCAGCTTGAGAAAATTAAAAGAACTGCCCCAAAACATGCATCAGACCCTTGTAATCATCACTTAGGTCTCTTCATAACCCCAAAAGGGAGCACTGGCTTGGCTGATCACAAACAAGGCTGATGGTCAACGCAAATTGCCTTACAAGAAGCTACCAGAATTTAAGAGACATTATTAAATCCTGTAGGCAAGCCTTAAAACTTTTTTTTTTTTCCCTCCCCCATACAATATTCTCTCTCTACAGAAATGCTTCCACAGAAATATACTTTTTCATGTCTCTGCTGGAAACTTAATTGCTCTCATAATAGGGTAGAAGGTTTTTTTATGCCATAAACATGCAGTTAGCAAGCGTTTGAATTTAAAAAAGCTGTTATAAAGGTAATATTTGCTTTTGTTTCCTTACATGCTGCACATTACATACGCCTCTCCTTGCATGTTAAGTTCCCGATCATTCACACTTGACATGGCAAGCATACGACCTTTTAACTCCTATTAATAGTTCATGATACCTCACATGTACATTCTCCATCCTCCTCTCTTAAGGCTCATCATTATTTACCTGAACCGAGTGAACTTTGTCATCTATTCGCAGGCCTTTAAAAGGCTTCAGACCTCACATGCAATCTACTGTGTTCTTTCATGAATTATTCAGCCTAGTGTTCTTCCATCATCCATCTCTGGCTGGCTCTGTATCTTCTGTTCTATTGAGGTCTTGACTTATGAGCAGGATCTCCTGTTACTCTTTCTTGATTGTCACACTTCATTACAATTAATATTAATTATATGGTTTTCTTGTCCAATATGTAGCTATCTGGGCATAAAAGATTATCATGTTTTAATGTTGAAGTTTTTTCTTTGCAAAGCTTCTATGTAATAAAGCACTTTTCTGTCAGGAGCTGTCAGCACCACATATATCTACTTGATAATAACCTTACAGTAATAGAGTTAGCTAAAGAAGTTGCGTGCAAGCCGACGTGAATTCTCATAGAGAAGCCAATCTTGTAGCTTATCCATGATTTCCTATGGCTGACATGCAGCTAAACACACAGCGTTGCAAACAGCCTGCTTGATGAAACGAATAACCTGTTACAGCCTTGAAAGAAATGCTGGCCTAAGATGTTAAACTCCTATTGGAGGCTTAGGTATAATAAGAAGGTTCTGACAAATACTGTTCACACGAATGTTTGCAGAATGAGAATGTTTCATGAATATTAATGAAAACACATTCTCATGAGCTTTCGCAGTCTACACAGGAAGAGTAGGAGTCTTTGACCCTTGATGTACCTAGCCCATGTCACAGGCAAATCTGATGTGATTTTAAGCCAAGATATTTTGTCCCATGGTTGAAAAAGTAGCTATGTATGAGGGCTGCTCTGAAAGTAATGCCTTCTATTTTATTACATTAGCCCACAACGTCAGCAGCAGACGGTGGTGGTATGGCAGTAGAGGTAGAACCTTCTCACCAATATTCCATTACATTTTGTTATTGTGTGACAGAAGGCAGCACAGGGACAGTCTCACAAAATGCCATTGGACATGGAAGTGTGGATGAGGAAGAGGAGTGGAATTGAATTCCTCCATGTGGAAAAAAACGCATCCATTGATCTTCTGTGACACTTGAATGTTTATAGAGGGACTGAACAGTGGATGTGAGCACAGTGAGCACAGGCTCTTGTTCACTGCTCGTGAAAATGCACAGCTAACAGCAGTGACTGTGTTGAAAAATAGTTTGTTGTAGCTGAGAATTTGTACTACCAAATAGTGTTACTGTGCTCTTTGTACTTGTTGTAGTTTCCATGGAAATAAATAGAAGGCATTACTTTGAGCAAACTGTGTATATTAAAGTCCATAACAGACCTCATAGGAAGGCTACAGAACATCACAGGAAGAACTGGAGAAAAAAAATGCAGTTGTTAAAGGAGAAGTAACAATTAGTTTGCCTGCATGTTCTCACAAACTATTATAGACCTAAAAAGAGGTATGGATTAGCAAATGGATTAATAGAACGCTGGAATATCCATTGAGAGTGATCAAAGGGCCACACTTGAACCAGAAGGAGTAAAGAAAAACCACCTCAAATAATTTGGTCAGAATGCAGTAGCAGCAGAAACCAAAAAAATCACTGTGCTACAAGAATTAGGTTGCCAAGAGAAAATTGGAAGTTAAGGTAACACAGAATGAGATGCAATGTGATGACAAGAAATCAAGCATTACAACTCATACTCATCATGTCGCATGGGAGACATTAGGAGATTGAAAGAGAAAAGAGTCAACTTGTGATAAGCTACATGTAAACACATGGAGAGTATAGTCAAGAAAGAACAAGTATTGCAGCCTTGTCTGGTAAGTACAGAGGCATCCTTTCTTCTGAAGTAGGACAGAACCAAGCATGAGAAATCAGTATCACCATCCAGTATTGTCTACTGGCATGGTACAGGCAAGCAGGCAAGAAGGTAATGCCACAGATTTTTCCAACAATTTCCACTGGAATATGACATTCACGTCTTGCTGCAACCATATCTACAGCAAAAGGACTAATACAGCAAAGAAGCACTAGCTCAGAAGTATACTACATGAAATGTAGTTACTGACAAATGAAGAGCAAGTATGGATGTGCTGGGTTTTACCAGCTGAGCAAAACAGGCAGTACCCTAAGGGGAAAAAAAGTAAAGCCGAGCACACAATATTGACAGTCTGTTGCAGTTGTCACCGTGCCAGCCAAAGGAGCCATCAAATACACAGCAATGATTTCACTCTCCATCATAACTAACGTGGAAGGTCAAAGAATATCAGTGCTGTGACAAAAGCTCAGTTATCTCATCAGGCATTTGCATCAACAGCACCTTCTCTGCTTACAGACCAGCACATGTTGATTTGACTTCTTTGGAATTGTCTATGTTCCTGATTAAAAATATTATTAGCAACGGGAAAAAGATAAACTGTGTGTCATTGTTTGTGTTGGATATTTGCTCAATAGACACAGTAATGTTTTGAGCCTCAAGGGAAAAAGATATTCAATATAAAAAGAAAAGCATTGGAGGGTTCTGAAAAAGAAAAAAGGAGTCCTGAGCCATGCTAGTTAGAACTGAGCTGCCAATGGCTACATTGTGTGATCACCTAAAACCAAATTTTTTCTTTAATGGGATCAAGGTTTGAAAGTGCTGTGCACAAGGTAACAGAACTGTTCATCTTTGTTACATCTATCCCCAAATTAAGAGGGGAAAAGAAACAACCAAAAAAAAAACAGGTTGGCCAGCGCCCTGCTCCAGTGAGAGATATCCCAGTTCTAGAGATTTGCAATCATGTGAACAAAAAGAATAAGACCATCAGTAGTAAAGAAAAAGCATAAACTCAGTTTTTCTACATCAGATAGTCCTTTTCTAGACATCACAAAAGCCCTAGGACTCCTGCAGGTTCTAATGTGTTTCGTAACAGTACAGGCCAGCGTGAAATGTGCTCCTTTAAATTCATGCTGACTGAACAGCTTATTTCCACCACAAAACTAAAATAACTGAATGGCCCCAGAATGAGTTTCAGAACAGCTCTTTAATATGCAAAAACTTTCACTAGTTTTGGCATATAATTACACTTTCACCTTGACAATTACCACAATGCCTGAGAAGTCAGGTTTCTTGCTGAAGTTACTAATGACTGTAACGAAGAGCCTTAAAAATTGTTCTCTTCTGGAGACATTACACTCAAGCACCCTCCAGTAATCTCTATGGACACCAGCAGAAAGACCAGCATAAAAGGAGATTATCCTTCACAAGGAAAAAAGGCTTTCCTCTCACCAAGAAGAAGTTTTGTTTGCAGTCACACCAAAGCTAGTATCCTCAGGGAGAGGAGAGAAGGATCTAACTGCAAACAAAGTAGATAATACAGTAAAAATAAAAGGGACCCCAAGCATCATCAAGTTCCAACACCTCTGCCACAATCACGCCTATGCCATAACACTGTGGACATTTTTTGGCATATTTATCAGAATGATAATTCCCCAATTTATTTAATACTTCTTTATTCTAAAAACAAACAAATAAGAACACTGTCCCAGGGTAGTGGCTATCTTCACAGTTAATTTCCACTGAAATTCACAAACTATCCATGATACAATGCCAGAATCAGAACTCAACATATGAGCAGTATGAGCTTACAGCGCATGCTACATCCCTCCCCGCCCCCTCCCCAGAGTAACCCCAGTGTAACCACCCGTATGTGCTCTGCCCAGCAGGAAAGCTGCTACATCAGGCTTTCTGCAGACAAGGAATACGCACACAGACAAGTACTGCAGAATAGCTGATGCACTGTAACACACACCCTGCTTTCTCCCTCAATGTTTTATGTGCCCATGTCCATTAGAGCACCCTGTCACCTTGTGCAATGGGATACCCTAACAACCAGCTGGAGCTTTCTTTCTACGTAAAAATTCATCACAAAAGCTATACATCTTGCAATGGTTTAAAAAAGAAACAAGCAGCTTTGATATTTCTGGGCTTTTGATCATTCAAAGCAATTATCTGCTTTAAATTAACTTTCAGTAGTTATATGCCTTTTCTAGCTAAGAGACATTATGCAAATATTTAACGTTATTTAGTCACACCTCAAAAGTAGGATCATTAAGCAAACTTAAACGCACGTCTGGGCTGTATCCAGATCCAAATCTCCCTGAATTCATTCAAAAAGTGGATTGCTTTCCATGGGCACTGGCTGCATACTGTGATTACGGTGATATCTGCCCAGTAATTAAATACTGAGTATCTCTGAAACCCAGTCAGTGGTGTCTCATCTCGAGTCACTTGTGACACTCTTTCCCACCGTACTCTTTAAAACAGTTTCCCTGAGACACAGTGGCTTATTCATTAAAGGATGAGTTACCTTATCCTATTTGTAGATGCAGCTTGCTACTTGCGTAAAGCGCTTCCAAAATCTACTTCTCTGTCTCTCGGGCTGAAAGACACAACCAGAGCTAACAGTTCATTCAAGGTAGCTTTATCAAAAGCTGCTACATAAAGCCTTACTCTCTATCTCACCCAAAGTCTGGGTGTACGTGTCAGAAAGGACCCATATTGTACCCTCATCCCATGCAGGTAAAATGACAGGATTGCAATCCAGCAAAGTGCCATAGATTTGCACTCTGGTAACCTCCAGAGCACCAAATATACAGTATAGTGTCTGTGTTAAGTATACAACACAGAAGGGAATATATCCATGCTAAGTAAATTCAGTGCTGGCACATGGATGCCCAGGAAGCCAGAAGGCAGTGAGTGACAGAGCAGGTGTCCAGCAGCATCTCGCAGCAGCATGGAGCCCTGCACAGGGCTGAAACCCAGACCCAGAACCCACCATACGCTGGAGAACAGGAGCTGCATCTGCCACAAACCACACTTCTCCAAGCCAGGCCACCAACTCTCAAAGTCTCCAAGTCCCCTTAAGATCACAGATTTTCCTCTAAGTTAAAGCAACTGGACACAGATAGACCCTGCTGAGATTGATCTGAGTGGGACAGCATTTCCTTTTGCTGATTCCTTTGTGCTGATACATTTGAGACTGTGCATCCTCAAAGACATCTTGATATAAAGCTTTATGCGCTTATTTATCAAGAGACACAGCCAACAGCTGAAGGGAAGGAATTGTATCCAACACTTCAAACAAAAAAACCAATGTACATATATCAACAGAAAGTTCTTACTAGCAAACTGTTCACAAAACATGATCTGAAATTTTTCACCTTGAAGGGTGCTGACAAGTAACAGTGGGCCTTCCCTTTGCAGCATTTGCCAAAAATGCATTTTATTTTTTTTAAGTCAATTTCTGGCTGTTATGATAGTGAAAAATGATCACGTCTAATGATTCCGGCTAATAAATTAGTCAAGACCTTAAAACTGCAGTTATATGCAGTCTTTTACTGTGCCATGGTTGCAGCTTGGCATGAAAATATACCAGCTTTGAGGTACCAACACAACAAATTCTGAGAGCATTTAACTATCCTGGTTTACTAACTATGCAGGTCCCACCTGCTGACCACGAGCTGACTCTCCTTATAATAGAATCTGAAAAAACAAGGCACATACAACAGGGATCCTTATGCACACCTGTCTAGGTGGTTTTACACACAACTAAGCACTAAGGAATAATGTAGTTTTAATTAGATTCAATTTTGAGGTTTTCAGTTCATATTCTAAATCTGGCGAAGTTGATATCACAGAGAAAATACACAATCTTTTTTGTACTGATGTCTGATTTTAACTTACAAATTCAGGAGAAAGACCTAAAGCTCAAAAACACACATTTTGACAATGATTCCAATGGTGAAATTAAAAGCACTCTGGTTTTTCTTCTACTGGTCTACTTATTCCTGATTTATATGTATTAAGTGCTTATGGATTCTTTTACTGCATTAAACAACCTATTTTACTTTCTATTCTCTTATGTAATGAACCACTTTAAGCCTAAAATGAAATAGCATATGGTTCAGTGCTACTACTAGAGTAGTGAAAGTTTGAGCTCTTAGATCACTTTGTTACTGTAAGACTGCTCCAAACTTACCAAAGTTTTCCTTCTGTCTTCTAAAATGTGCCTCAGTATCCTTTTTTTTTTCCTGACAGTTCTCAGAAATTCATGTAAGCCATTCTAGGGAGGACAATTATATTTGAGAGTACAGATGAAAGATACTACTGAATTTCAAATGTGGATTGCAAATTTATTCTGATGAATTGTAAATGCCATTTGTTCCACAAATAAACACCCACCAACTGCACAGCGCAATAGGGCTGTTTCATACATGCTATAATGTTGCTACAATTGCTTTCACAAGGGTACAAAACTAACTCATACATCTCTAAAAGTTATTTATTTAAAAATAATAAAATAATATATTATTATTAAAAATAATAATGCATTCCCTAGATCTTTGCCAGCAAAAAAAGACCTAGGAAAAAACCAACCAAAACTCTATGTCATGTTGGATATATTGGAATCTGTGCAACACACACACTGTGAGATATACTTGGTTCTGGGCAGTCAGAAGGAAGGACGAGATGCCTACGCTGTGAGTTAATTAAGTTTCCATATTTTTTAATTCCCTACATGTGGCATTTATCAGCAATAGCTTACATAACGCTGACCCAGGATCCCATCAGCTGTGGAGATCTGCCATTTTTATTCACATTCACAACAGTGTACCTTGCATACTACTTGGACCCCGCCACTCTTCTCTCTACAAGTGGTCAGTCATATGTTCTGATCTAGCTTAATAAAATGACAAGGGCGTTCTCTTCAGATGGGAGCATTTTTACAGCACGTCTCACCAGAGCCAGCCTTGAGTTAGCCGTTGGTGAGCACGGGATTCCACACCAAATGGGCACCTCTGCTGGAGGCTGCGTGCCAGCCTAGGTGCACTCTCAACAGCTACCACAGGCAGAATGCTCCTCCATTAACCTAGAAGCTAGAAGGAAAAGCGTCTCTGCGGTGTCAAAACTGGGAAATCCTCACGAAGAGATGATGGAAAACCAGACCAGTAGGATTTACCACCTCTTCCACACAAAGCAAATCAACATCCAGAGTGTTCCACACACCTCACACTACCAAGACACATATGGAATAGGAAAACTCACAGGAACATTCCTCATTTCCTCATGTTCAAGCACAGTTCTCCACCTGAACACTGCTGAATTCACACTGAAGACAAACTCACCAAAGTCCTCATCCCAAATAACTTACAAGTGGTACAATTGTTCCCCAGTACTGGCAACTTAACTACAGGTGTTGAAGAGTGTGGTACTTATAAAGCATGCACATATGTACATATATAAAGACAAAAATCTGATAGTTTAAGCTGTGTTTGAAATTATTATAGATAAATAATACATGTAGGATTTCAAAGTAAGCTATTTGAACTTTTATTCAATTCCAGCTAGCAAAAAAGTGATGAATTTATACTCTAGTCTACTATAGTGAAGTCATAGGAAAAGATTTCTAGGGAAAAAAAGAAAACAAAACAGAAAAAAACAAATAAGCCTTTCAGGTAGTTATCTTCTAATTGGAGAAGTGACTATAGATGATTAAAAAATTTCTACATATCTACTAAAGATAAGGCATGCTGTAAATCTCTAGCCCAAATGGCATCTTATTATGTGGAACTGCAAATCAAGTGGAACAAACAATGGTTAGAGGCATGTTATGCTCTGCATAATGCTCTTTTGTATCTATTGTTTAGCTTATATACAGATCCATCTTGAATCTAGTTAACTAGTAATTAAAGCTCCACAAAAGTCACAATTTTGTTAGAGACACCGCTGCAATACACACCAATTCATTTTACATGCTTTTGCAGTGGTCCCATTTTGCTTATTTGCCATTACCTTAAAATAAGCATCTCTTAATGCATTTTGAATTCATAGAATACAGTAGCTCGTTTTCTTGTGGTTGATAGGAGACAGGCACTTGAAAAAAAAAAAAAGAACTATTTTATACCTGGGATTGGCCATCTCATGAGACACTAACCTCATTATTTACCTAGAAATTTCATATGCTAGCACCACTGTCAAAGCATCCACTAACATCAGTACATTTCTGAATCTGAAAAGCTTTTTGAGCTCTGAGCAAAGTTTTATTACAAACACTTCACACACGTGCTCTTGTTTTGCAGTGTGAGCTGTGATACTTCAATCTAAATTCTATCAGCTAGTTAATGTCCTAGTTAATGTTATTTTCTTCCTGTGATTCCAAATACATAACATCAAAACGTGATGCAACTAAGTCTCATATCTGAAATAAAATCTTCTGAAACAATTTTGAGTATAAAATAAATATTCGTGGCACAAAATGTCCAGCATGCATCAATTTAAATTAGGGGAAGAAAGCAGTTTAGAGAATATTCTTTATTGCAGCTTATTGTGGCTCAGGCATCCAAGGTTAAAGCAACAAGCCCTGGAAAACCACTCTAATTCATACAACAGCTATGCAATGAAATCTGGCAATCTTACAACGTTGCCCTGAATCTTAGCTTTAAGGAAGTTTTTGAATGTACCTGCTTTCTGAACTTGTTTGTATGCAATCTGGCAGATAGAAACAGCACCAAAAGCTTGCATTACCTACTCTAACCAGAAGGCTGATATAGTAGTAATATCTCCCATTCTTCCCACAATGAATACCAATAAAACATCAAATAATCACACACACCCATTAATTCCCATGCAGTATCTTGTCACATAAAACCATTCATCAACTTTCCTCATCTGGTTTGCACACTGATTCTGACTTCCCCAGCACTCCCACTGTGGCATCTCCCAAAACTTAAATATCATTAAAAAGTAGCATTATCCACAATTGTTTCCAGCCACTACATTTGCAATTTCAAGTGAAATGAAGCAGAAGCTACTAAACACAGATTGTGAAATTATGAAAATAGCATCTTTCCCTGTGCTTTCAGGCAAACCTGAACTAGAGGAAGATGCAGGGCAGCACACTGGCAGCTCCCATTACCACAGTCAGTCTCCTTCCTCTCCCTCCTCTCCAGAAGTTGCCCGTACTTGGCTGCTACACTGAGAACAAACCACAGGACTTGACATCATGGAGATAAGAGGCCCTGGCTTGAAGACAATTAAGGAGAAAATTCATGGAAATAAACCACCTGCAGTGGATCAGTAGCTGTGCTGACAATACTACTGGGAGCAGTTTTCCATTTTCCCCCATTTTACTGTACTCTCTGCTCTAGCTGTTAGTTGAGCATGTCCAATCTCATTACATCCAATTTCCAAAACACACAGGTATCTTGTTTCTGATGGCTGAATATCATCAGCCAGCAGAAGCACAGTATTGAAATAACTTCAAATAATTTCACAGATTTAGAATCATAGAATTGTTAGAGTTGGCAAGGACTTTTAAAGGTCATCATTTGGACCATCCCTGGAGGCATTCAAGGCCAGGCTGGATGCGGCTCTGGGCAGCCTGGTCTGGTGGTTGGTGACTGCACACAGCAGGGGGGAGGGGGAGGTTGAAACTAGATGATCATTGTGGTCCTTTTCAACCCAGGCCATTTTATGATTCTATGATCTAGTCCAACTCTCCTACAATGAACAAGGACTGTATGCACTATGTGCTGAATGGGAATAAACATAAAAAGATTCCTTCCATACCCAACCTGACAGTGTAAGAAAATGCCCCCAGATTGCTGTTTTCACCCAGCTGCCCCAAGTACTATGCTTATTATAACCGAGTACAGCTGATAAAACTAAAGTTGTCATCCTAGCTTCGTCCTTTACTAGGTTGAATACACTCATCTTGTACTGCAGTAGTATGAACAGAACATAAAATAAAGTTGGTAAATACATTAGTCCCTGCATGGAGAAACAGTTCCTCCTGCAGAGAATTGTCTAATTTTAAGATTCTCTTCTATTTACTGCTTCTCGATCACAGTGCAAGAAATAAAGATATCTGAACTTGAACATAAGCTTCATTCATCTGTGCTTATATTTAAGTACTGTTATGCAAGTTGTTTACATAGTACGCAGCTCAAAATCTAGATAAGATTATTGCAACTCTTGCTCCTTCGAGGGGCCTCAAGTGATTTCTAAATGAAATTCTTCTCTGCAATAACTATTATATCTGCATATGTCACAGAATAACTGGCTTCATGACAGCAAACTTAGTGCAGCCAGGACAGAGTACAGGTGGCCTCCTACCTCCTGCCGTTGGGCCAAGGAACGGCCCTGAGCCACCAAGGGAAGCTGGGCTGATTATCCAACAGGAAGGCTTCGGAGTGCTGTTACAGAATGAGAACAGAGACAGAAGGGCTGAAAGGCTCACACAGAGATTCTTGCCTGGAGGGAGAATGATAGCTGAAGGAGCTGAGAGGAATTTGGGAACAAAAGGTAACAGAGACAGGAGTTTCTTCCTCATCCTTTCTAAAAGGGACCAAAGGTCGTAAGGACAGGAATAAACCAAGCAACTGACTACATATTGATCGTTGAGCAAAATGAAACCCTGCAGTGCAGTCTAGTACCTTACACACCCCCAAAGACTGCTCGTAGTTTGATAGAAAATAGATATTGACTAGCAAACATTAGATCAGGGAACAGTGCAGGACAGTGGTGGACCAGAAAAGAGCAATAGAAGCAAGTCTGGCAGCACCTCAGCCTACCTTAAAGCTGCAAGCCAGTGGCACAGACACTATGTCTTCCTATGTTATAAGATGGCTGCCCATGTAAAAGGAGTCTGTAGTCCCTGTTGCAACGTTTCATCGCAGTATACAAAATACAGCAAATGCTTGCAGCTTTTGGTATCAACTGCAAAGAATTTACCATGGTCTCTGTTGTGTGACCTCTGTATGGTAACAATGATTGGGCTGATAAATGTTGCTTTAGACATGGAAAGATCCAACATTTTCTGTATCAGATCCAACTCAGATTACAAGTTCCTGCACTCACAGCATCTGTTCTTTACCCTGATGTCATTCTGAATGATGCACGTATTTTATTTGTTTCATCTTGCCTTGAAATGGAAAAGAAGATTCATTAAGGTCACAGCAATTAAGCAGGCTGCACCTACAGAGCATCAGCTTTGACAACCTCCAGAGCTTGCAAAGAAATTTTGTCCCACTCAAAACAGTGTTACCCACTGACCAAATGCTGCCACTGCTCAGCCACAGGAAGGAAGAGCTGAACCTCTCTCGGTGAAAATCATTTCCAATTGCAAAAAGACAATCCTGAGTTAGAGATAAGGATAATAAACTTAAAAGTAAATTAAGATGTATATCCACATTACCGTAAGTCTGAGGTTTATTTTTTTCCCTGTGTATGGAATTGTAGGCCAATAACGTGAACCAGATAGCATCACGCCCACTGCTACAGCTCTGCAGAAGTAGGTGGTGTTGGTGATAATGGATGGCAGTATCACACTAAATATTGTAATCATGCTCCCAGAATTGCAGTACCTGAGAAGTGCAGTTAACACCAAGAATATCTTGTCAAGAAGATGCCAGCAAATTTAACAAGTATGGAACTTCAGAACTTCACTTTTTCAAAAGCAAATTACTGAATCTCCACAGAACCACTGTCAGAGATTTTTTCTTTTCTTTGTTAATAGAACTGCCAGGAAGTTTGGTAAAATGGGTAAATACTGATACGTATAACCGACAGCTGCTGGAATACACATGTTTGACGTGGGGCTAGTTCATGATGTTAAGAACGTATCACCCATCTCACAGTACAACTGGTAAGCACTGACTGAAATTCAACTGTTCATACAGACTATTACCACATTAAACTCAATCAGCAGCTTGCACTTAAGCAATTAAAAGCTTATGTTCAAACATTAAAGTTGCCAGATTTAACAGAAGTCTTCAGCAGCCTCCATTAACTGAAACAGTTTACAACACTCACTAGAAGTCCTCCAAGTGTTCAGTGTGACAGTAATTTCCACATCGTGTTGTTGCTGCTCATTTTCTAAAGGACAGAAGGCAGCAAATTTAGAAATAAAGACACAAATCTAATTCCATTTACATTCTCCTAGGAGGAAGCGAAAGGAATTCAGACTTTCAGATTACTGCAGAGGTAGATAACTTGGCTGATGAAAACTCCTCACTGTTCACAAACCTGTACATTCATATATCTGCATATGTCAAAATCCAGGAAAGATTCTGCAGGATTGTTTATCCAACCTAAATATTATCTGTCACCACAAACAAGCATGCAGTGCTTTTCACTCTTAATCAGGCAAAGTTACCACCATGCACACAAAGCCTGATTCCAGTCAGTCCTCATTCAAATATGTGCTGGAATTCAGAACCAAATGCCACCACACTGTAGCATCAGACCAGAGATAATGACAAATTAAGCATACTCACAGCTGTGCTAATATAGTGCATTAATTAGGTTTTACCGCAGACTGCTTTGCAAAATT
Organism: Pavo muticus; assembly: GCA_016647715.1. Lineage (NCBI taxonomy): Eukaryota > Metazoa > Chordata > Aves > Galliformes > Phasianidae > Pavo > Pavo muticus. The sequence goes on from JACDJE010000149.1 coordinate 5,770,232, forward strand.
TAAAGATTTCCTATGATAGTTTCATAACAGCTCAGCAATGCTGGATATTCCTTCTATCAAGCAGGGTCCTTAGTACTCCAGATTACACCCTGCTGCCACATCGTAAACACTGATGTTGTTTCTAGAGGAAATACATTAAAGACCTTAAAAGAAGTTAAATGTCTGCTTCCAGTTTTCATATAAAGCAAGGTCTTTACCTAGAAAGAAAGGAAACAAAAAATCCCTCTGTGACTAATTACCAAAGCCTTTCACCTGTTCTCAGCTCTGCAAGTGAAAAAATCAAGGCAAGCCTAAGACATGCAAATACACTCCCTGCCTCACTCCTCAGTGCTCAAGTTTGGATGTGTGATCATTCTGGGTTGCCTTCTAAACATTTTCAGCCTTCTGAATTCAAACACTGGATCCAAGTCATAAGGTGAAGCAAAGAATAGCGATTTCTCTCCTACTGATTCCTTTTTGAACAATTATTTTGTAATTCTGTCTTGTGTCTATTCTTGTTCCTACTTAGGTGCTCCTCGTGGGAGTATATTGTGATTTTTCCTGAAGTTAAATGCAAAAATATGTGTTTTGCTGCTAAAATTTGTTTTGTCAGAGCAAGGAAAACAGAAGAAATAGATATTTTAGTAACAAAGGAAGATGTGGCAGTGGGAAATAAAAACTGAGTGATTCAATGCATCTGTTCATTTTACCAATAGGAGACCTAAACAGGCGACAGCATTTCATTTGCAACTGCACAGGGAAAAGCTGCTTCCCAGTCAAGGACTTAAGTGAACAGACATTATTCTTGATTTAACACATTAAGTGTAGAAAAAAGAAAATCACAAATTGTGCCCAGAAGTGCCACGATTATCTTTTATATCAGCTGTGGTACTCAAAGCCTGACTTACACCATGCAGTCCTCAGCCTCCTGTGCTGAAGGTGGGGGACAGCTGCAGGTGGTTGCTCACACAGAAGGAACACAGTTCCATGTACAGCACTGATAGCGTTTGTTGGGCAGCAAAGCAGGCAGCACCTCTGCCTGAGTTTCCATACTACACTGTAACATTCAATCACACTATAACAGAAGCAGAACATTCCAAGTGCACAGTGCTGCCTGAACCCCCTGAAACTATAACACAGACTGCATTATAGCCTGTGAAGCAGTACATAATTGCTACAGTAAAGCATTTCAGTTGGAATAATGAAAGGACCATAAGCAAAACTCAGACTTACCTCCTAGCTCCAGAAGAAACAAGTCTGCAGAGGTGTCAGGGCACGGCAGGGCTGTTCTCTGACAGAGGGGGAACACAGCAAGACCCACAGCCCTAAGCAAGGTGTGCCAGGCAGGCCTAGCAGCCAGGGTCAAGCCCCAGCCCAAACCAGCAGCCAGGATGCAGGTAGCAAGAAGGCAGCCCTGAGGTCAGGGTGCTGAGCTGAGCTGAGCTGGAGAAAGACAGATAACACCTACAGCAGAACTCCAACTAGGAACTGAGCTGCCAGTTCCTAGGACTGGGAACCACAGGTGGGGATGGGAGGGTCTCAGGTGAGGCTGGCCAGGGCAGCCAAGCCTGATAGAGCAGAGAGCTGCCTCCCAGCCCATGAGGGTGCTGGCTGTGGTGGGGCCTTCTCACGCTTTGTGTGTGTGGGGGGGGGGTTTGCAGTGCTGCTAAAATCCTCAGTGTTCATTTCTGCAAAACTTGTTCAGAATATAGTTATGGAAAAACATTTCCACGGCAGATCCTCTTTTCCTAAAGCACCTCCAGATTGCTTAAAGGTTCACTGCCATGTATATTTTGGTGTCTTCAAGTGAACAAACACCAAAATAAGCAGTAATGGAGTACTGAGACTCAGTCTTGTGTGTGTAACCTTTTAAGCCACTTCTTACTTTGCTTCAAGCAATCCCCCTGTTCTCAAACTCCTCTGGGGGCTTACAGGCCTTCTGCCTTTGAGCTGTCTGCACACGTGGGTACGGCCCTACTCCAGCACGTGCCTGTGGCTGTGCTGGGCCAGGTGTGCATGGGGAGCAGTAGGCACAGCACGGGGCAGAGCCATGCCTGCAGTCAGGCCTGGCCTCGCACCTGCTAAGAGCTGGGAGGAAGAAGTGAGGCGGTGTGAGCAGAGGTGTGACAGGCACTGCTGCACCGGGTGACGAGAGGGAACTACGGCAGTAGAGAAAACACAAGTAGATGAAAGGAAATAAACGTGGATAATTTGAATGATTTAATTTGCTAATGTTGCATAAGAGGTATAATTAGTTCAGTAACAGTGAGAGAAGCAGAGAAATCAGACTGGTAATCACAAATAATTATGTGCCAATTACGCACAGCAAGGTTTTTTGTTGTTACTGAATGGTCAGGATTTCGGAGCTAAACCAAATAACAGACCTCACATTCTCCATTCTAGTTACTTTTTCTTTCCTACTGCAGCAAAACCTCTCTACCTTTCCTCCTGTTAAAAAAAAAAAAAAAAAAAAAGGAAAAAAAAACAAAATGTGATGTGCATCCAAATTGGATGGTGATATTATCAGGAAAGATAGACTTCTAGTGTCTTTCCAAAGCTCTCTTTCTGTAGCCAAAATCTTTGTCTTGTCCACACTGTCAATACCATCTGCCAGCAGACTCCTCAGCTCAGAAGCCATCTGCCAGCCACTGACCTAGAGCTTTGCCTGCTCTCACTGCCAGGCTTGCCTAAGCTTCTGCATTTCCAGATCTCTCACTACCCTCCTACCCTGCTCTCACACGTCCTCCCAGAAGAACAGATCCAGGCAAATATTACTAAGCCAACAAGAATGGAAGAAGCTGAATACTGATCGTCTCTCCCACATAGAGAAAGCTCTCTTACTGGTTATTTCATAAGTAGAATAAGGTATGCCTATCCACTTTTAATTGTTTTGCGATAAGAAATGAACACATTACCAGAGTAACTCACTGCTCAACAGGAATCCTGACTGAGAATGTTTATACATTTACATATATATATATTTATATATTTGCTTTTGTATCTGACAGCCTTTACCTGAGTGAAACTTTAATCTCCTTGGATTCTAAGCCAGACACTTTTACTTTAGCTTACTGCCTACAGATACACTTCTAACAACAGACTAAGAAAATACTGTATATAAAGTAGTAAAATGCCACTGCCACCACTGGAATTTGAAATTCCTTTCTACTGAGGGAAAATTTTGCCCAAACTTGAAATGATACGTTCAGTAATACGTTAGCAGTTCTTGTGTCTTACAGGTTTGCACAGAAAAGTGTTCATGTCAGTCTCTGCTGTGATTCCCACACACCCATAAGAGCATTTAATGAGATTTGTTACATCGTGCTTCAATGGAACATGAGCAGTCCTGTAGTATCCTGCAGATAATGCACTACTACCACTACTTAAATCAGTACCTGGACATCCAGATCATGATTATTTTTCCTCATGTCAGAGCATACCAAGTACCTCTTTTCTTGGAAATATTTCTCAGTATAAAATTCAGCTGACTTTAGCAGAAAGCATTTTCCATTTCCACTGAAACCAGCGCTTGGGATCAGTTCAGAAGCAGTGCTTCTAATACTAGTTTTCCTTGCAATCATTATCTTGCAACTAACTTCAAACCAATCTTTTAATATTTTAAACAATATAATATTCTTATCCTTTAGGGAGAGACAGTTTGAGGCAGCATTCAGGTTTTGTCCAGCATTGTTTACAGCACATCCAGATCAACTCTTTAAGGTTTTGAACAAAGGCATTACAGACGTTTTTATTAAGAGCAGAGGTAAACATAACAACAAATGGCACAACTGACAAAAACCTACTTTGCTAGCAGGAATATTAGAAAATGGTTCAGTCCCTGATCACTAGTCTGCAGAAATGTATTATCCAGTGACAAATAAAAGAAACATGCAAGTGATGTAACCTCACCCTAGTACATGCCCTGAATATTCAGCAAAATTAGCCCAATACGATATATGATCTTGTTCTTTTGTACATTTACTTCATATGTGTAACTTCCTGAGAACACGTCTGTTGTGTTTCCTTCTATAACTGTATGGATGACACTTCTTTGTTAATGTGGGATGGGAGCAGAGGAATGCTGCTCCTTCTTGAACTAAGGATGCCTGTGCCTGCTGGATTGCATCGCATTGCACTGGGGGTTGTGGAGGACTGTATCTTGCACAGTACTGCAGATTTTCTCCTGGCCTTGAAACCTATGACACAGTTGGCTGGTTCTGGGATGTGCATGTTGTGCAGCTGCAGAGGTGCTGCAGTGCTGTGCAGAGGCATCTCCATGGGGAACAAAAGCTCTTCTGCCTCTTCTAAATTTGTCTGCACACTTCTGTATTGCAGAGACACCATGAGGTCTTTCTTGAATTCACAGAGCCTGAACACTATGTCCTTTCCCCTGCAAAAGATACCTGATCGGGGACACTTGAGATATACATAATTAAGTAAAAAAATTAGGCAATGCGATGCAGGGTTGGGAGGGTAACACCCAAGTCTTACGTGCCCCATGGCCATTTGCTAGCCTCCCACCCCAGGAGCCATCCCTGTGCACTAATTACATCAGGAAGCACTCTAATCTCCTGTTTGCTTCCCAAGGAGCCATCTTCCCTGTGCCTTCTTCAGCCCTCTCACAAGGCACTTCCACACTGCACGTCCACAAAGCATCCCTACCACTTCCTCACCAATGTGCCCCTCCATACCCAGCAGCACAACACTCCTCTGGCAGCCTGGTCTGCAGTGATGCCATGGAAATTAACTGCTGCCTTAGCTCAAGGCTTACTTTCCTCACTTCATCTAAGTAAAACAGAAGGAATCTGTTTCATTGGGGTCTGTTTGAGCTTTTTTTGGAACTTATAAATGTATGTTTCCTGAAGTACAGTTGCTTAAAAGAATGGTTGAGATTTATACCTCACATTCCCCTTCTGATATAAAAACGTTCCAAGTTGAATTCTTTCCCAGGATTTCCTCTGGTAAGCTTCATGCCATTCTGTTTGCAAAGCTGTTGTGATGCTTATGTTTTATTCTTTCCTTTCTGTCTGATAGAAGGGAATACTTACCTAGGTCCTGAAAATTCCCTGGGAAGACCATGAAAGCAGAGCTAGAGGGACAGAAACCTCATTACAACATCGAGGAGAAACAAGAAGTCCCTTGGCTCTTCCCAGCTCTGCAGCAAGAGCTCCGGTTCAGTGTTTGTATGTCATTTCAGCTCCTGGGAAGTGCACGAATGAATCAGGATCTAGAGTTCAACAGATTTTTATCCCAGACTTCTCCCCTTTGTCCTGTGGCAAGTCACAAGCATCTCCTCAGCTGCCAGAGAAACTTGTGATCCTTCCGCAGATAATATGTTGCTTTTATTTCCCAAAGGATCACAACTATGGTCTTGATGTTGCTTCCGGGTGCATTAAATCCTTCAGGCATTCGACCCCAAGTCAGCTCAGATAATGAAACTCAGATATTGAAAAGGAATGAAAACCCCAAATTATGCAAATCCACTGCACTGAGTAATTCACAATTCCCGTTCCCGTAGCCCCATTGGCAGTTTTCCTATTTGTAAGAGAGGAGGAATGGATTTAATTAGAGGAGGCTTCTGATCTAAAAGTATATCTGTTGTGGAAGACAGGCAGTGTGATCTAATGCATGAATGGCAGGGGGACCGCAGAGATTTTATGTGCCTCAGTTTCCCATCTGCTAAATAATGATAATCTTTATCAAAGAAGTCAGTATCAACCTGAATTATCTGCTGATAAGGGAATTATATGACAAATGAGTACTTGTAATTTTAACTGTTCCACAGATGTAGCCAAGTGACAATTCATCCTATTTAGTATCTGCTTTTGTATGCCCTTGAAATTTGTTTTCATGAAAACGGCTTGAAAGGCTCCTTTCCTGATGTAAAATACCAGCATATCTTAATTCAATATTGAGCACTGCTTTACTACACCACTGTAAAGGGACGTGATTTTTAAAGCACCTCACATCAGAGCCACTGTTCACCTTCTTCAGGTTGAAGCCCCTTGTAGCACAAGGCCTGCAGCTTGTCTGCACTGGCACGTTCTCCAGCCATTCCTTCTGTGGGCAACTATGAGTGAATCTACAGCACATTGGTGCTCTGAAGATCATAGTGGAAGAATGTGCCTAGGCACTTCCTTTGCCCACCATAACTTAGTGCATTTCATTTAACATACTGTTCAGGATTCCATGTACATATACAGAAGAGAATCTGTTCCATGAATGAAGAAGTTTGTAATGTAATATCCTATTAAAGCTTGCAATTTGAGACATGAAAGTCTATAGGTTATTAAATTCCATATCAGTTTTGCAAGAAGCATTATAAATTTAGGCAATAGATTTTTCCAAATATATTACAACAGCCATTTCTACCCACCCCATGTTGACCGTGGGTCAACATATTTTGCTCTTTGCTTGTATATTTGCCAAAACTGCTTTGGAAGTCTTTAATCTCTGCTTGTTTCGCTGGGAGCCTGACCAAGCAACAATACAGTGCCTTTGCCTCAAAAGGCCCACAATTTCCAAATGGGTCCAAAAATACTCCTTAACACACTTCTGAGTACGGGGGTAACTAAAATAAGATAAAAGACACAATGTAATCTGAAATTGTCAGTTTCAGATCAGTAATTCTAGTATCTTCACAAAGCTTCCCCTTCTTGGTGAATGGTTTTGCTTTCCTGTTAAGGCCTAAAAATGTACCAAGGCAGGGTTTCATCGGCTGCTCTAGCTGTGCCAGGTAAGGGGCACACAAACTGCATTGCAACAGAAGCCTTCAGATTCACTCTGTGCTTCTTCCTCAAGAAGTGAAAGCAGTCCGCTACCAGCACCCACTTGGTCCACATCTACCTGAAGCTTTACAGAAAAAGACAGATACACCTGATATTAAATCCTGGAGTTAAGCAAACAGTTCTCAAAGAGGTACAAAGCAGGGCACGTGATCCAGAAGTGTAAATGAGAGGAATATCCTTCTTTTTGCCAAAACACCATTGAGATTATAAAAATGAGAAATGGTAAAGCCATTTCTGATTCTGACTACTGTTAACCAGAAGACGCAGGAAGTTAAGAAGTTCCATGACGCATGAGTGCTCGGTGACAGGTCCCACACAGTCCAGAGACCTCCTGCTCTGTGCCCTGACACAACGAGGGACAGACACGCTCATAGACCACAGAGCAGATGTTGGCTCAGGGAGGGTGGGTTTATCAAGCAAACAAAGGCTTCCAGAGGAATAACACTTAGAGAAATTAATACTGACTTGAGGCCAAATTTGAAGAATTAATTCAAGAGAGAATAGGTTTCCCTCTTCTGAAAAAAAAAGAGACAAAGGAAATGCTCTTCTGCAATTTTACTCTTCCTTGATAATTCTCTTCTTTGTCAGGTAAGACCTAAGAAAAGGAGTTGGAACTAGGAAAATGATGTGAGAGAATTGGCCTCTTGTGCAAAATAAGCACAAGTTGCTGACTACTTCTATCAGTTTCTTTATTCTTAGAAAGAATTTAATACTGTTTTAGGGGAACAAAAGTTACAGTGTGAATTATTAATTGTTAATAACAGAAATATCCTAATGAATATCTTTACCTTGATTTCCAGCTGTCAGGTACATCACCGGTTTAGCTTTTGTGAAACAACAGTTGGGTAATACTTTCAGCGCAGCAGTTCCCATAAATACATTTGTTTCCACAAATTCAGGAATCCAAAATTCTCTTTCCACAGATATTCTTCCTAATAAAACTTGCTCACTAGACTGCTCACATAAGGATAATATGAGCTGTGGGAGTACTGTTATAAATTGATTTCAATATCTGAATTGAGATCTTGAAGAGATAAAAAGGGCAAACCAGATTTATTATATCCACCGTGAACAAAGTGACTGGAGGCAACAACAGCTTTATGTTTAAACAAACATAACTAAACCCATTATTCTTCAAACGTCAACAAAATATTAAGAATAGTTCACTGCTCTGTGGGTGCTATGCACATAGGTTTTCATTTTAACTCTGACTAACAGCAAGACTGATACGTGACAGGAATCACCTATAGAGCCACGGTTACCATGACAAAGTTGAAGTGGGCATGGGGAGATTTTATCATTTAACAAATTTTCGCATTTAACGTTCAACAGATATTCTATCAAGACCTGGACGGGCCCCATATTCACTTGTTAAAACAAGGTGTTAACAGATACCATTTTTTGTCTCTTTTTACCTTTTTCAACTTTTGCTCCAGCTGTTTCACATAAGCTCATGTGATTGTAGCTGTCTATCCAGCTACAAATCCTACCCTTGCAAGGTTAAACCAAAAAAAGCAGGCTAAACAAAACGCTTCCAGCTCTTTTTCCTAGCTTTTTGTGTCCTTTCCATCTCACTGCTAAGGTCTCACTTTCAGTATATGAACAGTATCCTCCAGGACTCAAACTGGGAGTCCTTCCTGGGCCTTTGAATGCTTGCTTGTCTCTTCTGTTCCACTCTTTCCTTTGAACTTTCATTAGATAGCTTCCACGTAGATGTAATTTTTCCCTGGAAAGTAATATGGAGCAATTCCCACCATGATCCTCCCTTTTCATCCTTCCCCTTTAGCTGCATTATGACCTTTTGTCCTACAACTCCCACTCATTTTCAACATCTGACTTTGATTTCTTCCCAGCTACACCTTAAACAATATCAACAATCAAAACTGCTTTACTTTGAGGATTCACACACTAATGGCCATGATTCTATTTTGAGAAATACTGTATTTTATAGAAGTGTTCTCCCAACAAGGCAGGTCAAAGCTAGTAAGACTAATTGACCCTGCAGATGTGTAAAATCCTGATGCATTCAGCTTGGTGTAATTGAGATCTTTAGCTTTAAAGAAACATTTCTCCAAAGTTAACTGTAAAATGTACAGTCTACAATAAACGCAGTGTGAGTGATTAAAGTCTTAATCTGCATCCAACTAAATACTCTTCTAGTCTCTTTCCAAAGAAGTAAGTGTGCAAAAGACACACAAAACAGCACCTTGGATAGCTTTCAAACTCTAGAGAGAAAAAGATTTTCCCTGGGGAGTAACAAGAGAGGAAGCTTCTGGAAGTAACCGCATCACAAAGGGTAATAAACTGAGAAGTTCTTACAAGAACAAGACACAGCTAAAAATCTAAGAGCATTTGAAAGGACTTTTGATTCGTTCATTGCCTAAGTCTCCACCCATCATGTAATCTCTAATCATTAATACAATGAAAATCTCCTCTGTTTCAAGGGGCTGACTACTCAAGTTGGCCAAGAGGGAGAAGTCAATACGAGCAGATGGCAAAAACTGTAGCTGCCCTAGGAAAGACTAAGAATTTATGCCATAGCAATTTTCTTTCTCTAGTCACAGCAACCGACTTTTTTAGACTGAGCGCTGATTGTATGTCTTATGCTTAAAGTATATCTGGCTGGAACACTCAATATACGTAAATTAAAAGCCCTACAGTGATATAGTTGGTTTAAGAACCTGAGGGCCACAATTGTGCTGCCCTTAAAAAAAAAAAAAAATAGTAGTTATTTACTATCTTCAAATGTCTAATTTTTATACGTACATAAATATATAAATTGCACATATGTATGCGTATAGTCATTGAATGTAAACTTTTCTTGCATCACCTGTAACAAACAACTAGAGTAATATACAAATGGATTTAAAAGTGTGCGTGAAACAAGAATGAAAAAGAAAACAGGCTGATTAAAAGAAAACTTCAGCAAAAGGTGACTGTCAGTCCCTGGGCCTCAACAGCACAGGGCATAGGTAGTCTGATGGGGACAGCACAAGAATGAGACTTGGGAGATGTGGGTTGTATTTCCTGCTTTGTTTCTTTAACTTCAGTGAGGTCAGGTCGCTTCTCAGTGCCTCAGCTTCCCCACAGATGAAGTCAGGTACCATGAGATAAATTCTTACTAAAGTATTTAGAAATCTGCTGATAGAAGACTTTGGCATTATGGCTTAAATAACAGATCCACAGCGACAAGAGATGTACCACCAGACACCAGTAGCAGAGGTCCATTTTCCTGGTCCATTTTCTCTAGGTCTCAGTAGGCAATGGCTAGTTCCTCATGCAAGCATTCCCACACTAACTGTAGTGAGAATTTTATCTTGAGGTTTTTTTCCTTGAACTATGCAGGATGTTACCTGAGGCTGTGAAGCATGAGATCCCTTGTTTCTTTTTGCGGTCTTTAACAGCTACAACTCTATTAACAGCCTGCTGGATCACTCAATCTCGTAACTGGAACTAGATCATTACAGGAATTTGATATAGCTTAATGAAAATGTTTGCTTCTTCCAGATGCTATTAGTAGGTTTATAATCATTACCGTTGTTGTTATTATGATGTGCCATATAAAGCTATATGCACAAGAAACTTATTTGAAGAATATTCTTTCTTGGTTCCAAGTGGAACCCTCAGCCAGCTCTCTGCCCAGACTGCTGAGAACAGGCAGGGATCTGCAAGGCACTGCTCCTAACAAATCAGCAGCCTAACTCCAATGCTTCAGTGGGAGGATTTGTTTCTTAGCAGTAGAAATTACTTCTCTCATTAGGCTACTAATGAAAAAAGATTCCAATCAAGTGTGAATACACATTCACATTCAAACGATGCTTTCGAGACTCAGATTCATCAGAAAATTTACAGCTACTTTGAAAAGACTCGTCATGGTTTTCAGAGCTGAGTAACTTACTCGCTGCATTCAGCATACTTGGGTTCATAGATTTTCAACGTGAAGATCATGATTTCCTCAAACGTATTCAGCTTTGAATATGATGAATATGTTAGCACATATTTTGCTCTGTGGCTCCTGATAATTCAACTGTAAACTGTATTATTTGGTGTGATTTGTCAAAGTGATCAGATGGCACTTAGTGTTTGATCAGTGAGTGTGAAGGTACTGCCAAACAACCAAGATCTTTTCCATATTTGTGTCCATAACACTATAACACTCAATCTGATAACTCAGAAGCTAGAACATGAAAAGTAAAAATAGCACCAAATGGAAAACAAGATTTATTTTAAAACCCATACACTTCACTGAGATTTTGTATATGGCTCAGAAGTTATATGCAGCTTCCATACATCTTTTCTGCTCTCCAAATTTAGTCAAGGTATTGAGGATGGAATTTCTTTACCTCCATTACAAATATAACACAGTTTATCTCCAATTTAGAAAACTCAGAGGACTAAACAGGGTGTCCAATTGTAACTGTGGCTAAGAAATTCTTCTGCTTAACTAAGGTGTACTTCTACAATACACTTTAATACCATTTCCAGATTTAGTGTTTTATTAGCTTAATCCAAAACTTTACTGATCCCATGAAGAAGCTATGTTCTAGAGACCAACAGTATAGAGCTATTTTTATAGCCCTTAAAGAAAGGCTGTAGTAGTGTAAGTGTAAAATCCCTAACTTAAAGTAGATATAGTCATAGAACTGCGCATTTTATTATACACTTTCAAGTCTTTAAATAGAAAAAAAGAACAGATGCTAAAGCAGAGCCATATGTTTTAACTGTAGCTGTATACAAGCATGATTTTATTTTTTCTGACAGAAAATCTATAACTTGAGTGGGAAGTTACTGAGTGGAATCCTCAATGCCATATTTCTGGCTAAAGAAATAAACTCCCTATAGAACATGTCAGAGCCTGAGCTGGGAGACTGAAACATTTTGATAACAATTCAATACTTCTCTCAAAACATCCTGTTGCTTTTAAGTAATTGAGGGTAGGAGACAAGCTATTAATAATATTGAATTTATTTAGTGGAGTCTGTGTCTTACCCAAAAAAAACCCCAGCAATATTATCCCTTTATACGGCTGGTAGGTAGCGTGCATTTAAATCAATGGTTAGAATTGAAAGTACCACACTACTGATATTTTCCAATATGCTTTGCACGTATTATTAAAAAACCCACAACAACGTATCTTCTGATTGTAGATGACAGGAAAGAAAATGGCTAATCAAGACTCAATGTCCTTGCAAATTCCAGCACTGGCTGCAAAAAGATATTTTTTTGTAAACTCGTGCTTGTAAGAATTGCATTTACTTTCAGCTTCACCAGATTAAGCACAAAGATGTTGTGATGAACACACTCATGCCTCCAGTGAACAAATGTCACTCTGGTGTGAAGGGCTCTAGCAACCTCCCTGCTGCATTCTGCATTAAATTCTGTATCTTTAAGTTCGAGCAATCGGTCTGAGCTGCAATTTGTGCAGCCCAGTGCACAGGCAGTGTCTTGGGAACAAACCCACTGCTAAAGGCAAGGGTCTGATAATAAGCTGATGGATGGAAAGATTGCATGTGTGAGTAGGTGGGGAGGAACAGTTGCTTATTGTACATATATGTAGATTGAGCTTATTTGAACTCAATCTACATACCCCAAAAGACAAGACTTAATCCAAAATTGGAAAGGGTAGAGAATTTCCTGAATATCTGCCTGGAAATGTTAGCCAAAGACAGCCTTCTACCCTCAGTGGCTACTTCAAATTCAGGCCATACCACAAAGAAAGAAGAGTTACTTCCATGTGAGACCTACTCAGCAGCTTACGAGTTGCAGTTTCTGTTGGGCAAATGCTGAGAAGGACCTGAGCAGATGTCCAGAGTGGCAATCCTGCCACAGATGTCATCAACTAAAGAGGGATGAAGCATTAACTGTTTGTGCTTTTGCTCAGGATGGGCTACTGCAAGTTTGTGCTACAGCTGTGCTGTGCTGCTTGGTATGAACATCGCCAGCAGGACTGTGTCTGCTCTGTCAGCTGCAGGAGTGGACAGAGTTCCTCTGTTCTCAGCTCCATGCACAGCTTCCAGGTTGCTGGTTGTTAGGAGGCAAGAATAGATGGTTGGGTATGGTACTGCCTTCCAGTCAGCTCAGTGCTCAACTCACTGCTCAGTGTTGTAGGCGTTCCTAGCCATGAATCCCTCATCTAGAGCCAAGAGCCTTCTAGAAGATGAAACTGCAGAAAAACATTGGTTGCACATGTAAAACAGCCAGAAATTAAACATTAGAAGATTCATTCAGAAAATGTTTTCAGAAGACTATAGGTATGAATACACAAATGGGTAAAGCTTCGTGCATAAACCAAACATAACTATCACTGCACCAGCTCTGGGTATTGGAAACTGTAGGAAATGAGCGGGATGTGCACTGAAAGGTCCATCTGACAGAATAACAAATTCAGTATGGATATGTCCAGAGTTAAAGCTGTCACTTGTAGGACGGGACTAAATTGCTTTTAAGGGTTCGTAGCTTTTAGGAATTGGGACAGTTAAAGGTGGAAAAGCGAATGCATTAACCTGAAGCAAGGGTTTAGACTGAACTGTCTGTGTGTGAAATGTCATTAATGAGAACTTCCGATTAAAAAAAAAGAGCAGAAGAAAATATCCCACATGACTCAGTAACACTTCTGATGTCACGCTGGGTCAAAAACAACCCACAAAACCAAGATCTTGCTGAAACCCACTGAAATCGATATCACTGAAGGCTAAGAAAATAATCATTTTTTTAAAAAATGAGATTTCTTCCTATGAGTTTATCAAAACATCTCCAGCATACTAGTGGTGTTAGAACCATGTCAGCTTCACAACACAGTGCACTTGGTCTCAGACTCTTGGACAACATTCTCAATGATGGGCTGCAAGTCAGAATAGTTACCAAGGACTCAGTCCAAAGAATTATGAAAAATCCAGGAGGTCAGAGCTCACAGACAGCATAAATTTATAGCATAACATATGAGAAAGACAAGCAGAATGTATAGCAGTTGCAGGGAGATGAGCTGTTTATTTAAAGAAAGCGAATGGTGTTCTCTGCTTTTGCTGTTGATCAGCCTTAAACTGTTGAAATTAATGCAATGACTAGAGGGTCCCTGACCTGGAAGAACAAGGGAAATTCTCTGCCAACATGAATGATTACCTAAGCATACAGACAATAACAAGAGATGTGCACACACAGTTGAAGCTGGAAATCAGCTTGTATAAGCCGTGTACAACAGACAGCAACAATCAAAGGTTACTGAACAGGGGAAAACAGTATCAAGGAAGCATAGAGCAGCTCCTCTCCGCAATTACGCAGTGCTCAGCAGGACGCCTTGTCTTAGGTGATTTCAAAACACTGATGGTAATTCTTACTGATCAAGCAGAGTTTATCATCAAGATTTGGAAAGGGCAGCTACAGGCACAACACCAGGCACAGTAACCTCAAAGTTTCCTGTTATGAGTCAGAAATAAAGCCATTCACTGAAATAATTCAGATCCGAGACCTGTACTAGCACAGCTGAAGGAACCACAGAACTGTGAGGGTTGGAACGGACCTCTGGAGATCCCCCAGTCCATGCCTCTGTCAAAGCAGGCTCCCTACAGCAGGTCACACAGCAAAGTGACCAGGCGGGCAGCCCTCTTAGAGGTCACTGTAACATCCACTCCCAGGTGTCAGTGCCTGAGAGATTTTCACTACAACAAGAAGTACATCTTGGAAAGTGAAAATACTGAAATTGCTGCTTTTTCAAAGGACTAACATTGATAAAACCAAGCAGATGTCCAGCGGGCTATTACACATTATTGAGAATCTTTCTGTTTAAGCTTTTGTGCTTTCTCTGTTTCAACACAGGTTTTGAATGTTAGTGACAGAGGTACAACATCCATGGCAGGGCATCCTTCTCAGGCAACTGCACATCGACTCAGAAGATCAAAGTCATCCTGGCCTTCCCATGCCCCAGCTCTACACATCACAGCATCGCAGCTGCCCATCTCACTGTGGCCTGCTTGAAGAGAATGTGATGAGGAATATTTTGGAAGCTAAAGTTAGAGGAAGAGAAAAAATCAGCTATCACTGTTTTGTCCCTCATAAAAGCTCCCAGCTGAGCACTGAGGGTGCTAGGAGAAGTGCGGAGTTCCAATGCAAACCAGGGGCAGTTGGAAGAGGCCCTGCCCTCTTGCTCAGAAAACACCAAGGTTTGCTGTGCCGTGCTGTGGAGCCCTGTCCTCCATCCCTGCTGCAGCACAAGGCCCACCAGAGCCCAGTCCTGCCCAGCTCGCTGCTGCTGCATGCTGAGGGGCCTCTGGGCCACAGTGCCTCAATGCTGGCAGCTGGAAGCGAGCCCCACAATTCCATTCTCTCTGTGAAAGGCACCAGCTGCAAACCCTTTGTCATAGTGTAGCTGTGATGCGAAAAGAAAATTGGACTTTATTAAAAATTGGACTTTATGAAAACAACTCCTACCCCAGCTATCAAATGCAGTTCTACAAACAGAAATTGTAACTGCAGTGGTTTTTTTTCCCCCCTCTTTCTGGATCTGAATAGTACAGAGGAGATTGTGATATAAATGGAAACATAACAATCACACAACAGACAAAGCTGTGCTAGGCTGTATAGCTCGATCACTATGGTCTCCTTCATGAAAAGACCTGCTGAATGTAAAAGAAAATATTAAATAGCTGTAGTGTATCTAAAAAGCCTTCAAAGCACGGATCGTCATTATGTGGGGGGTATTGATACAGAGAGATACCATGGGTTAAACCCTATTAAAAGGAACACAAAGACAACGACCAGGCTGGACACTAACAAACCAGGAACACTTGTTGTTTCAGGTGACAGGACCAGGGCTCTAGTTGTGCTCTCAGAGCTGGCATTATTATTTAACAGCACCTGCACATAATGTGCCTTCTACCACTTGATTCTAGACAGAGTAGTAGGGATTCTTCTTTTCATCTTAAAAGACCACAATTAATTTTTGTTCAGAAATTGTTGGTTTTTAAGTAGTTTCAGGAATCTATTTGTTACGTAAAGGCTTCTGCAAAGATCTCAAAGCGGGGGTGGCACGAGCAGCAACTCAGATTCTCACACTGACACAACGCTCGGCGTGCACAGGGTGAGGTTACGCAGGAGGTCAGATTGTAAGTATACAAATTGCAAAAAGAAAAAAAACTGAGCTGCAATGCTCACAAGAAGAGACTTCTTTAGATTAAGGATGACATTTTTCCTCTTCTTTACTCTTCTCTTTTTTCTTCTTTCTTTCTTTTTAAAATATCTGCCACCAGTTTCGCTTTAGAAGAAGGTTCCAAGCCAGATGAGTGCTGAGGAGGAAGCGTGCCCCTGAAAGCAGAGGATGTGGCAGGTAATACTTCTTGGTCTGAGCTCAACTTTGAGAGATTTTTGATAAACTTGCTGAAACAGGCTTTGGTAACCAAAAGACGTTTTTATCAGAAGTATCCTCTCAAGACCAGGCTGAACTGTACGGCTTTCAGTTTCCACATGAGTCACAAAGGAAAAACGCCTTGCTTGAATCTCTATTTGAAAGGGCATCAATACGTCTTGTGGGGTTGTAACCTGGATATCTAACGCCTTGACTCATCTTTGGGCAGGGAGAACAGGTTTCCTGTTTTCCCCTCTAGAAAATCAGAAAAAATTCATAGAAGCTTTATACGAAGACAAACCTAATTTTCTTTTTACCCAGTACTCTCGGGAACTGATATAACTGATGCTCTGATTACCTATACTACAAAAAATATTTATAAAATACTTGGAAGGGAGTTAAATTCTGCTTTCCCTCCCCTCCTCGCCCACCTTTGTTTTCAAAGATCATCTGGGAGAGGGCAGGGAGCGAGGAGCTGGGAACATGCATTTCCACTGTCAGCACAAAAGTCTAAGGACCCTGAATGCTGCAGCACTATGTTTAAATCAAACACTCACAGTCTGTATCCAGTCCTCCTGATTTTATCATAAGGCATATGATATTTGAAATCCTTGATTCATATGATTTTTGGTTCTTTTTTTCCTGTGAAAATGCTAAGCATTGTCTGCAGAGGAAAAGATGGAAGTACAATCCCAAGACCCCCCACAAATACAAATACCAGGAAGTAAATGAAAATAATCTGCAACATACAAAAATCATGTTTTGAAAAATACTTAATTAATGATGCTCCAGAAATAATAAATCTGTGGTGGCATTGCCCAGCTAGGCCTTTAGACATCCATGTTTCTACCAAAACATTAATTAGAAACAGCAATTCAATTGCTGTGCCACATAACCAGCTCCAATCAAAATTTTACATGCTGTAACGTCTACTAAGGGCAGCCCTTTGTAACAGAACTACAGAGAACATGGACACAACGGACAAAGAATCCCTCCACAGTACCTAGTCAGCATCCGTGGAGGACTGCAGCTTCTCTCTCCTCACCACCTGCAACTACCACAGAAGTGATTTGGTTGAAATTAAACTCTAAGGGTCCTACTACTGAGAACAGGCCATTGGACATTAACATCACCAAAAAAACCCAACTCGTTTGTGCTTTTTACAAGCAAAATTTGCATAGTAAAAACTCTATATTAACAATGAACAATATAACTGCATAGCCCAAATTAACCCTAAAAATAACTTCCAATACAGAGATGTGAAATATTTCATGCATGTTTTCATTTCAGGGGAGCCTTGTTACACCAATTACTCTTGCTGGTTTGGCACAAGTCGGACTTGCTGAGTGCCAAATTCTGCACACAGATGTATGTGCCTGGCTACCACTGAAATAAAAATCAGAGGCTTTGACTTCCACTTTTCTTTTTATTCCTCTGGTCTGGAAGACAGTCTATCAATCATAAACAAATGGAATATGATGCATACACACAGGCTTTATACGCCCAAACGGCTTTATATACACAAAAGAAAAAGGGGCCATTTGCATAAAGAAGTGCTTTTATGAGGTATGCATTTAGTAACTATGTTTACAGCTGGGCTCTGGGAGGCGATTTCAGGCACAGCATCCAGAGAACTGAATACAGCATTGGCAGTTGAATAAATGCTTGCAGCAGCCTGATGCTCAACACTGGAAGTGGGTGGTATCCCTTTCTCTGGCAAGTACAACCACATCACAGGGACTGGATGGTGCTGTTCTCCTTTCTGCCCCTCCTCAGCCCTCTTCTGCCTTTTCCTGTTTGGCTTTCTCTAACATGCTCAAGGCTCTGACTGACACAACACAGAGAAGGAGTAAGAGAAAAAGGCACGCACACACAAATGTGGGCTCCTTTTGTGCTGTTTGGTTTTTTTTTCCCTCCTGCTGGAGGCTGTTGAAGAGAGAAATAGTTAAGCATTCAGCTGTGGGCTTTGACCAAACCTTCATTCCTGGCAATCCTTCCACCCTTGTTTTAGCCCAACAAATGTCATTTACAGCCCATGCAGCCAGGCCTTCACAAACTTGGGGACCAGAAGACAAGAAGCACCAGCACCAATCTACGTTCCATCAAGGTCACCTTCCCGACATACCTCCTGCCCACAAAGGCAGTGAACTGCTGCTGTGATTCTCAGGTCACACACAGATGTGGTGAGTGCTCCTGCATTAATAGTGCTGAAAACGTAAGCTCCTTTGGCTTCCAACAGCAACAACAGAGAAACCCAAAGCTGCTACTGCTTAATTGTTGAACAAACCAGTACAAATTTAGTCTGTGGCTAAAAAACCCTCAGTTCCAGTATGGAACTGGAGAGATTTACATTACGTATCATTTTGGAGTCTGATCCTGCATTACACATTCACACGAAGCCCCTATTAACTCTAACAGAAGTTCTGAAAAGCAAGAGCAGCACAAGATTGAACACACAGTAATGAGCTCCTGATTCAAAATACGCCTCTTTCTTCATAAAGATGAGCCTGTAATTCTGTCTCTAGTACTTTGTGTGGCTGAGGGAGAACATATGCTTTGTGGGCTAAGTTATCAGATTAAGTACAAATTTGAAAGACGTTCTGAGGCATGTAACAATATAAAATTCTGCTCAAAACCACAACCAAAATGTTCACAGTCCGCCTCTTCGCCATCATTGTTAGGCAGTAAGAGGGAAAGCAGGAGACACAGAAAACAGGTGTGCTGCTCACCTTGTTTAATTTTACCATCTCACATGAATTAAAAAAAAAAGATGAATATTTTATAACCTTCGCTTTCATCATAAATAATTTTGTGACAGTTCAGCATTCTTGTAGATTATTTACAGCTTTTTGGTTAATGTGTGCTCCAAAAACATAAATAAATAAAAAATATATGTTTTTCTGGATACTGCCATAGTTGCAGGAGCACACCTTTCAGATTTCCTATCTTTATTTCAAGGACACTCCAGGCTGAGGCTCCACAAACTCTCCCTTTTCACAGAGCTGCTCTTTAATAAAGCACCAACACTCCTCTTGCTCCAAAAATGCCAAATATAGTTGAGAGAACTCCTTGATAACATGCTTTTTGCTAAAATCTATATTCAGAGATTCCTGACAGTTTGCTTCATGTTGATAGTCTCTCTGCATTTAGCCTTCTGATTTTAATTTTTTTAAACTTTGGTTTGGGTTTAAGACCCAGAAAACAAACAAAAGCTTTAATTAGGGAACACGATATTTAACTACGTAAGTGATGTATTCTGCATGTACAATTACATGTAAATATCCTTGAATCTTCTTTTTTTAAAGCAAGACAACATATAAAATGCACTGCTTAGCTGTAAATTTAAACCTATTCCACTTTCAGGCTTCACTGCTTTCAGTGTGAATCAGCCTATTATCTTTAAGTATTAAATTAGAAAAAATATTTGCTGTTTGTGTACACACAAAGATTAACATTTCCAGGAGATTAACAATGTGCTTCGTGAAAATGGAAAGCATATAACACTAAGAAATACATTTTAATACTGCTTCTCATAAGCATTTTTGTTTTTATAGCTAAAGCATCTTGAGATTAAGAATATGCTTCGAAAACAGCAAGTGAAAAAATTACACAGACCAAACCAAATGAAGCTTGTGGTGAAAGAAAAACAAATTACTTCATGTCACAAGAGTTAAAGACATCAAATTTGCAGTTTACAGTACATTTGCATTCATCTTTTTATGGTATACAAATAATGCATTAAAAATCAGGATTATCTAAATGCCACTTGAATCAGAATTAGAATAATTATTAGAATGTTATGTTATCGCCAACCTGGTCTGGTGGCTGGCGACCCTGCCCATGGCAGGGGGGTTGAAACTAGATGACAATTCTGGTCCTTTTCAACCCAGGCCATTCTATGGTTCTATGGTTATAATCAAGTCTCTCTTGTGGCTCTATAATTGCCTGGTCAATATTCCTAAATTTGCTTAAAATACATCGCAAGAAGAAAATGAAAATACATCGTTGCTCCTTCATTCACGTTGCCCAAATCATCAGCTTTCTCAGGAACAGCAGAAATATGAAAATGCCAACAACACGTGATTTGTCTGCTAAGTTTGCTTTGGGCTAATTCTCATCTTTGGAAAACAGAGTAGACTATTGCTACTATTCCTTCTTACTGAGCTCTCACCTTCCTTTCTAGTCCCCAGTGAAACCTGCAGTAGCACCAGCACAAATACTATCTATCTCAGCTATTTTACTGTAGTAACGATATTGTCTGATTCCATAAAAAATGAAGACAGTTTTGGAGATAAAGCTACTGCTTTTCCTCATTCACGGCTAGTGGAAGCGCGCAGTGCCATGCCACCTGCACCTTTCCATTCCTCTCCTGCTGAAGTCTGGAAAGAACTGTAGCATAGAATTCGGCTCTCATGGTCTCAAATATTTTAGTGGTATCAAGGCCAGAAAAATCCTGTCCAAAGTCACCATCATTTATTGTGTCCACAGATCACCCTGAATCTCACACGCTTCTTGTTGGAGCAAAGTCATGCTGAAAATGTAAGGGCCTGAGTAATGGCACTGCAATACTCTCCACTGACTCTGAATGAATTCTTATACCCCTGCCTGCATATGTAAGTGTGTCCTACCAGGACAGAGAAGGTCCACGGAAGCCTAGCATGGGATGCAGTCATCTACACTGTGCACTACATGCTAAATGGGAGACAGACATAGAGACATGGGGGAAGGTTTGGTAGCTCCAGAGACTCATTCTCTGAAATTTCTGTAGTCAGATCCTTTACTTGCAGAACTAAATCTTCAGAGAAAGCTCTCTGGAATGGGAGGTAAAAATAGTAAACAGAGGAAACACAGCCTGTTTGCAGTTCTAAGTACAGTTCATAAAACTTGTCCAATCTGATCAGTGTCTGCAGTGCTGTACAAACCCTTGGATCCTGTTTAACTGGAACTGAAGTAGAATCCAAGGATTATGACTAGTTTTTGCATATCAAGTAGCACACGGTGCTGTTAGTTGCTTATGTGCAGTACAAATAGTGGCTATCTGCCAAAGATTTTCTAAACTGAATGAACAGGCTCAGAGAACAGCAACCTGCCTGACACCATCCAGGCATCCCTAGAAACACGGTTTGTAGCTCCAGGGTCAAGCTGCTCTGCCACAAACACCCACACGCTGCTTCCACATTCCTCTTCTCTTGCTCCTCATTATTCAAATTGGAAAACAGACTTATGCCCTCTCCAGACAATGAAACTGTCCAGAAATTTTCAACAAGGCATTTGGAAAAGGGGTACAAGTAAAATGGGATATTCTATACTCAGACTGAAATTAAAGTTATTCCTAGAAGGATACAACTTTCTAATTATTTCAGAGTACATCACACATACCATAGGCACAGCCACATCTAGATGTATCAGTGAAGATCAAGCCCTTTTCAATCAATCGTGCTTTAGATTTAGCTCCTTTACTTCTGTTACTCAGGGGCAAAAAGCTAAAAAACAAAAGAAGTAATTGGAGAAAGGTTACTTGATCTTTAACATCAAGCTCAGAAGTCATGAGAAGGATTAAACATGGACCCCCCTAAGGTTTTATTTGATGTTGCTTTTTGGAAAATAACAGTATCACATTCATGTGAATGGGAAAGGGAATGACCAGGGGACATTCAGGAGAGGGCAGCCAAGAGGCAGCTGCAGGCAGGCGTATCACATGTGGAGTTTTCCTCTGCTGGAGATGACTACCTCCACTGGTCTTCCAAGCAAATGAACGACCAGTTCATTACTTCCTTGCATGCCAGTCATGCAGAGCAGCTGATGAATATGTGCCTGAGCAGTACTTGTTTGGGCAACCACTGCAGAGCAAAGCGATTTACACATACACACTCCTCCAGATACAGAAAACAGATCCAAGAAACACACACTCCTCCAGATACAGAAAGAAAACAAATACACATGCCACTTCTCAGAGATGGAGTACCTCAAAGCAGCACTTTAAACTGAGTAATCCAGAAGAGGAATGTTAGACTTTCAGAATACATTATGGTAAAATAGGAAATAAGGGAAACACTAGAAAAGATCTGTCATATGTGTGTCTTCTCAACATGTAGTAAAGTTACAAGGAAAAGATATTAAGAACTAATTACCTAAGATACTGGTATGCTCCCTCTAGTAGCTATGGAGCCAAATGGGATTGCAATGAATAGAAACACACAATTCCAAGGCTAGACTACACACAGAAAACAAGGCAAGCTTTGGATTCAGACTGCCTCATATCTGTGTGACACTAACCTGCCTAAGCCTTCAGTAAATCGCCCAGCCTTCCAAAGTATGCAGTGTGAATTCAGAGAGGCCTGACTGAATCACAGGAGATGTAAACACCCTCTCTTCCAAAGAGCTTTGCAGGACAGTTTTGACTTTGCTTTCATCTGCTTTGGAGTCACTTTTTGAGTCAGACTTTGAATGACGATGGATGCAGTACAGTAAAGGTCTATGAATGAAGAGGACACCCACAGGTACCACCATGTGAATGGACTATCTCCATCATGGTCTTCTAAGCAAATAACACTGAACTAAGTTTTCATACAGATTGCAAATTGAGAGTGCCTCAGCCTTCCTACTAGACACACAACATTAAAGGATAAAATTCACTTCTGTTCACTGAGCCAGTAAGATAATAAATGTTGTAAAGAATTTTTTAAACACGTTACAGATAAGCATGGCAGAAAGAAATGTATGTCCAAACAAGGAGAGCACCAAGAAGTACTGCTAAGTACAGTGATGATGGAAACCCTGCAGATCCTAGAAAAACAAATCTTGTGCCAATGCTTCTCCAAAAGCCAACTTCATGTTAGCAACACAAAATGATCCCTAGAATGACTGCTTCCCACTTTCTAGAAAAAGCAGGATTTGGGAATCTTATATCCCAGAAGTTGGCAAATGACTGTAGGAAACACAGGATTTTTATTTGGAATCAAATGTTGGACTAGGTAAACCAGTTGCCTTGACTACAGAAGGCAGGAAGCTGCAGCAGGCCCTATAAGGCTCTTCTTCTCCCTGCATGCACAGCACAGAGAACCACTTCCAAACTTGAGAAGTGGTCAAAGAGAAGACATAAAACAGAATACTCTGTTTCCCAGGTCATTTCTCCATGTAGGTGATACATTCCACTGACAATCTGTGAGACTACCCCACTCCTTATATAATGCTTCAGTGGAAAAGATGAACAAAGACAGCTCTCCCAGCAAGAACAACTAATTAATCACAAAGTGAGAAATATATTACATATAGATGCAGAAAGCTCCCGTGGAACCCGAGGATGAAAATATTTCACTCAAAATGCTACAATACTAACACCTTTTTTTTCCATTAAATGTCTGAATATTTTTGTGCAAGGAATTTCAAGCTGAACCATGAGTGGATTTAGCAAGCCACTGTGAGACTCGCCAATATTGTCACACACTGTTTTTAACTCAGTATAGCTGAAAACCTCAAAAACCCTTTTGATATCCATTCCATCTTTTCAGAGGAATCCTTTTTTAATTTAAATTTACCTTTCCATTTACTTCCTTTCATGCTGACAAAGATAGGTTTCATTTGCAGCAATATCCATCACAGGATAGCGATGCTCTGCCTAATGCAAATTATGTACAACAGTCTGCAGAAGGCCTTATTTATAGCTGTAATATATACGTGTGAGATAAATGGGACCTCCGTGCGATAAGCAAATGAGTGTCAAAAGCAGAATCAGTTGCCAGTCACTCTGCCTTGCAAGATGAAAATGAATGCTTCAACGCCATAAAGTCATAAAATGCCAAAGAGGGATGCAGAATGGATGGTCACACTGGAGGGCCCTGAATGATCTTGTCCCAGCAAGTGCAGTCATCTGCCTTAACTACAGAAAAACACCTGCAAGTTTCTTCCATCGATCATAGGCTTTCTGTACTTGCCAACAGAAATGTACATTTAGTAACTTTCCGAAAGATTTACCTCTAACACTGACACGAAATACAAATGCAGCATTTTAAGTGGCATTTTATGGTTATGTTGTAAAACAAATTGCCACATCTATTTGAATTCCTGCTTTACCGTGCCTATTCTTCAATATTCTTTAATGTTTCTTTCCTCTGAATCGCTTCTCTTCTCCATATTTCTGTTTTTACCATCCAGAAACATATGTATTTATTTCTAAGCTTTATTTTGTGGCAGATAACCACAGGGGCTTTCCAACTTGCCATGCATTTCGTTAAATTGAGATATTGTTCTTGTAACGTGGCACAGGAACGGGGAGGTTGCAGTTTTCTGAGATAATGTCAGCTTAATCAATCCTTTTAAAACATCAACAGGCACCAAGTATTAAAGCACTCAGAATTCAGTGTGTACTTTCTTACAACACATAATTCATCACATACCTTTGCCACGGTATCAGCAATTCTAATTTTACCTTTGCACTTGAAACAGCGTATCACAATGCAGACATCGGTCCATGCAAAATTATTAAGGCTTTCAGGATGCTAAAATGCTCCACCCTCCCCCATTCAAAAAAGAAAGAAAATAGTAGCAAAGTAGAAACCTTAAAAATACATATCCATATTTCTTCAGCTTGTAACACTAGAAGTCAAGTTTAGCAATGTTCACTTAGTACTTTCCATACTAACATGATGGAAAGCAATTTATCTGAGTACACTGTAGTTATTCAATGCATATTAGGCACTCCCTGTTCTGTTCCTTCACTGCTGAATGTAGATTTCCTCCATACAGCTGGAGATTTCCAGCTTGCTGAAGGATGTGGACATGCTATGTGCAAGGTAACATTTATTTTGTCAATATTGATCATGAAAGAACATTCAGCTTTTGAAAGCTGTGCTTCTTGATACCTTCTCATGGCATAATGCACAGTACAGGAAGATGGAAGTGGCACTGTAATCCAGTATTGTTGCTAAGATCACACAGCAATAAGAAGTAGCACAGCACTGCTAAATAAACTGGCAAACCTTTTGAACCTAAACATCTGATAGAACTAACAGATCACTGAGTAGGCACTGCCCAAGAATCAATTCCTCCACAATTTTCACTTCGTTTTCCTCCCAGGCTCAGGTCTCCTGACAGACATGGAGTTCAGCCTTATGTAAAGTAGACAGCATTAGCATCAGTGTTAGCATCAGTGCAGCACAGAACATCAGCTCAAGAGTGATGCTTTTCATTTTCCTAGTGATATCTGTTGTCCTCTGTGCACTACTGGTTTCAGTTCCTCCACTCTGTGTTCAATGATTCAGTGTACGCGCATAATATCCACAACCTACGCTCTATAAATGCTCTCACTAGCACCATCCAGGTCATTAATGAATGCACACCATTCTCCTCTCCATCACCTGGCTGAAGCACCGATTAGAAGAGTCTAAGTTTCAAAACAAACAAATCATCAAGTTCATCTGATATAATTCCTTTTCATGTACAACTTTGCATTCGGTAATGAACAATTTCCCCAGCCTGTGAACACAGCTACAGTGTTCCAGCTGTGCCATAGATCCATCTCACCACGTCCCTAGGAGGAGATTATTGATAACTATTAATAACCTGAGAATTAATAACACCTATTAAACATCAACTTCAGTGACACAGATGCTATCCAAACTGGAAGCTTGAACTCCCTCCCCTACTTCAGTACAACCTCAGTGAGCGCTGACCTTCCATCAGGCTGTCTCTGGGAAACTGTTACACCCACACCAGTTTCCTACTGGCCACAGTCAGCACAAGTGATAGTAGATTATAAAATAAAGTATGTAGACCCAATTAGCAGCCACCTAAAACATACAAAAAAAAAAAGACTAATACATCACATTAACACCTCAGAGATTTTAGTTTTAGCTTCTGACATCTTCCTCAGCGATCTAAAGAGAAGCTTCAACCAACAGAAACACCTTTACAGGGAAACGGGTCACCGTTCTGAGCAAGTCATGGAGTACTATGCATGAATTCCCCTCACGCAGACAGGAACCCCACCGTACCCCTAGATCCACTCATTCAGGCACCTTCCCTATTCTTGTGCAGACACCTTTCAGCCTTTTCAGGGAAATGTGACAGTGTCATTTACGTGGACATGAAGGACATCTAGTGGAGTCTTGCTTGCTCCCAGCAGAGTGTGTACTTTTAGCCTCTGATCCCTGCTTTCTTATCTCTATAACTGCATATGCTTGAAGCATATGCTTCCGTTCTCTGAGGACAGGGAGAGGAGTCCCAAACCCTACCGATTTCTCTAGTCCTGTTGTCAGCATGGAAGTGCAGTTCCTCTCTGGCATTCCGCACCCTGTAGACCATGCAGTCTTCTGGCTTTTCTCACAGACTCCTGTACCTATGTTACCCTCCTCCCACTCCCTCCCAGCACAGAGACATTTCTCTGCTACCGACTAGTCTGGAACAGTCAATACCACAGCCTGCTGCCTTCCTAAGTGACACAGGTAATTGGTGAGAATACTGTGCACTTAACCTACTTTGATCCACCAGGGATTACAGCCCTGGAGATGCTGGCTGTTTGGACCCTATCAGGGAGCACTTCAGGAGTGCAATATATGGGCAGGGCCCTCTTCAGTCCCTCCTAGCTCAGCACCTTAGCACTGAGGTTACAGGCAGCCAGAGCCTCCCACAAAGAACAACAGAAGGCTTTTGTAGCTAGGAAATTGAACTCTCCTATATGGCTAAGTACAGTTAAGGCTGCTGTGGAAAAAACCCAAAAGACTTATTCAGATTGCCTTGTAAAAGCTTAAACATAAATATTTAATTCAGGATAGTTTCTAAATTCACTTTCAAAAAAACATCATTCACAGTATTTCAAAGGCTGAGGCACAGAGGTGTTTTATCTCTAAAAGAACAAGTAAACAAATGCAAGTTTTCCTCTGCTCATTTAGCTGAATATGTCAAAGCAAAAAAGTTGCTAAAAAATTAGGAAAAATTTAAATAACGCTCATTTCAAGAAGTTGGTATTTCAAATAGTAAAGTCATAACCTGGAAAGGAGGAAGTGAATAGAACAGATGAGATATTTCCAATGACGTAGAACCAAATTGCTGCATTTGGTGCCACAGGAGTGCTGGAACTGACATCCCTGCCCCAAGGCTTTCCCTCTCCTTGCTGCCTGTGGGTCACAGTGGGTGTTCCTCAGGGACCCCACAGCACTTGTGTTTTCTAGAGGCTGCTTCCTCTGACCCATCTTTCCCACCACAAAAAAAGAGAGATCAATACAAGAGAAGCACAGTGAAGCTGCAAATGAGGTAAAACTGTGAGCCCTTTCCTTCTTTCTTATCTTCACTGACATCAAGCCAACAGCCAGCCAAGGTGGCTGGGCCCAGGAAAAAAAAGCACAAAGTCATTAAGGAACTCCCAGTCACAGATTGCAACGGGGGCTGAGTGCTTTGGCTGTCACAATCCTCTCTGCCTGATCTTAGTAAAGGAAAAGCCCATTTATCCTGAAATCCATCCCAAGTATTGCAAGTTGTTCTAAGGTGGGATTACAAACCTATTCTGAATGAATTATTGCTTTTTGTATTGAAGTGAGGCTAACACATTGTGTAATGGCTCCAGGAGTTACCAAACACATCACAGAACTCTCCTGCACTGAACATTTTCATCAGCACCCACAGCTGACAAGCACTCTGGCCTTTTTGTCACTGCCCTGACCAGTGGTTTCCTCTGCCCCTTACAGTGCAGCTTTCCATTCCCTTCTGGAACAAGCTCTGCTGCTCACAGCAAATGTTCCCAAGCAGCACATGCTGGATGCCACAGGGGCAGTTATGACATTCTGCTATTCTCAGCACATTGAGAGCAAAATCAAAGAGTTTAAGGTTATTTTAAAATAATCCTCAAGTAGATTTCCAACAAACACTAGAGATGGAATAATTGCCATCTGAAGAAATTAATACAGGCATAAAGCACTCCAGGGAATTTGCACCGCAGAGTCTAAATGTTCAGAGCAAGTGACAAAGTTCAGGTTCCTTAATTTCCAGCTGCTAAGTGGAGACAAATGAAGAAGCTACAGTAAGCAGCTAAGGCGGCCTCATATGCCTGGACGTTGACACGACCTGTCTCAGCCTCAGAGCTTGGAACCTGAGAACCTCAAGTTCACCAACGATTTTGGGGCTGCGTTCCATGAAGTTGTATGCAGGTATACAGAAACAGTGAATTATGCCTATAATGAGCAAATGCGCTGTATGTAAGGACTCTGACTCGGAGTAACCATTCAGCACCTAAATGAGAAAAAGGGCGTAGAAGCACATAAACATCACAGCCACTGTGTACCCACACACTCAGGAACCTCTTCTGCTTGCTAAGATGCCCTTCCCTCTGTGCTGTGATTCCTCCAGACTATACAGTTTTACTGCTCTTTGCCAAAGAAGTCACTAACAGCAGTAATGAAAGTCATAAGGAACGCATTTAACAGCAAGGTATCTCATCCTGGGGAAATTATTGCTTTGTATTAATATATATTGTTTACCAACTGAATAATAGGATGACTAAATGGTCTGTTTGAGTCATTTTGGGAGGATGCATCTATATTTACAATGCTCCGTGCATTTTCCAATAGCTATCTGAATAAATGTTTTTAACATATATATGCATATACCTTTTAAAATTAGCCTGAAGGCTAGGCTATAGACAAAAGTATTCTCTGTTAAGCAGCCGTGTTTAAGCCACTTCAGTCATACCATTACCTCTCACACAGACACCCTAATTTCAGCTTAACTAAAGCAGGAATCCATGGTTAGAATGCTCCACAGAAAGAGTTACTCTCAAAAAATGAGCGGTATAAAATTCACACCTTGCCTTATGTTAGAACAGTTCTCCAGGCCCCGGATCTGTAATTCCGCTTCAGAGAAATTTTATAGACATGCATGTATACACACACACACCCCTCTTAATTTGTACAGAACTTGCCTTATTTTCACAGAGCCACTGCACTTGGGCCAGGGAAATTTAGGTTACTACATACGAAAATGAGTCCTATTGTTTGTCCAAAACCAAGGATCACATCTGTGCCGACTGGCAGTTAGGCAGAGCCATCTGTCATTTTGGGGTATCCTAATGGGATTTGGCATTAGAAGATGAGGTTCTGTAACCAGGTAAAGATCAAGGGACAAGAATGCCTTGAGGCTTCAATTACCCACAACTCCACATTGTGCTGCCTTCAGAAATCTGTTCGGGGAACCATATTAAGTGCAATTCATTGATGTTTATCATTCACATTTGCTGTTCCTGGAAGCAGAATAGCTTGTAAAATTAGCAGCTGTAGCTCTCTGTCTGGGAAAAGGGCAAAAAAACTTGAACTAGATGAATTTTATTTCTTGATATTCATGACTTTGGCACAAACTCAGCTCAACAAAGCAATCTTGAAAATGCCCTTTATTTCTAGGTAAGCAATCTGTATTTATGTCCTGTATAACATTTATTTTATAATTTGTGTACATTTGTTTCAGTTTTTTTGTTTCTTCTTGTCTGAGGGAAAAAGATACATTGAACAATAGTAAAGATAGGAAGAACTCATAAATCAAGATGCTGAAGACACTCCTCTCTCATTGCATGCAGAGAAAGAAGCCCAAAGTATGTCTTTATGTTCTAAGGGTAATCCCACCAATCTGCTAGACAGAAAAGTTGGGAAGATTTAAGAAGGGAGTCTTATTCAATATTTTTAAAGGATATAGAAAAAATAGACATCTCTTGGTGGCTTTCGACACAGTGATATTATTTTTATTATTGACTTGAAAAAAAATCTGAAGCCTTCAGAGGTTTTCCTAAGGTATAAGATCTGTGCAGGACATACGGTGTAAGAGAGACATGCAAGATAAGATGCAAATCTAAAGACATGTCTAAATAAACCCAGTTTCAGGAAGAATCAGGGCTTTAACACCGAAAGGAAACAAACGCTTGCTAGTCAAATTTCGCACAGCAGACGCCAGGTTCCTGCAGAGGGAGACCAGTTCCAGAATTCAGAGGACCAAAACTCCTGCTCCATTCCACAGCTAGATCACATTTCAAGTTCTCGTGAACAATACTTGGAAGGGGAACCACTACTATACAGCCCAGTGTCAAAACACAACTGAAACTGCCTTTTCCCCACCTGCCATTGTACAGCAATGGTAATTACTCAGTTCTCCAATATGTTAGTAAACTAGCTGCTACTATACCTCCCAAGGAAGAAATTGGACTTAAATAGCTGCAAAAATGCAAGAGCTCATCTGTAAGCATGACATAAACCAGGTTGATCAGCAGCGATTTACATTCTTTACCAACTCAATCCTTCACAATTTTTAATTATTTTTCTTGTGAGACTTTCAAAGGCTTCATAAGCCTTTTCTAAAGCCAGATCTGCTACTACCACAGCCCTAATTTTTGGACATTTTTATATTATTTCAGGATACATAAAATAATTCACATAAATATGCAGAGAATTCTTCAGGTTTTCTCAGAGCAAGGCTAGAAGCTACATACCACTGCTAATTTACTGTATGTTTGCCTCTTGTAGACTGGGAAGTACTTCACCATTCTTGTAATAGGCATCACTTCATACTGCTTGTTATAAAACGGAACAGGATTATTTATTTGATTAATTCTGCCTGTTAACAGTTTAACCATCTTTATACAGGAAGAGGCGTGGATTCAGCTACCTTTACAGTGTCCTTATTCCTTACGACATGTATTGCTCCATGACAGCATTCCAAAACTTCTCAAAACACGTTACCAACCATAGTTTCTGAATGTACCAAAATTTACCCAGACCCCCAGAGACCCCTATTTCTGTAGCATTTTATCTTTTTTAATCCTGTTCACCCTTTGTAAGGAAAAATCTTGGTGCTCATTTTATGAGCATGAAATTAGACATTTTATGAAATGAAACAAACACATGAATCACTGCTGAGAATGTACAGCTCTGCTGGGAAAGGTGGCAAATCCCTACCCAGTATTCAACAATAAAGCAAAATGGATTATTGCAATTAGAGATGCAATGTTGTGGCTGAGGCCCTGCATCGATGCAGATGGGTGTCTGTGAAAATTAGAGCTACAAAACATCTCTGCTGGCCAGAGAAAAGCAGATAGTTCTCAGCAATATTAGTAATGTATAACATGATCTGGAGCAAGGACAACTTGTACAAACTTGTCTAGGCATTCAGAGAAAAGCTCTTTTATGAAAGAATCCACATAAGAAGGCAACAGCTGACAAGCTCTCAGCACAGCCTTTGCACAGGCAGTTTTACTCTTGGCCACAGACTGGGTTTCTCTTCAGACAGCTCCATTAGGCCACCCTGCCTGCTCCTGGCTCCAGGCAGGCTCTACACATCAGCCTGGCAGGCTCCTGTGTGCTGCCCTTCCCTTTTGCTCCAGCTGCCAAGCAATGGCTTTGAACCTCCTGCTCACAATCCTGGCTCCCAAGTCCAATTCCCTCCGATCTTGCATAGCTCAACAGCTTATTGGATAGCTATCTAGATTACCAGTCTAAAAAGATCGCCTGTTTCAATTATTGATCTGTTTGGAGAGTGGAATCCTCTAGTAAAGTAGCAGGGAAGTCATTGTGAGTATGAAACGTGGCCAGCTGGGATGTTTCTACACTCCGGGTAGAAACACAAAGCCAACAGACTGCAGCGCAGGGTCTGCCATTGCTCTGCTCCCAAGCCAAGCATCAGCTCACAGGACACAAAGGCTGCCTGGAGGCTGGACCAAAGCATGCTCCAGAGGGTTTTCACATAGCTGCACTATCGCAGGAATGATACAATTTCCTTGTTACCTCAAAACATTTCAGCTCCTTTGGTATGCAACTTTCTGCTCACGCTTTTACTAAGAAATAATAATAAAAAGGGTATTCTGTTATTAGGATTTGAAGTTGCCAACGGTCACAAGCAGTAAAAGCAAGCAATAAATCAGAAAAAGTCCAGGTTGTCAACATTGGAAGAGCCTTTGATTTTTAACCCTCCTTGTCAATTCCACCAGCCAAAGGGCCACGCGTGGGACCCTCCCAGCACGGCACACTCCTGCCCACACTGCACTGCAGCAGGAGAGCCAGCTGGCCACAGGAAGAAAGGGGCAGGGGGATGCCACCATTCCCCTGAGCTGCCTGCAGCCATTGCCAAAGAGAAAAGCAGGCTGTCAACAAATACTGTTTTCTGCCTCAGAAGAAGGAAGAGAATGTCATGGACTCAAGAATGTGGCACAAAAGAAGAGCGTACATGTCCAGTGAAGCTTTTCTTTGGGATTTAAATATTCCTTTTTCCAAACTTAAAAAAAAAAGCTGCATTGTTCATGAAATTTAATGCTCTAACTTGGTCCACTTTCAGAAGGTAAATCCTAAAAAGCTCTGTGTGGCATTTTTAAACAACTGCCACCACAAATCTCCAGAATTTTGTGTTTCTAACCTTGCTTTTAAGTGCTTGCATGACTAATAAAGTGTGACATTGCTGAGATTTGCTAGCATTCTTTTCTGTAACATAAGTTCTAGCTGACAAAAATATAGCTAAATTTAGATACCTGCAGAAAACAAGAACCTTCGAAACAAAAGAAGGCTTAAGGATTAAAATTGGCTATGACATGTTTGTGCTCCAACATACTCGAGTTCACATAACCCCTTGTCTGCTGCCCCATTCGCAAAGTCTCAGGCTGGCTATGATAAGTAGTTTGCTGAATGCCAGCTATAAAAACCTTGCTTAGTTTGATATGCTGCTGCTCCAGTGGGTTATGCTGGTATGGCAGGTAGAGCCTGCTGGGTCTTTCAACTATAGGCTAAAAAAATAATAAAAAAAAGCCATTAACTAAGGAAAAGCAGACAAAAAAAAGACCTCCTCTGTAGATAACAAATGTGTGTTCAAAAACATTGCTTGAACTACAGAGAAGTCTCATACCAGGGCCTCAAAACTCTAAATACATTCAGATGCTATACTGCATCTTCTCAGTTTTCTACTGTCTACATTTTCTTTAAATGAGGAAAAAGCAGCCAAATCCTTACTTGTTTTTCCTTACATATTTTCTCTCATATCCCTGAAAAATACAAACCCCAGTTCAGTGTTAGTTCAACAATAGTCAAACTGAAGTCAATTGATGGTTTATAAAACATGAATATAGAAGATATATAATGGGAGTTACATCTAAGAAAAGAGAACTAAGAAAGAGAGAGACTGTTTAAATCCTGTAGCTGAATTTCAATTGTTTCCTTTTTTTGTTCTGTTTTCCTTTTTTTTTTTTCTGTATTATGGCAGGCAGCTACCCTAAAAGCCATAAGAGGATGACACAGAAACACCACCGCCTTGTAATACTTCTGCTGGTAGAATTAGACATGTTATTTAAATGTCAATTTGCTGCAAAGAGAAATTCTTTTTAAAAAGAAAAATCAAAGTACCATTGGAAATTGAATTTTCAAGCCATTAGCTTTACCAGGCTAGTCCTGCTGGCATATTGAATGTCTGCTAGGTATTCTCATAATAAGGTCACTTTTTCTACTTCAAACTTTGCATTAAAGCACTGTAAGAAAAACAGCCAGCTCATGCAATAGGTAAAACTAAAATAAGAAGCCTAAAGAATACAGCCATTGTGGAAGAGCTTTCTTCTTTTTCCTCACTGTAAAGTTTAAACTTTTCTGGAAGAGAACAGCCCTCCCCGCCCCCCAAAAAAAAGAAAAAGAAAAGGAAAAAAAGAAAAAAACAATTAAAAAAACACACCCAAGAGATATCGGGACCTCTCCAAACTAATAAAAAAATCTACAACATGAGTGAAAACTTGCATATTATGTTTCCTATTTATTTTCTTTGCATCTGTGTACTTTGTCACACAGAGAACAGTTCCTGTTTTAAGTGTATGTTCTGAATTCCATGTCAGATTTAAAAACAAGCACTGAAGGACCCAAAGACAACAGCGCAACCCAGAGCATCTGTAGCCTCTTGTCCTGGAACAAGCCCAAGCTGCAGCTCTGTGGGAAGCTCCCAGTGGGTCTGATGGCTTTGTGTTCCCTCCAGGCTGCCCAGAAAAACATTTCAGACCACAGCAGAGACAAACACATCTTGCTGTCCCTAAGCTTTGCAGAAGGATCCCATGGACCATCCAAGCATTACTGAGAGAACAGCCATCCTGTACCAGATGCAAATGCTTCAGACACTTCAGGCCATTCACCTACACTGCACCATGCCAAGCACCTCTTTGTTGCCTGTATCTTACAGTCTTACATGGTTTTGTTGATCTTGAAGATCTTTAAAGAAAACAAAACCTCATCTACCTATCCAAAGCAAAGAGGTTTAAATATTATCTTTCAGATTTCATCTGATCCTCACGTGTTCCATTTGCCATGAGTGATGTTTTCCAAGTGCACTGAAGTCAGCTCCTCCTCTCCGCCAGAAGAATGGCCCAGAGATCAGACTAAGCCAGGATGCAGCTTCCCTTTGAAAACATTCTTCACTTGACAAATCACAAGCAAAGCCTCCAACTACTTCGTTTCTGTTGTTAGATCAGGACAGAACATTGGTAAGACCCTGGTACTCTACAACTATGTACAGTATGAGCACATTGAGGACTGAAAAAGAATCATCACTTCGGGTAAGTAATTGTGACTTTCCTCATAATCAGCATCCTGTTCTCACTTTTCTTCAGACAGATGCAGGACCTGTGACACTGTTCCTATATTTAATCTAATCATCTCCGGAAGTTTCAGAATTTACTGATAGTTTTAAGAGAAAAAAAAAAAATAAGACAGTAGAGAGCTGAGGTTCAGGAATGGAAAGGAGTTGGGTGAGTTCTGCTGGTTACAGCCTGCAGGAAGAAGAACGAGAAGCCTGGCTGCCGGCCTTCTGGTATCATCCACACAGGGCTCGGTGCTGGGATGCCCTCCCTGTGCTTCCCAGGCCTACAATAACTGACACACAAACAGCACTGTCGTGTTAGCTGCCGGCAGTAAAAAGCTGCTAGCAGCAGTGGCAGACAAAGGCAGCTGATGCTTCTCTGCATCAGGACAACGTGCAGCCAGCCCAGAAGGGATCGGCAGAGGCCCGCCAGGCTGGGGATGCCAAGTGGGAGGACGGCCCCAGGCAATACATGCTGCCATCCAGACTCCGGCTGTTCTAATGGCCAAGAGCTGAGAGAACTCATCTCCCACTCAGCTCCCCCGTGGTAATGCAGCTTATGGACACAAAGACAGACACCTACTGCATAATCAGGCCTCTCAAAAGCACTAGCAGAGTTCTCAGCGTTCCTGTGATACCCAGCACCATCAGAGCCTTCTAGCAGTGTCGTGCCTTGAGCTGGAATACCAGTAACATTCATCCTTCTGCCTCTAGGAAAAAGTGCCAGGGGTCAGCAAAGGGCAGTGAGAACAGGCAAACCACACAGGAAGCTACTTTGTCCTCTAATGCAGAGGAAGAGCAGAGATCTAGCTAAGAAAAGCAGGGCTAAAAATATCAAGAAGAGGGCAGAGGTGCTGCACAGTGCAGGCGTACTGGGGCCACGGGAATGAATTTGCAGCTGGTTCCAACCTGCACTGATTGAAAGTCAGGTACTTGCATGGGGAGAGCTGAAAAAAAATTTATATTTCCCATCTCTCTGTACCCTTTTTTCCAGTTTTGTCCCTGGTTAAAAAAAAAAAAAAAAAAAAAAAAAAAAAAAAAAAAAAAAAAAAAAAGCTTGAAACAAGGGACAGAGAAGAGAGAAAGAGAACAAAAAGTACTGGGGGAAAGGTCTTTGAAACCCCATGTTTTTTCATTAAGAACTTGGAAGTTTAGGGACATATTAGGGACATAGTTTTGAAAACAGAATATTGCCTTTGCTCTTTATTTTAAATTGAAGAGTGCTCAGCCAGCCCTGATCTTAATTAACTTGAAGATAAAGAGACTGTTAAATGACTGACATGTACAAGGCAGAACAACTCAGCGCTGCCAGAAAGAGAACAAAAATGCAACTGGAAAGAACTGACCACAGAGCTCCATCCTCCACAGCCACAACAGAGCAGGACCACCTAAACCACCCACTTAAGCAACGAGAACTGCAAGGCCACAGCCTCTTCCTATAGAGACTGGGTGGAAAAAATGCAGTTCTGTAAACTTTGGGAAAACATTTACGTTTGGAAATATCACACGGTACACAGATCTGCCCTATCTACAGCCATGGTGGAAAGCACCCCTTAGATGTTATCCTGGATCTTGGCTCATTTGTAAAGTAAACGTGTATTTGTAAGAACATAGTTACTTCTTTGTACTTATTAGCAGGTCATTCAGCCACTCTCTTATGTTCACTTAGGTCAGGTTAGGTCAGGTTGGTAGAGGCAGGGCTTTCCCAGATGAACACAGCCAACCCTGACACTGTGGTGTTCCGTCTGCTCATATTTTGAAGTGTCAGTGACTCAAATGTGTTCCTGTGAAAGCTGGCTTCAGGGAGCTCGTCTTGACCAGTTGTCCCTTTCAGTCAGTAAGGATTACAAACTCAGCTCCACGAAATTTGAAAAAAATATGAAAAAAAATGCTCATTCTAAGAGGAAAATATAATGCTTTTCATCTTTTATCTTTCATTTTCATTGATGACTTTCATTACACGGTTCAGAAGACCACCCTTCAGCTTGTTCTTGGCTCAGACATACTGCTTTTAATTTATAAATTATGTCTCCTTAGAAAAAGAAAAAAACCACTCCCTTCTGCCAGTCATATTGTCCTTGTTTTTTAATTACCACCAGCAAAGAGA
Source organism: Pavo muticus (assembly GCA_016647715.1). Lineage (NCBI taxonomy): Eukaryota > Metazoa > Chordata > Aves > Galliformes > Phasianidae > Pavo > Pavo muticus. The sequence goes on from JACDJE010000149.1 coordinate 5,807,007, forward strand.
AAAGGCTTTAATGCCTAGAAGAAACGTGCACATATTTTCCACCACAAAGAAATTCATCAATGTTTAGTACAATGGCATGTAATTAATAGCTTTACTTTAAAATTCAGGCCAGGCTCATTGCAATTGTTTGCCAAGAGATATACACTTCGTGTAGCCATACAGAACGTTTTTCTCCAACTGTCTCTGCCGTTCAGTAGTAGCGGGGCTGTGAATACAACCCAACAAGGCAGTGGCAAAGCACCACCAGAATAGGCTGTGGCAGCCCTTTCCACTAGGAAGGCTTATATTACAGGACAGCTACAGGCAAAACGTGGACAATGCCACTGCCAGGACTGACCCCTCATTTCATGGAGCTGACCATTGCCATGGTAAAATGCTGCAGAATTTTCCAGCTGAGCACTGAATGCTCATTGCAGAGAAGCAGGGCTGGTTAGGCGATAGGCACTGCACACGGCTCGCCCAGAGAACTCCAGGACACAGCCCATGGCGCTTCAGCTGATGCTACAGGCCCCTGCTGTTTCCCTCTCCCATTTCCCTGCCCTATACCACTGCCCTCTTGCAAAGGCAGCAGATGACCTGCACGCTCACACATGTCAGTTTAAGTTCCGGTTATAGAAACCTTTTCTTCAATGGCAATGACGGGTACCAAAATTCACCCCACTTCTGTTTCCCCGTGCTTCTACCTCCCTGCTTCTGCCCACCTTAGTGCTACTGCCCTCTTCTTTTGTCAGTGCAGCGGCGTGTGGAAACTGCTGGAAACCAGAGATCTTATTTGCAATCTAGTTTACCAGCCTCACTCATTCACAGAGAAAAGCTCTGAATTCTGCAATTCAGAAGTGGCTTTGGCGGTAGCCAGTTTTGTTGGCTTTAGCTGGCAGTCATCCTCTTCCCAAGCCATGCTTGTTTCTCTGTCCCAGTGCCACTGCAGGCAGGCTGCCCTGTGCTGGGAGCTCTGGGGAGAGTCCTGTCTGCACACAACAAACACAGAAGAGAAAACAGCTGACTAAGTGTGATACCATATCTGAGGAGTTCAGATGCAGCAAGTTCGTTTTTCATGCTGTCACATCCGCAAAACCCTATGCATGTGTTTACACAACAGATTACCTGCACATCCTTGTGCCCATTCACTCATCCAATTGCGCTTTGAAGATGAGTCAGGACTTCCTACAGCCTCTGAAGTTACAAATCCCAGACACTGCACATGACCAGTTTTTTCAGTACTGCTGTTTGCACAAACTGCTTTAGACCAGTATAGCTTGTAACAGACTAATGGCATTTGCCTGAAATACCCTCTGCCTAGAGCTGCTGTTGAACCTGCAGGGAAGTGTGAAGTAGGTTTTGCTGACTCACTGGCATGACTGACTTGCCATCCCACACAGCAGGCTTCAAACAACAACCCCCAAACTGAGGTTTGAGGACAGGTATGGGTGGGGAGTGGGACTGCGCAAATCCCAGGAACAGCTAAAAGCCTAAAAACCAAGCTAACTGCTATTTTGAGAATATGGTGAGTTCATAAATCAAACTCCAGATATATGGCTTTGATCTCTATATGCGTGTAGCTCAAAATCAAGTTGGGATCTCCAGCTGTTTACAAATCTGCTAGTTCAGGACGTAGACAAAATTGAATCAATTATTTGTTACTCTGTCTGCTCCCACCTGTTGAGTTTTGCCTTATGCTTATTTGTGAGCTCTGCAGAGCCGGGGCAGGATTTCCTTGCTTGAAGTTGTATAGCACCAAAGAACCTCAGCTGCACACTGCAACCCAGAGGCAACTGCAGTAAAAATAATACCATCACCTATCACAGTGTAGTGTCCAATATAAACACAACCTTCAGAAATGCTTTTTGCCATTGACACTTAAAGATCCTAAGTACCCAGGGAAGGTGAATTCCCAGTCCAAACTAAAATTTTACGCTCTTCAGAGCAGCCAGCCCTTGACCACTCGCTTCCTTCAGAAGTGTGACCCTCTACCAGCAGCCTGTGATTCCATTTGCAGGCAGGTGAGCAAGTAAAGGTTCCCCAAAGAGAAGAGGAGCACAAAACAGTGAAACAAAGGCAGAGAAAGTATTTTCAGCCTATACAGCGGTGTCCATAGCACTAAAAATATAACTGGAAAGATAAAAAGCACTAAAATAAACTTCCTTTCAGGACCATTTGCAGTAAGCAAAAAATAAAAACAGCATGAAGAGGAGATGCAATTCTCCAATAGTCTTTAAAATTAGATCACTCACCTAGAAAATGTTCAGATAAGAGGCCCTCCCATGTTCCAGCAGCAGCACAAGTCACAAGCTTTTTCACAGCACTACTCAAGAGGAAACGGAGGGATGGCAGCTTACTGAAACTACCATTTGTATCTTTTGGTGTTTCTACTTCTAAATAAACAATAGTCAAAGGCAACTCTCATACTATTTCTTACTTATGAGACATAAAGTTTGACCTAATAGTTTTGTTTTCCTTAAGAATTCCTCTTCTCTGTGACGGGATCCTTCCAGAAGGTAGTCACAGTAAGGATGACTAAATGCAATTTTCTTTTTCATTTTTGCTTTTTAATGTCACCCAGTAAACTGCTGAAAACAAATAACATTCACATAACACTTCACTCTTTCACTCAGTAATGATTGCTCACTTTTTGTATTCAGATCTGATTAGTTCTCAAAACAGGCAAGGCAAGATCCAAGTACAGAGTTTGTAACCCAAAACTTATAAACCTGAAGAAGAAAGTTAAAAGTAAAGCAGAACTGCCTTTTCTTTTCTTTTTTTTTTTTTTTGTAAATTATTTACACTTTCATCATTTGACATTTTTGTCTGCATAAAAGAGTTGGGAATTCATCTCTTTATCTTAAATACTGGGAAATCTATCCAAAAGTACCTCGCCAAGCTGGTCAGAACTGTCATCTGTCAGTCTTGTTGATGAAGAATTCAGAGGTCCCAGACAAATGAACATGCTGTACACATATCTATTAAAAAAACAACAAAGAAATGACTTTGTAGTGAGCTAGAACTAAACATGTACCTACATACATGCAAGGCTATAAATAAAAGTTAGCTTCTAGTTCATGGAGTTGAGTTGGACTTAGATGTGTGTGCGCACTCTCTCCCTCCAGCCCATGTCTCTCTCTCTCTCTCTCTCTCTCCAGATATGTAACCCTTGTTAGGATATAAAGAATTATACCCAGGGCACCTAACCAAGTCTCTAAGAGGTTACCCAATGTTTTAGCCCAAAGAGTTCAGGCTGGGGTTACTAGCAAGGAATTCCATCTTCTCACAGCTCCTTTCTGAGAGAGTGAGAAAGGAAGGACTGATAACAGCAGAGTGCAGAAGGTTCTCGCCAAACCCAAGAGCAGAAGACACAGTTCTCCCCAGAACATTTGCTATGACTGACTTTGATCTGGAAGGACAGAGAGGAATAATACTGATGGATAAAACATTACCATAGCATAACGTTCTGCTGAGCAGTGACTGAATCAAACTGATTAAAAAAACCACAAAGCCAAAGCGTGGTGCAGTAAGCGTGGATGGGGGCCTCCAGAAAGAGGGCGCACCCTTCTATCACATATTTGAGAGCACAGGTGCTGTGCCAGTGGTAGGAAAAACAGCAGAGGAAAGATGCATGATTCTTAGCTCATATTAAATACATACAGAACTAATGAAAGAGCAACGTATTACCACAGTCTGAACTATTGCTCATGCGTTGTGCATTCTGGAACATAGCACAGCCAAGCCAGAACCACAGATGGTGTTTTACATGACAGCAATCATGATTATTGACCCTTGAGTCATTTGGAAAAAATAAAGCTCCACAACTACCAGGATGATGTCATACTGGAGGAGAAGATGAGGAGGATCACTGGTTTTTAAACATCACATTTACACCGATTGATAATTATCCCACAGCTGGTGAGGAGAATTTCAAGTAAGTAGTAAAGCAAAGGTGAGCTTTCCAGTGCACTGCATCGTGCTGTTTTGATATGAGAAGGCCCAGACCAAAGAAATTAGTTTGGGTTGCTGGGGGTTTTTTTGGCAAATTTTAGGGCCAACACGCTTAGTTTCTCTAAACATTTGCAGCACTGGAGGCTAAGGTAACATTTAAATAGTTTGTTGTGACGTATGTTTGTCAGAAGAGGTTTTTTATTTGATAAAGGCCAGAATCAAATCTACTGTGTTTCACAAACATCAAAACTAGGGCTTGAGCAAAATCTGTAGACTGGATAGAGTATGAATGAAGCAGAACTGCCCAGGTTCCAAGCTCCTGGCTCAGGAGTGGCCAGAGCACATTTTTATTTTGACTTGTTAAATATCCCAGGTTAGGGCATTTATCAAATTCAAATTAATAACTGATTAGGGGAAGCTTTAGATGTCAGGCTACTGTATCACGTGGGCTGCATCATTTGCAGCAAACAGAGCCAGAGTGTGAGGCATTGCTCTGCTGCAGCCAAGCCCACAGGCAAGCCCCTGCAAGGACACCCTGGGCACATGCTTACTTGCACTGCTGAGGCAAAATCCTGTGTTCATGTTAAAAAGCCCAGAGTGGGTACTTCTCTGCTGGAGATTTACCTTATTTATCTAACATAGCTACTTAGCAAACAGGAGTGTATGTGGCTGCTTAACAGCATAGCACAGAAGATTGGTCTGTATCCATCCCCGGCTCTGCCTGTGAATGCCCTCAGAAGAAATCCCTTTGGTTAAACTGCACAGAATGCAAACGGGGAAGGATGGTGTTTCTGTGGAGTCCCAGTGCCTGACACTTAGGAAAAACATCTACAATGCAAAGCATGTCATATTGCTAGTGGGAACTGCAGGAGAAGAGGGAACGCTTTCTAAGACATCTGCAGGGAATATTTTACATATTGAAGTGTCTTTTCTCTTAGGGGACTATTTCATCACTCCATTTGATTATCCATGAAGTTTTAACGACCGTGTTTTTAAAGGTTTTTCATAAGAATGAAATTCTGAATCAAAAGACTAAGAAATCCCAGAGGGGAAGAGTGTTTTACTTATGTAGCCAACCATGACATCGGGGGATTAAAAATGGAAGTGGGGAAAATAAATGAATCTTTATAAAAATTACACTGAGTGAAAAAAAAGAAAATGAAGGGGAAAAAAAGCCAATACAAATTGGCCATTTGCTGAATTGTGTTCTTGAGTAACTTCAATTAAGTAAAATAAAACGCAGAAAGGTGCACTGAAATAACTCCTGTGCCATGCCCACTGCTCTCTGGGGCAGACCCTCTCCCTAACCTCATCTGACCCTCTTGATACGCAGCTCCATGCCGTTTCCTCAGGCCCTGTTGTTGTTGTTGTCTCAGAGCAGAGCTCAGCGCTGCCCTCTGCTCCCTGTGAGGAGCTGCAGCCGCCATAGGCCTCCCCACAGCCTGCTCTGCACTGAACAAACTGAAGAACAACAAACGCCAGAGAAACACCAGAAAATTCCAGCCTGACATGGCTGCTGGGAAGGCATGGTGCAACGAAGAGAGCAGTACGGGCCATTAAGCAAGGCCTTCTGGAGCCCAGCCATGCCAGCGCTCAGGGCAATGGCAGAGCAGCCCCCTGCCCTCAGAGGCCCTGCCCCACCACAGCCCAGGCCCTCCAGCATCTGTTCCCATCCCACCCAGCCCGCTACTGCCTCCTTTCCTATCAGACCTGGCCAGGTTTGCACTGGAGAAACAAGCTACAACCAAATTCTCCCTAGCATTAATCCAGCTTCCCTAGCTTACTGCAGGGCCCCCTGTGCCCCAGCAAAGTGCTGGAAAGCCTGGCTGTTATGCTGTCTGCTGCTGCCCTCGGTGTGAATGAAAACCAAGCTGCTTCTGCTGACTCCCACTCTCAGCCATTTGTAGCAGACAGAATGAGAGCAAAAAAGGGACTCCGCTGAGGAAGGGCACAAGTGTGGGCAAAGCAGCTGAGGAACAGAAGGCAGCATTTGTTTTGACTGATGTGAGCTGACAAAAGCCCAATAACATGTCCATTTGCACAGCTGTATATTGCCGTGGACATGTCAGGGACCACACAAATGATATTCAATGTAACAAACTACACAAAAGCTTTTTTTTCTCCCCACTTTCACACATAAAAATGTGATATGTTTCTATTTCAAAAAGATTCACACCATCTTTCTAGGCAAACCAGGTTTTCTTAGAATTAAACATAGGATGGTTTTTCCTGTGCAAAGTAGTGTGGGTTCAAGCAGGACCAATCCACACAGGCTTAGGACACCACAAAATGCAATGCCAGTCAGCAGCTGGTTTGGGCTCCCAGAACCATGCACAGCACAGCCAGGCAGGAGACGCTCAGGGAGCACTGAGCTCCATGCTAGCATCCACTGCTTTTGTTCCCCCAGGAAATGCAAATCACCATCTGGTTGCTTTTTTGATAAAGGAAGGGTTAAAAACCAGGTGTAATGGGAAAGATTTCAGCTTCACTGAAGAAACACATTTAAAAAAAAAAAAAAAAAGTATAAGCCTAGCTGCACGAAACCATCTGGGCTTCTCATTATAGATGGGCCTGAATCTGAATTGCACCTAAGCAAACCTTTCTGGGGCAACTGCTAACTGGGACTCGGGGTTCTGGGGCTGCCTGTGCAAGATGACGCTCAGTATGAACATAGAGAAATTTGGTCTGGTCTAGGTCTTACCACAAGATTTCAGATTGACTGAGTGTTAAAGCAAAAGAATAGGTTTTCCCTCCCCCTTACCAAGGACAGTAAGACCTTGCCTCCCTGCTTAACAGAAGAGGTGAATAATTATTTTTGAGATTTATAGCAAGGTGTAATTGGAAATACATACTTTTGAAATTTACAGTATGACAGATGTAAATTATGATATTAAATGACTCACTTCGCCATTATTTTTCAACAGAAAAATATCTTGATTGAGCAAACATGTTTTCTTTAACTTAAAGGACAGTTCAAACAGCCACCTCCAATAAGCAGCAGGAGTGTGAAACATCCCTGGGCAGCACTGCCCAGGGCCTTAAGGCACAAACTGCAGGAGCACTCCTGGGGTGGGCTGGTTGCAGTGCATGGTGTGCCTGACTGTAGCAGGGGAAAAGGAGTGTTGCTGGTCCTAATGGCTAATCCACCAGCAAAGCTGTACAACATAGTCAAAACTAACTTTTCAGCCACCTTAAGCACTGGTCTTCCCTTGAGAAATGGTAGAGAATGCGGGGCTATTTCTCAGCCATTTCTCTGTAAGACAAGGTATAAGATCTGCATCACACCCAAAGTCCAAGTGGAGCATCCACATTTTGGAAAAATTAAATCATTCACTTGTGTACAAGTTAAGGCAACAGGCATTTTCCAGGACTTGCCTGTCAGATAGTATGTCCTAGCATAAGAGAATCAGGGTGATTTCACTCACAGAGTTCTAGTAAAACTATATTTCTTCACCTTCTACGTGAAAGTCTTTTTTGTACCTTCTTGAAGGCTGATACAGCTTATCTTCAGGTCACTGAATATCATGAGACATCATTCTTAGAGCTTTAGTAATTTTTATTGTTTAAATATTTAAAAAGAAAAGCTCTGGGGATGTGGAATTGCAGTAGAGTACTTATCAAAAATTAAAGGTGGAATACACGACAGAGATGCTTTAACTGTTCTTCTCTGGTGCTACCTGCCTTCCCAGAAAAGCATTATTTACTGAGACAATTCAGATTAAAGTTAATTCAAGAAATACAATTACGATGGAGTAGAAATCAAGGCTGAAGCAGGAGCTTCCTAGCACCCAAGAAAAAAAGAATAAAAGCCACCTTAAAAACAAAAAAGCAAGCAAAAAAACCCAAACTAAACCAAAAAAGGTAGCTGATGAGGTACCGTAAGTTCTGCAGTGCCTTTATCGTTCACATATGGTCCTCAGCACAGGTCACAGAGAGGATGGTAGCATGCCCTTCTTAGCTCATTTCCTCTAAATTTAACCTCAATGCCAAGATTGTTGGCTTCATAGTACTTGGTTTCGGGATAGTCAGAAATTACTGATGCAGTGCTCGCTGTGTTATGTTAATTTTGAAACAATGGTTTAAGGCAGTGAGTCAGGTAACAGTGCAGCTGAACTCTTGAGCTGCTGCACCAACAGCATTAATGCATAGACCTGATACCCACTAATACAAATGCACAACAAAGAAGCATCAAGCTTCAGTAATTCAAAATAGTGGAATTTGGCAGGAGAGAGAACAGGTGGGTGTTCGCTGCTCATTAGGGGAAATGAACCATACAATCTGGACAGTGGACATTCCACTAAGACCTTTTCCTGGGAGTAAGCTAACCCAAAGTAACTGCATCTCCAAAATAATGAGTTTTAGTATCAAGCACTTCTAATTTGTACACTAAGCTCCTTTTTTTGTTCACTCAACTCACATGAATCACAGGTGTTCCAGTACTAATAAGCCATTTGCTGTTCCTACTCTCTCTGTGCAGCAAATTGCTGACCACTCTTCATTCTGTGGGTCTTTGAAGAGCAATAGACAAAACATACATGCAAACTGCTTGAGAGCGATCAAACCAAGGAGTCAACAGCTGTGTAACTGCATTACTGGGAAACACTTCCATGGACTGACTAAACTGGTCAAGTGATGAGAGAGAGAGGGATAGAGTTCTAGAAGAAAGAAATAGATTAAAACACTGTCAGAGCTTGAGAGCCAGCTTCTATATGCAAACTTCATCATAGTTTGAATTAGAACTACTTTTTGGAGCGGAGTCGTGCAGAGCTGAGCTGTACTTTAAGAACTCCCCTTCACTGTAGGGCATGCAGGCTGCAAGCTGGCCAGGATGCTGTGCTGTGAGAGGAACAGTACTGCTCACCAGAGGCTGGAAGGTAACATGCTGGTGTTTGACATGGGAAGCACTGAAAGATGAAAGCCGGGGAGGTGAAAGTAGGTAAAAAAAANAAAAGTACTGGGGGAAAGGTCTTTGAAACCCCATGTTTTTTCATTAAGAACTTGGAAGTTTAGGGACATATTAGGGACATAGTTTTGAAAACAGAATATTGCCTTTGCTCTTTATTTTAAATTGAAGAGTGCTCAGCCAGCCCTGATCTTAATTAACTTGAAGATAAAGAGACTGTTAAATGACTGACATGTACAAGGCAGAACAACTCAGCGCTGCCAGAAAGAGAACAAAAATGCAACTGGAAAGAACTGACCACAGAGCTCCATCCTCCACAGCCACAACAGAGCAGGACCACCTAAACCACCCACTTAAGCAACGAGAACTGCAAGGCCACAGCCTCTTCCTATAGAGACTGGGTGGAAAAAATGCAGTTCTGTAAACTTTGGGAAAACATTTACGTTTGGAAATATCACACGGTACACAGATCTGCCCTATCTACAGCCATGGTGGAAAGCACCCCTTAGATGTTATCCTGGATCTTGGCTCATTTGTAAAGTAAACGTGTATTTGTAAGAACATAGTTACTTCTTTGTACTTATTAGCAGGTCATTCAGCCACTCTCTTATGTTCACTTAGGTCAGGTTAGGTCAGGTTGGTAGAGGCAGGGCTTTCCCAGATGAACACAGCCAACCCTGACACTGTGGTGTTCCGTCTGCTCATATTTTGAAGTGTCAGTGACTCAAATGTGTTCCTGTGAAAGCTGGCTTCAGGGAGCTCGTCTTGACCAGTTGTCCCTTTCAGTCAGTAAGGATTACAAACTCAGCTCCACGAAATTTGAAAAAAATATGAAAAAAAATGCTCATTCTAAGAGGAAAATATAATGCTTTTCATCTTTTATCTTTCATTTTCATTGATGACTTTCATTACACGGTTCAGAAGACCACCCTTCAGCTTGTTCTTGGCTCAGACATACTGCTTTTAATTTATAAATTATGTCTCCTTAGAAAAAGAAAAAAACCACTCCCTTCTGCCAGTCATATTGTCCTTGTTTTTTAATTACCACCAGCAAAGAGAAAAGGCTTTAATGCCTAGAAGAAACGTGCACATATTTTCCACCACAAAGAAATTCATCAATGTTTAGTACAATGGCATGTAATTAATAGCTTTACTTTAAAATTCAGGCCAGGCTCATTGCAATTGTTTGCCAAGAGATATACACTTCGTGTAGCCATACAGAACGTTTTTCTCCAACTGTCTCTGCCGTTCAGTAGTAGCGGGGCTGTGAATACAACCCAACAAGGCAGTGGCAAAGCACCACCAGAATAGGCTGTGGCAGCCCTTTCCACTAGGAAGGCTTATATTACAGGACAGCTACAGGCAAAACGTGGACAATGCCACTGCCAGGACTGACCCCTCATTTCATGGAGCTGACCATTGCCATGGTAAAATGCTGCAGAATTTTCCAGCTGAGCACTGAATGCTCATTGCAGAGAAGCAGGGCTGGTTAGGCGATAGGCACTGCACACGGCTCGCCCAGAGAACTCCAGGACACAGCCCATGGCGCTTCAGCTGATGCTACAGGCCCCTGCTGTTTCCCTCTCCCATTTCCCTGCCCTATACCACTGCCCTCTTGCAAAGGCAGCAGATGACCTGCACGCTCACACATGTCAGTTTAAGTTCCGGTTATAGAAACCTTTTCTTCAATGGCAATGACGGGTACCAAAATTCACCCCACTTCTGTTTCCCCGTGCTTCTACCTCCCTGCTTCTGCCCACCTTAGTGCTACTGCCCTCTTCTTTTGTCAGTGCAGCGGCGTGTGGAAACTGCTGGAAACCAGAGATCTTATTTGCAATCTAGTTTACCAGCCTCACTCATTCACAGAGAAAAGCTCTGAATTCTGCAATTCAGAAGTGGCTTTGGCGGTAGCCAGTTTTGTTGGCTTTAGCTGGCAGTCATCCTCTTCCCAAGCCATGCTTGTTTCTCTGTCCCAGTGCCACTGCAGGCAGGCTGCCCTGTGCTGGGAGCTCTGGGGAGAGTCCTGTCTGCACACAACAAACACAGAAGAGAAAACAGCTGACTAAGTGTGATACCATATCTGAGGAGTTCAGATGCAGCAAGTTCGTTTTTCATGCTGTCACATCCGCAAAACCCTATGCATGTGTTTACACAACAGATTACCTGCACATCCTTGTGCCCATTCACTCATCCAATTGCGCTTTGAAGATGAGTCAGGACTTCCTACAGCCTCTGAAGTTACAAATCCCAGACACTGCACATGACCAGTTTTTTCAGTACTGCTGTTTGCACAAACTGCTTTAGACCAGTATAGCTTGTAACAGACTAATGGCATTTGCCTGAAATACCCTCTGCCTAGAGCTGCTGTTGAACCTGCAGGGAAGTGTGAAGTAGGTTTTGCTGACTCACTGGCATGACTGACTTGCCATCCCACACAGCAGGCTTCAAACAACAACCCCCAAACTGAGGTTTGAGGACAGGTATGGGTGGGGAGTGGGACTGCGCAAATCCCAGGAACAGCTAAAAGCCTAAAAACCAAGCTAACTGCTATTTTGAGAATATGGTGAGTTCATAAATCAAACTCCAGATATATGGCTTTGATCTCTATATGCGTGTAGCTCAAAATCAAGTTGGGATCTCCAGCTGTTTACAAATCTGCTAGTTCAGGACGTAGACAAAATTGAATCAATTATTTGTTACTCTGTCTGCTCCCACCTGTTGAGTTTTGCCTTATGCTTATTTGTGAGCTCTGCAGAGCCGGGGCAGGATTTCCTTGCTTGAAGTTGTATAGCACCAAAGAACCTCAGCTGCACACTGCAACCCAGAGGCAACTGCAGTAAAAATAATACCATCACCTATCACAGTGTAGTGTCCAATATAAACACAACCTTCAGAAATGCTTTTTGCCATTGACACTTAAAGATCCTAAGTACCCAGGGAAGGTGAATTCCCAGTCCAAACTAAAATTTTACGCTCTTCAGAGCAGCCAGCCCTTGACCACTCGCTTCCTTCAGAAGTGTGACCCTCTACCAGCAGCCTGTGATTCCATTTGCAGGCAGGTGAGCAAGTAAAGGTTCCCCAAAGAGAAGAGGAGCACAAAACAGTGAAACAAAGGCAGAGAAAGTATTTTCAGCCTATACAGCGGTGTCCATAGCACTAAAAATATAACTGGAAAGATAAAAAGCACTAAAATAAACTTCCTTTCAGGACCATTTGCAGTAAGCAAAAAATAAAAACAGCATGAAGAGGAGATGCAATTCTCCAATAGTCTTTAAAATTAGATCACTCACCTAGAAAATGTTCAGATAAGAGGCCCTCCCATGTTCCAGCAGCAGCACAAGTCACAAGCTTTTTCACAGCACTACTCAAGAGGAAACGGAGGGATGGCAGCTTACTGAAACTACCATTTGTATCTTTTGGTGTTTCTACTTCTAAATAAACAATAGTCAAAGGCAACTCTCATACTATTTCTTACTTATGAGACATAAAGTTTGACCTAATAGTTTTGTTTTCCTTAAGAATTCCTCTTCTCTGTGACGGGATCCTTCCAGAAGGTAGTCACAGTAAGGATGACTAAATGCAATTTTCTTTTTCATTTTTGCTTTTTAATGTCACCCAGTAAACTGCTGAAAACAAATAACATTCACATAACACTTCACTCTTTCACTCAGTAATGATTGCTCACTTTTTGTATTCAGATCTGATTAGTTCTCAAAACAGGCAAGGCAAGATCCAAGTACAGAGTTTGTAACCCAAAACTTATAAACCTGAAGAAGAAAGTTAAAAGTAAAGCAGAACTGCCTTTTCTNAAAAAAAAGAGGAAGAAGAACAGAAATGCTAGGCTGGAAATCATAGAAATGGACATAAGGAATTATTTGAGCTGAAACTGCAAAACCTGGGAGACCATTTAATGCTGGTTGGGGCCAACTACACAAGCTCATTGAACTTCCACAGTGCTCATGTAAATAAAGCTCATGTAAAAAGCTGTAACACAATAATTCAATGGAAAGCACAGCAATGGTTAACGTAGTAGCAAAGTCCCAGGCTGCAGCAGCCACAGAAACAAAGGAAAGAATCTGCTTACCCTCAAAAGACCTCAGATGCACAAGGATCTCCTATGAGATACCCTTACCTCCACTGCCAACACTTAAATGAGGTCTGAGAAGGGATGGATCCTAGCTCCACCCTTTCTGGTCACTCAGGTATATTACACTGCATGCACCTGAGCTCCCCTCCCCACCAGGTGCTCAATTGCTGTTTCCAGCCCTGACTTAGCATTTCTGCTACAAAAGCTAAGAAATCTGATTCTGATGCTCAGAGTTGCCCAGCCAAACCCTCCTCTCTCCTACCTGTGCACAGAGGCACACAGAGGCAACTTCAAGCTCAGTCACATTTGCCAGGAACCAGATTGCTATGCCCGTGTCACTACCCAGACAGAAGTTGAAATTGCCACTAGCAGCTGCAGAGCACCCATAGGGATTCTCAAAGCATCCACTTTGTCCATTCAGCCTAAGGAGAACCTCTCCTCACCCTTGGCATCAGGAAGGAGGGAGGCTGTTTCACTTGCTTCTCCTATAAACCTTCCTTTTGCTTAGCTCTGTCAAGGCCTGAGGATTTGGTCCTTATTAAATGCAGAATAAGTATTCTCCATAACCTCCCCCACTCCTAACTGCCCGACTTGTATTTCACCTACCTTGTTTGCAAGTAAACACAGAAGCGTGAGGGATTTGGTATCCACAGATTGCTAGGAGTGGTGAGGAATGCAGGAATATGCTCTGTCATTCCTTGTCCTGAAGCTCCCCTCCAGCTCTGAATGACAGATCCTTTCTAAGAGCTTACATATTGCTGTGGGGCACTACACAGAGATAGCTCTAAGTACAATAATACATCTCGATGGGTAATGGTACAACTGTTGCTATTTACTATTGCAGTAATTTTTTCTTTTCTCTGAGTTGTTATTTTTTGTTCTCTTTCCCTGGGAAATATGGAGAGGTTACAAATTCTTGGGTACAGTCATACATACATATTACAGTAACTGTAATGATAACAGATGACAAAATTCAAGCATTCGCTTCAAAAAATATCACAGTGTACTCTGGAGGGGGAAAACAGTCTATTTTTTCCTCAAGAAAATATTTTCTATAATAAATATATCTGGACAGTTTACAAAGTCCTCAGAGGCTAAACAGTTAGCTGTAACAAGTCCGATACCTGACACATTTTTCTTCAGGGTAACTTGCTTCATTCAGAGTTTTAATGTTTAAATAAACTGCTGCCCAAATCAATAATCTGCAAAATCATTCACTCCGGGAAAGTTCTTCAATCCTTCCCCCCTGTTTAAAGTCAATTTATGCACTATTCTACAGCTACCTCCAGATGCATTTCATTACCTTCCCACTCCATCTTCGAGCAGCCCCTCTGCAGCTTTGGCCACACTTCCCAGCAAGGAGGTCCGCAATCTTTTCTCTCACGCCAACCTGCCACAGACAGCTGAGAAGCCCTTTTGTCTTGTCTCTGGGGTTTAGATTACTGCTGTATTCCGGCAGAGACAGTGAAATCTGAGGGCAAGCAGCTGGAACATATCTGTTTGGCTCTGCCTAGTGACAGTAACTGAAGAAGTATCATTGCTGTTGGCTTTGATAATCTCAGATAAAGCAGGTGTGGGAGAAAAAGCCCTCGGCTCTATTGATCCAGCACTGTTTTATTTCCTTCTCTGCACTGAGTTTGTAGATAACTGCTCTCTTGCTCTTGCGTTTCTTAAAGATACCCAAAACGTCTAAGAAAACAGCTTCCCAAAGACTTCACACTGCTATTTGCCTCTTCAGAAATCTGTAAACTTCAGTGACACGCAGTCCCAACCTAGCAAAGCATTTAAGTAAATGCTTTAAATTAAGTGTGAGAACATTGCTGCGCTAGCTCAGGTGGAACTGCTCATGTGCTTAAACCTCTCTTCAGTAAATGCCAGGATTCATTCTGTGTGCCAGGGGGCAGCATCTGACATATTTCTTCAAATCTCTTTAGAAACTGAACAATGATGGAAACACTTGGGAGCCATAATGTCAAACAACTGTATCTTAGAAACTGAACAGTGGCAGCTGGCCATCCCTCCTGTTCCTTCCATCTTGACCATCCAAGCACCCAGCTCCTAGCTCACCTTTAGCTGCGAGAAAGCAACAAATGCCCTTTGTTTCTTGTCTTTGAGGAAAGGTAAGCAGGTATGGGTTCCTCCGTTCTCCTTTGTACATCAGTGCATGATGGAAAGCGTCATGCTCCCATTTACAGAAAAATCACTGTAGTTAGCTGCATAAACTCAAGAAATAAGTCTTTGGGAAAAGTGTACATTTTGTGAAAAATGAAGCAAATGTAAAGAGAATAACTTTGCAGACCAAGGAAACATCCAGAAACTGCTCATTTGTTGCTACTCACTGTTCTGAGACTACAAACAAGGAGAGAGGAGCAAAAAAAGAGAGCAGAAGAGAAACAGAATTCTCTAGGATATAATATCTTTCCCCAAAAAAGCTTTTGACCCTTTTTGTTTTATTTCTGCTTGGAAGAATGAGCTATCCTGACTTGATTCTACCTGTCAATCACTGTCTACAGCAGCCTTGCTTGGCTGCCTAGTCATTAGGACTAGCTAATAGATTCTCTCCTCTCCCAACTTATACCAGAAAAGCTACCAGCTAATGAGCTCCATACCAGGGCATGATGGGGTCATCTCAAAATAATATACCAGGAAAGAAATTTGACCAGAAATACTTCAGAAATTTTTGCACTACCCATAGTTTTAAAATATATTTTACTGTAAAAGAATCAAATTATCTTTAAAAGCCAACTGAAAATATATTAGACTTCTCTGCATTTGGAGGGGGAAAAAAAGCCAACAAAAAAACCCAACAATGTAACCAAACGAGGATATTTTTACAGACTTGCCCAAGTTACCAAGAAAGCTACAGGAGAATGCTGGAAAAAAACATGATGGAGACAGACCGAGGAAGATTCCGTATCCATAATGCTGTGATCCCAGAATAAACCTGTCTGTTTGTTACACATCCAGGTGTTGTTTTTCTGCAGCTTCTGAGATACTTAATGTGCTGTTCTACTCCTGAGATGCGACGCTGTGAAGATGGCACCTTCTTACTCAACAGATCATCTCTGAAAGGATTTGCAGTCTCATTTCTGCTCGTGTTAGGATTTCAGCTGCCTCTCATGATTACTGTGGAGTTCTGCAGATCCAAGTCTAAGAGAGTTTTCTATATCCTTTGGTTTATGTGACAGCATAGCACAAAGACTAGAGCATCTCAGAAACCGATCAGGGACCTGAATCCTTACTCAGTCAGAGCTTTTCATTAGTCATACAGCACAGCAGAGTAAAAGGGCACTGCCAGCACTGCTAAGTTCAGATTCTTGGACCAGCTGTGTAGCCTCATGGGCTTCAAACTCTGACACCACTTACACCTGTGCAACCTCTGGGAAAGTCATAGGGTGGCACAGGTAGAAATGAGGGCAGTATCTGGCCTGCAAAAACATTCTGTGCATGAAGCAAAAAGGAGCTACTTTCAGAAGGTCATCAATTCTTCCACAAAGCCCAGGCACTTGTGGAAGGCTGGAAACATTTTAAATGAAGGCTTGAGGACCACAGTGACAACTGAAATGTGTGCAAGTATAATATAGGCAAGAATGTAGTCTTCATTGATGTTTCATTTGCAATGCCACTTCACAGTGCAGCTATTCAAAACAAGTCAGCATCAACACACTGTGTATTTTCAGAGAGGGGAAATAACAGAAGGATCTAACATTTCTGTACGGAGGTGCAGAGTTTGCTGTACTGGAGCAGACAGATCGTCCGTCTAGTTTTATTCCCTGCTTCTACAGAGGCAAAAACCAAAGCACAAACTCTTGTGATGCATCCAGCCATTTGTGCCAGATCTTATCAAGGGAGAAGACCTCCTCCCAGACCCCTTCAGGTTATCTGACAAAAACACACAGCCTATTTTGTGCTCCAACTTACCATAAGCTGATCTGAAACTAGGCTCAGGAAACAGACCCAGGAGAATGACTTTTTAACTATGAGATATATTTGTTGAAGGAGAGAACATGCTTTCAGCCAAACAGATATTTCCTTTTTTTTTTTCTTTAAAAAGACAGTATAAAGTAAGGGATCAAAACATCATCAGAGCTTAGCATTCTGCTTTGAGTCTTCTTGCAGTGTACTCTGTAACAGCACTTTCATTTGAATTTAGAGATTCTGCTCACACATTCTAACACTCACTGAGAGGGGAGGAAGTCAGAGAGACAAGGACAGAGAGCGTGACAGTCCGTCTGAAAGTAGAGCAGCATAAGCACATATGCATGTATGCAGTCTACACTTTTTCTAGTACACTTTCTGCTGAGCCTAACTAACCATCTTCATGTACAGTTCATAGATAACATTTCTTTCTATTTCCTATAGTATATATGTATGGTAAAAACTGTCTTCTCAGAAATACAGAGCCTCAAAAGACAGAATATGAAAACAAAGAATGCAAAAATAAACTATACTGTGCATTTGCTTGACATTTTAGGTGCCACTTTGCACTGTTTGGGGCTTTATTAGTAAAGCAGCTCAAAGCTAAACGGTTGGTGTTTCAGAACCAATATTTTGAGAGCTGTGAAGCTTTTCTAGCTTGTGCTGGACAGGATTTAGGAAGCGTATGCAATACAAGAAGAACACAGCATGGAGAATACATTTAGCAAGACTCAGAATTTCCTCTGTTTTGTCCTGTTTACTCTGAGAAGTGTGCAGGAAAGATGACATCCTTTTAAATAAT
The DNA here is from genome assembly GCA_016647715.1 of Pavo muticus. NCBI lineage: Eukaryota > Metazoa > Chordata > Aves > Galliformes > Phasianidae > Pavo > Pavo muticus. Next base: position 5,824,647 of record JACDJE010000149.1, read on the forward strand.
TTGCAAGCCCTTTACATTTCAGCTTTTGGAAATGCACCAACATATGTGCAGCTAGAGCAAGCTTATTCTTATGTAAAGAGCAGTAGACAACACTTTGCCAGTGTTTTCAGATTCCGTGGTTTCTGAAGGTCAAGTTGCTTAAAATGCTTCAAATACAAGACACAAGTCAGTGCCCACAAATACAAATTCATACAGTGGTTTGTTTTTCCCTTGATTCAGAATGATACTACTGTACTTTAACAATAATGTAGTACCCAGGATCAGTGACCAGCTCCTGTGGTATGCCTACGGTGTTCTTGCAAAACTGTGCAAGACAGAATTGACAAAGAATGGATCCATGCCCAGTTAAAGAAACTTTCTGAGGAAGCCAAGAGAGTTCCTAAAAAGCTTGCACACCTGAGTTAATTTTTCATAATATGGGAACCACATTCTGATAGCTGGCAACCGAACCACTGCACATTCACAGCTGCATAATATCTGTGTGGAAATAAAGCATTTTCATATGGAAAAAGTAATTGTATTGGAGCACTTGTAATTTTTCCAGTATAATGCACAAACACAACATTGGATGAATCATCAACGGAGGCACAGAGAACCTCAGGGTCTACCTTCTCAATATTAGGTTGTTGGTGGAACAATTCCTTGAGAACCTTCTGCAAGGTAGAATGTGAGAAGGGGTGTAATGTCACACAAGCAACCAAAAGAACCCATCCAGGAGCAATGGCATAAGCTTAGCTATCCATTAGATTGCTTACATATTTAGGAAATATCTCTCCTACCCCAACATTCTGAGTGTTGTCATGGATAAAGTCATAAGCCATCCACCACTCTTAGGTGAGAAAAATGTATTTCTAACAGGCTTGATGTTGGGATTCCAAGAAAGAGCGTTGCACAGCTGGAAACAACTTCACAGCAGTCTTTCAGTTTCATATTTTAATATGTCATCTGTTGAGAAGAAAGAGAACCACCATGACATTAAAGCAATTTCTTTCTGACCCTTAGTGATCTCTAATTCACTGGACTCTGTAATTTACTTTGTATTGAAGGGTAAGTATAACTGCTGCAGCTGAGGACTGAAGGATGACTCTGTGGTATATTTCTCTCTCTGCCACAAATATATCTCATTTCTTACCAGGCTGTAAAGAGAAAGGAAGTTCAGAATGCATATACATATTAGGATGGGCTCATATTCTGGAAATGACTATAATACAAAGCCAAAAAGTAAAATTAGCTTTGATTCAATTAATTCTTAAGGAATATTTCTTTTATTTGAACAGGATCATTCTGCTAGCCAAAGATGCTTCTTATTTTTGTTGAAGCCACGCTTATATTGCCAACAACAAAAAATAAACTACATCAAAATTAAACTACATCAAAGCTTCTTATAATGCCCAAATCTTATTCAAAGCATATGGTAAGGGCCAACTCTTGCTCTCCAACACTGCACTAATGTCATAATCATAATGGAGATGTACACATCAACATACAACCATGTTATGAATGGAATCAATGTATTCTTAAAACTATTTTTTTTTGTCTGTCATCAAGCTGTCCTATACAAAGTAGAGCTGACAGGACAATGGCCTCTTCCTTTAATTCACTTTTTAGAAAGCATTAGAAACTCAAGTCTGGGTATTTGAAGTTAGACAATGAAGATTTATGAGGCAGAAAAGACTTCTGCCTGAGATAAGATATGGCGACAGAGACTTCTGTATTGGATGTCTTTGTGGTAAAAAGGCCCTCTCTGAGAATGCGTAGTCCCTTGGTGCACTTCAGAAATAGCTCTGGAGGATTTGAATGAAAATATCTTTCATTCCAAGTAGTATGACAGCTGTTTCTGACTTAAGATGCAATTGTCAAAATCACAGGATACCCAAGAGACAAGAGCTTCCATAGTAATAACTACAGTTAGAGCTGCTGCTCCCCAGTATTTTGGCTCTAGCTTCAGGAGTTATCTCCCGAAAGATTCCATTGCAGCAATCAGACAGAGCCATAGATGCTAATATGGTGGGTCCCACATAATACATTACATTCTCCTGGTATGTTGAATATTCCTGAACAACTTGCAGAACAACTTGCACACTGCGGAATACTATCCTTTCATGTACAGAAAAGTAGACATAGTCATGGAGCTGGTGAAAAAAAAAAAAGAGGACATAATATCTAGTCTATATCCTCCAGTAGTCCCTCTTTCTCTTCCCGAACACCCTGAGTACAGCTACATTGCAGTTACTATGCAATTTCTCTGTGCAGCAGCTTAGAAAATCTAAAGTGGGGCTCAACCTAAGTCAGATAATACACATCGGTGAGTGAAACGGAGCGATCAGAGGTACCACAGTACCTCCTGAGTTTTTGAGCCTTCATTTTGAAAACCAGGTGTATTAAAGGATGTCTGCAACTCTCATGTACCTGAATTTGCAGCAAATGCACACCTGTAACTGACAAGCTTGTCTGCCACTGTTATGACAACAAGACAACTGCCTACAACAGTTTTGGAAATGAGTTAAATTATTCTCTAACAGCCTTTCTTCCTTCCTGCCAAACACCTTTCCTATCTGAGTTAAATGCATTATTATTAACTCATTTGTTCACTGCTAGATTTGAAACAGAGTGGAATCCAATTATTCATCTTAGGTTTAAGTTGTATTCCTTTCCAGCTTGATTCACAGAAATTAGGGCTAGAAGAAATCTTACACATCTGCTTTATCTCTCTTGGAGATTTGCTCCTGTAACTACATGCTCTCTAGCACATCTCTCTGGGAAGCAGAAGTCAACTCAGAAAATCTGAAGGCAACTCTGCAGTTAGATTTCCAGCAGAGCAGGAGATTGCTTAATATATACAACCCTCAAATCTTACCATTAGTTTATATTTAAAACAATGAATAAGAGTTTAACAACGCCAACAGTGCTGCTCTGATGTCAGATTTGACCGCCAGTTCCCAGATCAAAATGGCTGCCTCCCTCAGTTTTATGGCTTGGTTATAGGCCTGATACAAAACACTTTAAAATAAAAATGCTGATGCAACATTAACTACAGCAAGCATTTCTATAATAATATCTTCTGATAACACCTAAAATGACTGGGTTCTAAGAATGCTGCTATAATGAGAAAGGAGGGCGGTTAGAGCTGCAGGTGGCAATGCTTCCAATCTAAGAACACGACTGGGTGCAGAGAATGATGCAGCTCTTACTTTCAGATAATAAATAAGATTATGACATATGTTTCTCTGAAAAGTTATGGACAGAGGAATAGGTAAAAAACAGAATCCAGTGCTGCTGCTAAGAGTACAGTAGAGAGTGACTGGCTTTATAAAACAAGACCCAGGTTCTGCACCATGATTTTCAAAGATGTACCACAAGGTATTAAATCACATCCTCGTGATCTTGCGATAGCACATACCAAATAAACTCACTGTTATGTGGCAATGTTGGAACTTAAGGAAAGAGATACAAGCAGAACACCTATAGCCAATCTTACAACAACACATCAGCACACCTTTGAGCTGCCCATCATTGTGGCTAATAGCTGATTGCTATGACTCCTGATACTAAACATTAGGAAATGTTGTTAACCAGATGTTTGACCCTTAGGGAAGACTGCTTCCAAAGTGATCTGCCATGGCTGCACACCCCGCACCGGTGAGATACTTTCACCAGAAGGAAGTTAGAAGGTGATTTCTGTAGCCTCTCTGATGTTTCTCTGCAGAAACAGTCACCACAAAGAACAGAAGAACAGTTTTCTTAGGGATACAAGTCCAGCAAAAGGTATACACAAACTTACAGAGTGTGAAATTCTAGAATGGAAAGTACCAAATGTATGCAAAAAAAAAGGAAAAAGGCAAATAATAATTTCTACATACAGAAATGTGTTTCTTTGGAAAAGGGACAGAGAAGGGCTCCCTGCATAACAAGAATGAGAGCTATTAGAAGTCGGAGGGAAGTGAGCAGGAAACAATCCCAGGGTATGTGACAGATACCCTTTTTGGGACAGCAGTAGTCCATCAGTTTTGAGTTAAGGATACAAGAATGATAACAACTGAGATACCTAGCTGGAAATCTTTATTGTTATCTAGCAAAAATCTTATTTCCTGGAAAACCCCATTCACAGCTTTCACATGTTTGTGACCCATACGCATACAATGCCAGTCTTGTGCTAGCATTTTATGGCTGTATCAAGATTATCATATCTCAATGCTGCCTCTCACATAAAGCCATCCAACAAAAACGAATCTCTCTACATATATGCCATGAAGTTATCAAGGTAATGGCTGCTGTTATTTCTCTTCTGAAAATCTGAAAGCTGGGAGCAGAGCAGATTTTGGACTTGCTGATTAAAGACTATGTAGAAAAAGGAGGGCTCTGAACTCTTTAAACTCACTGATGTGAATTCAACATATCAGTGCCTGTACAAGGGCAGTTTAACAAATCTCTGTATCAATCTCAAAATATCAAACAATATTGAATTGTAAAAAAGCACTATAATATGAAAACATAATTATAGTTCAAGGTTATGCTTAAACTCTCAACAGTTATATGAACAGAGAACAAAAATCTGAAATCTCAATTTTTTATAATAATTTTTGCTCTACAGATTGTTTGCAAACCACTCTTTTCTACTATTAGCAATTTTGAGTTCATCCTGTATTTCTAAATATACTTGCATAAATCATCCAAAGCAAATGACAGCAACAATATCCTGCATCTCTCGTTGCAAACAGAAGTGTGATAGTGTGATCTATTTAATCAAATTTCAAACCTGAATTTAGCTGTCAGTGTCCCCAGGAAAAAGAAAACGCTCGCACAAAAAACATTTAGAAAGATAAGAAGTGCTTGGCTTTTGGTGGGTTTTGTGTGTGTGTGTGTGTGTGCTTTTTAATTATTTTTTAAATTATTTACTATATTATTTTTTATTATTCTTATTTTGAAAATGGCATGAATAAGAGTTGGCACTACAGAAATACCGTGACAGTCGCCGGTAATGTTATCACGGTTGCCCCTGTCGCTTTGCCACTGAAACTAAAACGTCCTGTTTGTTATATCCCTTATTTTTAATTTTGTGGGGAAAAGTTGGCACAAAAATATCCCAATTTCATTGATCTAGGCATAACATTTCATCCTGGCTTGTACTGAAAATCAGCAGCTTTAAAATGTTTAGGATCAGTAACTAGAAGGAAATAAAACTTTCCAACTCTCTTACTGACATCTGCACCAGTTGATACAAAACCCGAAGCTTAATCCAGAATATTTTTTTTCAGCTTGCATCACATACATGAACATAAAGAAAAGGATCGTGCAAATAAAGCACTTCATAATAAGTACACACAGGGAAAAGAACAAGCACTTGGGCATCCCTAATTGCAGTAGTCATTAATGTTGGGATGCCTAATTTAAAGCTTCAATATTCCTTTATTACAGTTTGCCAGACACGCGTAGTACTGTTACTAGGCATTCCTAACATATCCACTTGTATAACGTAAGAAATTTTTAGTAAACAACCAAAACTACCAGGCAGAAATCAGTTAAAATAGAATATCCCACAGTGACAAAGATGCACAACTAAACCAGTTGATTCAGCCCTTGAAAGACATTACTGATGCAAAGATTGCAGCAGAAATGTCCTCTCAGCACAGCTATAATCATTAACCACTGCACTGGAGCTCCAACTCACTGCTTCAACTCAGAAACTAAATTTTTATGGCTTTTTGTTGTTGTCATTCTAATTAACATCAGAAATCAGCACAGAAAATTTGCCAGATCTCATCTGTCAAAACACTTACTGATACTGTGTGAAATCTGCGTTTCTACACTTCATATTAGATGCAAAAAGTATGCTGGGGAGAGACCTGACGAGCAGTTAACTTGAGAATCTTGAGTCAAAAGATGAGCTCACCATTATGTTCAGTAAGAAATCACTAAAGTACAGCATTCTCAAAAGCCAAGATTTCCTGCTTACTTAAGAATCCTGAAGCCTTGTACAAGTTGAAAGTTGGTCTTAATCATGCACCAGGTGTCCAGTTTTTTTCCAGCTATGGAGATAAACTTGCAAATATGAAACCAAAAATTACTTTAATTGTTCTCTACTTCTTTTATCTACCAATGGACTTGGTTTTTGAGCTTCAGTGGAAGCACATCACTAAAAAATGAAGGTAAATGAGGGTACAAAGTCAATATTAATGAAATATAATTAACGAGTAACCAACAGCGTGCTGTTTTAAGAAACTCCAGCTCATACATTCAACGTGCTGAATGAACAGTGCACCACAGATCACCTCATGAATATGTTTTAATTGCTTTGCTTTTTTGCTTTTCTATTCCATTTTTGCTCTAGCTTTATACTGTATGCTGGAGGCCTGAAGACATTCCTCTTCACCACCATCTCTTTCCAGCAAGTTTTAAAAAAGCATTAATTACAACTGGGAAACCAAGCCCTGCCTTCTGGTTTTGCCTGTAATACTTAGAGACTGAAGAAGCTTGATGACACTGCCCTTCCTCGGAAGGGCAGGAGCAGTGCAGCTGTAACACAGGTTTCTCTCCTACTGCCACTGGAGGCAGAGAAAGACAACAAATGTACAGCATTTGTATAGCATATAACATTTGTACAGCATTCAGTTTCCCTGGCAGTTGGATAGTCTGTTGTCTGTTCTTTTCTACATTGCTCCCCAGCAGCAGCAAATATTCTCAGGAGTGAGACCCAATTCTGCAATGGCAATCATACTAAAATCATACAGAAAGAACAGTGTGCTCTGGAAACTCACTGGGTGAGGTGTTGACATCCATTACATACTCCAGCAGAGGAGATACTTACTATGATGGTTTTATGAGCTAAGTTCTGGCAAGTCCAGATCATGGACTTCCTGCAGGGCAGCAGAAACTGAGCCCCAAATCGTATGTAGCACATGAGAATTTGCAACACTTATGGTTGCAACGTGAGAGAGGTCTCTAAGTCACTGACTGATGGTATTTATTTATTTGGGTGTTGCATATTTCAGGGAAGAAATACCTGTTTCAGTTAGGAAGTGTTTGTAAACATGATGCTGGGTGTTGGACATTACATGCAATATATGGCCACATAAATCTTAGTATGAAAATATTTGCATAGAATACTTGCCTATATATAACGTTTAAGTACTCCAGCACTTTAAGAAAAATCTATATTTTATGGATTAAAATATGTATAAGTTTAAATTTATCTGCACGTTTCTTCTTTGGAAACTGTTCCTTGAGAATAACATTAATATTTATTACATTTTCCATGTCTGAGCAATTATAGAGGCATAAATTCTTCACGAGCTGATGCTGCAGGACCTGAGCGCTTACATGGTATCCTATTTATGTCACTGGAAGCTCAGGTAGGAGCCTGTGCAAAAGCTGTGCTTGGCCTTTAAAACACCAGATAACCAGATAAGGTTCCCCTTTTACACCTATGGGAGGTGTGGTAGGAGGCCTTCTACTTCATGTAGTCAGCTTGAAGGCCCCTTTGTCACAGCTCACAGCTGTGGGATAGCTTCTCTTGGAAATCTTGCAGGAAAACCATCCTGTCTCACCTCGTTTTCTCTATGTGACCCCTATTTCTACTAGAAAATATTTTATGGTATCTTACACAAGCAGTTACAGCACACATTAAGGCATTGGTGTAGCAATCATACTTGATTTATTCACAGCGGGTCCACAAAAGAAGCGTTTTATCCAGAGTGCACCATCAAATTTTAGTTATTTTATTTTTTTCCTGAACCATAGTTAGAAGTCGTACTTCCAGCATATCTGTAAGTGCAGAAAGACAGTGTAACACAGTGCAAAGTGAAAATCATGGACTCGTGTCTTCTGCATTCCTGAGAAAGAGCAAAATAAAAGAAAAAAAGAATTGCACTGAATGGAAAAGTAAAAGATGGATCTACCAAATGAGAACTATTCTTCACAAGATGATCAAATTAACCTCACAGTATTGTTTCCATATGTACATGCTACACAACCAAAAAGACCCTTTTTCTAGCTTCAGGAGAGGGTACCTTCAGCTGGCAAAGACAGAATGCTAGCCAGTCAGAAAGGTGACTTTTTTTGGACAAACGAGGAAACTTAATGAATTCCCCACTCCACAGACGGCTGTAGTATACGTTAGAGCACCTGCTGCAACTCACTTCATATCACATTGCGGTTATGAAAAATAGTTTGCTATTTTGGAACCCCCTGGCAGCCAGAGTGAATCACTGAGGGCCCAAAGCTCATTTATCTTTTGTCAGAACTGAAGCCAAATGAACGCCATCTTGCCCGGCAGCTGAAGAATGGTGAAAAAACATTCTGCAAGTAAAAATAACCATAGGAGCATGCAAGAGTTGCAAAGACAAGTGACTTATGGTGGGTAATAAAGAGCTTTTCACAACTCACTCAAGCTTTTTAAAATACAGTATTTCACTGCCACATCCTGAGAAAAGGAGGGGAGAGCATCTGAGCCATGATCAAGACCACAGTAGCAGCTCATTAGAAATGCAGTGTTTTAGACTACAACTCCTAGTCCATTCCGATACTAAGCTAGAGGCAACACTGAAATATTCAGATGTCAGCAATGCTCAGTGCTGCCTGAATTTCTCTTCCCGAGGACGATGACCCAGCACAGTTACAATGTGGCCAAGTACTTGCTCCAGCAGCAAAGCGGTTGAGAAGCACAGAGCAGCACAGTGCCTACCAGTCCCCACTGCTGGGGAATGGCAGGTAATGGGAAAAATGACACCCAATGGGCTGCCATTGGCTGTGTAACCTGCTGGGAACACGCAGATGACAAGTTGAGGATTTTAGGTCCAGGTGTCCTGTGACAGACAAAAGGTAAGAATTATGCTGACAGATGCTCTATGCCTCCAAAGCAGCAGCAAAATTAAGGACAGAACTCTCAAGAAAGGGAAAACTGAACACTTGTTTCTAGTAAAAAACCGTGAAGCAGGAAGAGCTGACATTGGGCTGCACAACTGAAAATCAAACAAATGTAGAGATCAAAACATTAAACAGTAAATACAGGGACTTAAAATTGAGGGATACTTTAGCATTAAGAGAAGTAAAGCATCTGCTAATAAAGAAACCTGCAGCTGCTGTGCAAAGATACCACACTTCCAGTTCATCAGTGGCACTTATCTATTGGGCACACCCCCTTATAAACTCTGAAAAGCTGTGACTAAGTACAAGTGATTTTCTTTTAGTGAACACTTTCATGAGCTACACTATAGCAGTAGATTATCCATGCACCACATGATTCCTAGTGTCGTGCTCGAGCAACACTGCACTTAGATCCATTGTGGAAATAAGGCCCTGCCAGTGGAAAAACATTTCTCAGAAAACTTAATAAAAGTATTTCATGGAAGGTTGAAAGTGCTATTAGACAATATGTCCAAAATGACAAATTTACTCTAGCTACTTTCAGTAGGTATCACGACAATATTGATGTCCTTACTCACACAATGCTGAAAGTTCCTCTACCATATCCTTGTGACTTCAATGGGGCTATATGTGGAATGTTTTGGGAACTATATATCATGAGCTGGGGAATAACTGCTCTTTCAGTATGATTAGCCAGTAGAAATATGATCTGTGTCACATAGAGTTTCATGCTGCTTTGGCTTCTCACAGCACTGTTGAAACCAATACTCCATCACCATATTAGTGTTGACTTCCTCAAGGATTTTATATGGTCTCAACAGAGTTTGCAAAAAATATACAGCACAGTGATAAACCAACCATGTATATCCCAGAAATCAATACGTGATAATCCTTCATATGTTTCTGTTTTGAACATTTCTGTGAATCATTGAATTATTGGAATCATTGTACACAGTAAACTGAGGCAATCTTTCTTGATACACACAGGCCCCTACCAGATCTCTTTGATAACTGACAAAGTAAAGTAAAAATATGTCAAATAACCGCCCCAGAGTTTTGAAGTTCAGCAACATGTTGGTACATTCTCCTTAATAAAGCACAATAATGGCAGACGTGGCTATAGTATCTTCCATTAACTCAACAGGAAGAGCTTGATAACTTGGAAGTTTTGGTACAATAGCCTCTTGCAACTGTGCTAGCTGGCCTAATGAAAGTTATGCCTCCTGCAAACCCTGTCATGTTTAAACTACAAAATAATTCTATAACCTAAATGTGAGTGCCTCAGCAGATACACACAGACTTTCTTGCCATTTTAAGAGTGGTGAACACTAAGAATGATCAGAAGCACTGGAAAATCCTCTCAATGTATTGAGTTGAAAGAGTAGAGATTGTTAATCTGCAGACAACCTAAATGCAAAGAGGTGACTGTTTTGGGAAGAGTAAAGAGAAGTCTGATAAGAAGATTTATTTCTAGAGAGGGACTTACTCAAAATGGTTAAAGGAGAACAACTTTCTTTCAGGTTCTCAATTAGCCTGTACTGCTTATTTCTAGAGGGTGATAGCCATGAACTAAGCAACATTTAAATAGTCAGACATACAGTGCTGGATCAGAAAACAAACTTCTGAACTAATATTTTCAGACCTGGTCTAAACCAGCACGCTTCAGGCACAGCCACTGGCAACGGACAAGAGAGGAGCTTTGCTAATGGACAGTTACACACATTACCGTAGCAGCCTGTGTGCTACTGCTACAAATGGTGTACTCGTCCAATGCCAGTGATTTCATGGACTACAACCTCCATTTCTGCCTTTGCCATGGATTTCTCTAATCACTTTCCTACCTCTCTACCTCAAGTTTTCTGTTAGTAAAGCAAAAGTGATACTTTTAAGAAGGAGGTTGTAAACTGCCACTATGTTGCATGTAGTGCTTTGGGAAGTTTGTAATTACAGCAAGAAACAGGTGCACCATGCTAAGGACCCTTAATGATAACAAGACAACTGTGAGTATTGGGCGACAGTTTGGTAGTCTGAAATTTCATTTAGGTTGTATTCCCTACACCAAGAATGGATCAATCCAGATATTTTTCATATGGATTGAGTACAGAGAGTGATACTGTTATAAATGTTTGACATGTAATGATTCAATGCTTCTCTCAGTGTCTGCTCCAAAAGTAATGCCTCCTATTTTATTATGTTGGTGGTATGGCAGTAGAGGTTGAGCCTTCCAGCCAGTGTTCCATTAAATTATGTTCCTGTGTGATAGATGGCAGCAGAGGAGCAATCTGATAAAATGGTGTCTGACATGGAAGTGTGGATGAAGCAAAGGGGTGGAAGTGAATTCCTCCATGCAGAAAAAAAGGCACCGACTTTCATCAACACTTGCTGAACGTTTATGGAGACCAAACATTGGATGTCAGCATAGTGAGGAAGTGGATGGTGCACTTCAGCAGTGGTAACCAGTGGGTCACCTCTGGTGGTGTAAATTTTTACAAGCGTGGCATGCAGGTACCTATTTATCACTGGCAAAGATGCATAGATAATGGCAGTGACTATGTCACAAAATAGTGCTTGTTAGCTGAGAATTTAATCTATCAAATAGTGTTACGGTGCTCTTTGTTGTAGTTTCCATGAAAATAAATAGGAGGCATTACTTTCAGAATGATTTGTGTAACCCAGGCAACTGCATGGTTCCAAGGGTACTGGCAAAACCTGTGAGATACCAGCATTGCGTGAGCTGTCCTTAAAAGGTTTGTTCTGATCAAGACAGCAAACTAAATGAATTGAAGCTGTACCCGTTCTCTTCCTTCTTGCTTCCCTTCAAGGGTTTGATAAAGTACAGGACATTTAGAGAAATTCCTGATCAGTTGTGGTTGCCTCATCAGAAAATTTAAATTCAATGGATTTGTGAAGAATCAAAGAGCTTTCATGGGAATGCACCGAGTTCAAAGACATGCTAATCAGAAAGAGTTTCTTGGGTCCACAGCACATTTTCAGGTCAAAGTGAAAATCATTCCATCTCCCCAGTCATTAGCAGCATGGCATGAGCTGTAGGATGAGAGCAACTGATCAGACACAGGGACCTGAACTCAGGTCTTTCCTGTTCCTCTGATCAAGGTAGTAGGTAGGCTCATTTACCGCTGCATAGGCACCGAGGGATGCTTCCAAATCTGAAATCACGATGACTAAATAGATTTCCTACTCAGCTCTAAACTACATCCCTTGGCAAGTTTCTTCTTGACAACAAAGGCTTATGCTGTATTATCCTTCTGCCGATGGAAAGAAAATACCACTTTGGGAAAGAATGCTCTTCAGACAGGGATACCCTGGTTTTTGTCCCTGAACAATTCTACTACTCTTATTTATCAGTGAGATACTTCAGAGCACTTCAGAGACAAAAGACAAATTTTAAAACCAAGATGATGTTAAAAAAAGAAAAAAAAGTCTAATTTGCATAGAGGAAGTGAGGTGAAGAGGAGGATATTTTTCCCCCAAACCATACAGGAAGTGAGGGAGCGAGGAGGAAAGAATCCTGAACTTACAGGTAAAATAAAAAGAAGCATCTCTTTCTTTTCTGTATGGAAATCCTAACGATTACTTTGCTGCTACCTGTGTAGACAGACAGCCTGCGGTTTGTTGTTTAAATGATCTAGCAACTTACTTCCATGGAAAAGTACTCTTCTCAAGTAGTTTTAAATACTAAACATCTGCTGGAGGTGTTTCTGCCAAACAAATGTCACATCAAGAAGGTCACTCACATTGTGCTAACACCTTAATAAGTCATTCTTCCTTCATTTGGCTTGATGCTCTAATATTTAGAGACGGTTTGAAGTTTTTCACGTTATTAGCCAGAAGCTTATTCAGAACCATAGGAGGGAAGGTTACATTGAAAGTGTCCTTTTTCTATCAGATGAAATTCATGTGCAGTACTCCAAAGAAATCTAAGAAAGTCAGTCTTCATTAATCTAAGTTTTGAGTCTGAAAACACAGCATCAAAAGGCTTTGCTCTCTTGCCTGTACTGCTTAATCTCTCCCTCTCTCTTCCTCCTTCAGTCTCCCTCCTCCCACTTTTCTCCTTCCTACTGTACCTTTGTTGCTGAATTATAAAACATTTCAGTGTTTCTGTGTTTGGGTAGCAAGCTGAAAAATGCACACTGAGATACAGAACAGAAAGTTACTCATATTACAGATTCCAACTCTGGTAATTTTTTCCTGTTACGCTATGTTCTTTGTCACGAAAAAATGGAAAAAAAAAGACAGCTGACTAAGTACAGGCTTGTGAAACCTGCACATCATTTTTGCAACAAGACTGAAACCCTGGTTACAGAAATTACTCACCATTAAGACAGCACAAATGATTGTCACACACAGGAAATTTGGCTCTCCACATCGTGGAGGTGGCTGTGTTTATAGACAGACTTTAAAGTTCCGTTCTAGGGACTGCACTCAGTTTTTGCTAAGGTATTTTCAGAAGCTTTTGGCCCAGTACAACAGGGAAATAAGACTCAGAAGGCAAAACAGATCACTTTCTAGTAACGCGGTGGACAGCAGCACTGCAGATTCATCCAGCTTTATGGATGAAACTAGCAGAATTTAGTTAATCCTCACACACAGAGAAGCAGTGCTGTTAGAATTGCTCGAGTCAGCCATTCTGGGGTGAATCTGGATCATTTAGGTTTTAAGACTATTATGACGGTTTTACATTTTACTTAGTAGACTATTACATATTTAATTCAGAAAGACAGTGAATTCTTAGATGCAGAAACCGAGTTCACTACACAGAAGACAGCAGTGGGCAGTTCACAAAAGTATGAATACCACCACCTCACCAAGCGCCAGGACAAAAGTTACTTTCTCCAGAAACAGATATATAGAATAGCGTACTTAATCCACATGCTCTGGGAGGAGTTAAAGAAACACACTTACAGGAAAAACAGTTATATCATCCATCTTCTGCATTTCAACCACCTACTTCAACAAAAAGCAAAATAAGTAAAAACTAGCAGACCTTTTACATAAACATCTGAATTTTTTTTATTTTGTATTTTAAATACACTACCCTTATACCCTTATTGTCTGTTCACAATTTCTTTATATCTTCAAACTGAACTTCAGTATCTTTATTACCTCCTAATCAGCAGATCACTGCATTTTGCAAAAGAACCAGCAAACTGCCCCGCAGATTCCTCGGCTATGGCATTCTGCCTGCCTGCACAACTGTGTTCAAGCCTATAACAAGTCTGCACTTTGCATATATCCCCAATTATTTTGAAGAATTTGCTCAAATTATGAGCAGACCACAAACTCCCTCTTCATACCACATGCTCAGCCTGCTGAACTCCACCAGCAACACTACACTTGTGGCCACAGGAAGGGAACCAGCTTGAAAATTGTGTGCAGCTGACACATTAAAAGAGAAGATGCCATCCAGGACCCAGACATGCTTGAAAATTGGGCACACGAGAAACTAATGAAGCTTAACAAGGCCAACTTGAGTCAAGGTAATCCCAGATATGAGTACAGGCTGGGAGAAGAACTCATTGAGAGCAGTCCTGTGGAGAAGGACTTGGGGTTCTTGACAGACAAAAAGCTGGACATGAGCCAGCTGTGTGCTCTTGCAGCCCAAAAGGCCAACAGTATCCTAGGCTGCATCAAAAGACAGGTGGCAGCAGGGAGAGGGAGGTGATTGTCCCCACCTGCTCTACCCCTGTAAGGTCCCACCTGCAGTACTGCATCCAGGCCTGGAGCCCCCAGTATAGGAAGGATGCAGAGCTGTTGGAAGAGGTCCAGAGGAGAGCCATGAAGATGCTCAGAGGGCTGGAGAACCTCTCCTATGAAGAAAGTTTGAGAGAGTTGGGCTTGTTTAGTCTGGAAAAGAGAAAGCTCTGAGGAGACCTTCCAGTGTCCTTCCAGTACTTGAAGGGAGCTTACAAGCAGGAGGGGGACCGACTTTTTACACGGTCTGATAGTAATAGGACAAGGGGGAATGACTTTAAAGTAAATGAGGTGGGATTTAGGTTAGATGTTAGAAAGAAGTGGCTTGCTCAGAGGGCGGTGAGGCCCTGGCACAGGCTGCCCAGAGAAACTGTGGATGCCCCGTCTCTAGAGATATTCAAGGCTGAGTTGGGTGGGATCCTGCACAGCTTGATCTAGGGGTTGACACCCAGCCTGTGGCATGGGGTTGGAACTACGTGATCTTTGAGGCCCCTTCCAACCTAAGCCATTCTATGATTCTATGAAAGGCAAATTCTGTTTTTAAAATCCCACACATAGGCCATCAGTCATCCATATGTGCATTCAAATGTCCAAAGCATCAGCTCGAATTTTCTGCTGAGTTTCTTCAAAGTCTGACATCTTTTCATTGCTCTCAATAATATTGCTTCATTTCACATGCATTAAAAACTTTTTATTTCAGAATTGATACATATTTCTAGCTACTACTAAAAGAATCAATCATCACTGGAAGGAAATTTCTGCGTATTTTTTCTGTCTTTTTGGTCTGTCAGCCATAAAAATTATAATGATGTGTGTAAGAATCATCCTTGGTGTACAGGCTCTCACATGGGAATACAAAGAGGGTAGTATCTTATGATAACAGCACCACTGGGCCACATAGCGTTCTAGAAGACATGTATCAATGTGATGTCTAAGTTAATCTGCCCTTAATGTGAAACTCCTACTGACATTGAAGAGTTCTGCATACACATAAAGAGCAGGTAGAATATAATACTAAAATAAAGTGGCAGCATCAACTGAAATTCCTTGTTCTCCTGAGTTTGTCAAAGCTTTGTTACTTGGCAGCTTTTCATACAATATTTATTATGGCTGCAATTTTTTCCCATTAACATGTTTTAATCTGGGAAAAAATGTCACATTTTTCTACTTTAAATATACAAAGTCTGACATTTTTTGTGAGCTCATCTTTAGTAGATTGCCTTTTGTTCTAACCTCGGAGGAGTGGGGAAGAGATGCTTCTCCTATCTTCTTACATTTTACTCCTTTGAAGTCAGTAGTTTGGGTTTTGTGCAGTATACAGATGCTCACAATAAAATGGAAATCATAGGTAGTGTTCAGGCCCCAAGCTATTATTCTTCAAACTACAAGTGGATAGAAAACTTCTTTGCTAATATCAAAGATAGAACAAGTCATATATCAAAGAAATGGGTCAGAGCTGACTCCTCAGGCAGCCTAGATTCTCTCTGGTGCATCAGCATTTCGAATTAGCAGGTGCACATGTGCAATGTATACAACAAATTAGATAATCTACTGCTTGATAGACTCAAAAACATTGGCATTCCGTCAGATGGTACTTCATCACTTACTCTACTACAGGTGATGTATGTTATGAGCAGCATGGGAAACAAAATCTAGACATGTCATAAGAATTATTTTAGAATCCACCAAGCAACAGTTTCTGCAAGCTATTATTTCTTTTTTTCACTCGGAAAATAAAACGGAAAATAGTCAACTCACACAAACCGCAGTTTGTATCTGCTCATCTACAGCTCATGCCATGCATCAGAATTGAAAGCATAATTTCATCCGTCTACATGAACTGAATTGTTGTTATTATCCAGTTTTCCAGATGTGAAAGTCTGTAATCTCTGTCAATGCCTGCGTGTCTAAATTTGTATTTCAGCACTCTGGCTTACAGGTCTGAACACACGCTGTGCATCTAAAAGAAAAACATATTTTCTATCCCTCCTACAAGGAATGTCCTATTGTTATGATTCCATTTTCCTTTCAGAATTTGACACTATTATTTTTTAATTAGGCATTTAACGTATCTAATATCCTTCACAACCTCAAATTCCTCATTTAATTTGTATTCTTAACATTCAGAAATACTAGTTCTCAGTCTAAACAGCTGGGGAGGTCATTGATGAGATTAATTCTTCACTGCATAGACAGGCTGTTTTTCCAAATCGTGAGCTATCTTTTATAAGTAACATTTACATTCACCTCACAAAAATTCCATATGAGAAACCTTTAAGTGGACAATATTGCAAAATAAATGTCCTGCTGAGGCTGTAAGGCAGCTGTCTTTTACATTTGCCATAAACAAACCAGATTCAATGGTAGATATGCTGTTTTCAGCATCTTTTCCCTTCAAACATTATTTAATCACAGTGAAAACTCATCCACCGAGCTGCTTATCCACAGTAGCTTGAAAGAAAACTCAACTTGATACATATTTTGGAAACCATAATATAACTTTTTTAGAGAAATGAAGAAAAGAGAAGTCTCAGGAAAGCAGAAAGCATCCCTGACAAAAGCAAAGTGCCTCACAGGAGAACTTAGGCCATAGTTCAGGATAGGTAGTGTTTGGTGACAGCTCTCCCTAGTGACAGTATTTCTTTTCCTTCATACTGCCCTTGTTGCATGCTCCCATTCCTTCTCCATTGGTGCTAACACAGGTACTTGTGCAGCTGTGTGGCCCACTGAGTCAGTGAGCTGATCCAGTTTAAATAAAATCCCGTCAACAGAAGTGTGGGACCACACAGGAGGCAGCACGCAGAAGAGCAGGAGGAATACTTGAAACGAGCATTGTGAACAGAAACACACTGTTCTTGAGACCATAGCTTTTGTGAATCAGAGAAGAATTTGGGACAATTTTTTTCCTGTCTTTAAGATTCAGATATCGAAGCAGAGCGTGATGCAATAAAGCACTGGCAGTGGAACAGATGCAGTGTCTGAAGACAGAGCACAAGAGGACGGATTTGCCAAGATTGCCATGAAGTGGTGAAACCTTCAGGAGTTTGATCAAGGGATACCCCAACATTTTAGAGGGCGGCTCTATCTCCTCATTTAGGGGCCTAGACAACACTGTGATGCCTGGAGCAGCTATCATATATGGCCAAATCAGGTGATAAAACCAGGATTGCAATGCTTGCTCATATCAGCCGCAGAAAGAAAGGAAGGCAGACTGGATTATTCTCTTAAGATGGGCAGCTCACAAATGCAGATGCTTTGGCATCTCTATGTGAGATTCTACATCAAATTTCTCTCCTGTCCGCTACTCGGGTTTTATTTCACTAAACTAGGGAGGGTTTACCCATGGAACAAACTCTGTCTTGAATACATTGTCTGTTCAAGTCTAGGTATCAAAAGATGTTTTAGTCCTCCAGGCCAGAATACTTCTGAGGAAAATAGCCAGGAAGGGAAAATCATAGAACCACCAAGGTTAGAAAAGACCTCTAAGATCATCCAGTCCAACTGTCCACCTATCACCAATATTTCCCACTAAACCATGTCCCTCAGTACAACATCTAAACATCTAAAATGGTGGCCATTTAGCTTGCAATGTCTGTTTATCACAGCACTAATTTAAAACATCAGCACATCACAGTGCTAGCTAATGGCATCAAATGGGATTATCACCTGCAGAGTAGTAATCATTTTCTTGCATAGGACATAGCAACCCAGTAACTCTAATAAAATACTGAGCATGTAAATAGTACATAGAGTATCCACTGACCTGTGTCAGGAGGAACAGGTGGCACACAACACACATGACATGAGAACAAAAAAAAACACTGGGAAATCCTTACTGCTGTGCAAACACCAGGTCACCTTTATCCATGTAGACTTGCTCAGTGTCAGTAATTCACCAAGTTCCACTCCGGAGAGGAAAGATACAGTAGGAAAGTGCATCACCTGAGACATTAACTACCCTTAGACCTCTCTAACACTGTCACATGGCTAGAAACAAAACACTGCACAAAGCTTGGGTTTGAATGCAGGCCATGAATCTGAACAGCACATAAATAAGGACTCAGTATATCACTGCTACAAGGCATCATAAAAACCAGGGATGGTCTATCTGTCTCTTTCCTACTCAGGATTATCAGATAGTTTCAGTCTTGTTCCAATGCACATGGAGTCACAGCATCAGAAGCCTCACAAACACAGTTTTAAATAAATACAAGACAGACAAAAACTGACTGTAACAGGCCACATATATTCAAGTAGCACATAAATATCAGCTGTTATTTATTTTACTGCATATTGGCAATTGCATATACAGGAAAAAGAATGAACCACCATCCTACAATACCAGCCAGAATGAGAACTTGCTACAGTTTTATCCTACTGCTGACTTCACTCAAAATTTGCAAGGTGTAAGCCCCAGATTTCAAACAACAGTGACTGCAATCTGGGATTCAGAGCAAAGCCAGGAACTTTTTATTCTTGCTAACTATCTGCACTGAGTTTAATGTACTCATATAAGGCAGAGATTGGGGTTCTTTTCAAGAAAGATTTTTATTTTCCACTCTAGAAATGAAAGATAAAGTGTTTCTTTGCTGGTTTGGTTTAAAAAAGCCTTTAGCTAAGATTTATTTTTCATCCTGTGTGGTTATGCATGCACAACAAGTAATTCTTGTAGTGTTTCTTGACTAGGAAAGACATAGCATCGTTCATGCCATCATTCCTCATAGTCAAGAACCTGGATGAAAACCCAGAACCAGACTCCATAAGGTAGCTCCATACTGGAGTAATCCCTAAATAGGAATTCTAACTGTCATGCTAGCTTGCCTGCTAGCTGGAGCCAGTAGAAGAGAGAGCTGTTCCACAATTTTCCCACCTTCTGCAAGGTGGTGAGATTTTGTGAAAGCTGGATTTTGTGGGGTTTTGTTGTGTTGTTGTTGTTGTTTTTTAAAATACAAATTAAAATCAGGGTTCTTAAGCTATTAGTGCTGAGCACTTGAAGAAAGTGTGCAGCTGTTTTGATTAATGATTAAATTTTAAATATTTATGATGGATGAAGTATGTATCTGGAAATGATTGGATGTACTGCTGTTTGTCATATGCTTCTCACCAGGACTCGACTGAAATTGTGATAATATCACAACAGATTATAATTTTGGGATATAATATTAGAGGAATTTTTAGAGACAAATGCTGGAAAAAAATATTTCAGTAGTTGAAAGCTGATTCAAGAATATTTTCAGAATATTTTGAAATGAGCCCCTTTCTCCCCCCTTGAAAACAATTACTTGATGACTCGGTTTTTAAAGTACTCTTGAATCACAACTTTTCAAATGTATTTTAGCATTTACTAGCAATATGCATCACCTGCGCTCCACCTGAAGTGTTTCAGGCAAGGGAAAACAGAAATTGGCTGGTATTAGTAAACACTACGGCATCTGAAAAAAAAAAAAGAAAGCCTGACAGACTCTGATTAAACTACTAACGCTGGTCATTGCCTATCTAGACTAATAGCATTGGTATGGACCTTGCTGGAGGACAGGGCCCAGGGATCTGGAATTTTTTGTCTTCCTCCTTCAGCAAGAATATAAGAGACGGGGGTATCCCAAGCAGACCAGATCCATGTTCCTCTTCTTTATTCCGTTCTCTGAGGTTGGATGATAGCAGAAGTAAAAATAGTCTGCTCATCTTCTCTCCTTTTGATGTGCCATAGAGAAAAAGACATGCAGATATTCTTTAATCTTCCATCCAGCATTTCTGAGAAGTTTATACTGCCACAGCTTTTTTTTTTTAAAGGCAGTTAATGGCTTCCAGAACATCTCCTGGGAAGATCCTGTCAGCCAGTAGACCTGGCCACAGCAAAGGGTCACAGCTTCCCTAGGAGCCATACTGTACAAGGAGAGGGGAGGCCTTCATAGTTGATGCCATTCAGAGCTCAGTTCATAGAGGTGAGAATTAACAGTGATGTGTCAGCATCACAAAACACAGTAAGGTGGTGTGGCACTGTATGCCTGCTTAAAGCACTTTAAATATGCTGTCATCTTTACACTAAATGATACTGCTTTATACAATATTCTTAGGAGTCAGATTAGGCTGATGGTCAAAAGAAAAAAAAAGCTATGTATGAGATATGATTCACAAAGAATAGAAAAATGGTATCACAGAATTGCAGGGGTCAGAAGGGACCTCAAGAGATCAATGAGTCCACCCGCCCTGCTAAAGCGGATTCCCTACAATAGGTCACACCATGTGTTTCTCATGTTTTAGCTGCACCTCTGGTGGAAAAATCCCGCAAATCTGTAAGAATTTCACATAGTATGTTGCATGTAATTAATATGTTTACTTCTAATATAACATGGAGGTAATTAATTTTTTTTAAACAAGCTCATGATTTTTCATGATTCTTTGTGTCTTGTGAAGACTTGTTACTTGTGAAGTAACACAAAGAACCAGTTTGCAGCTTCCTGCAGCAATAGTTCCATAGAAAACAAGCACATTTTGATTCAATCCCTAAAGACACACCTCTACTACTGCTTGTGAGCAAGTATATTGCAGATAAAATTGACATACATTAACTGTTAACAAAATCCTTGTGAGTGGAATTCAAATTCCAAGATGGTTGGACCACACCTTCTTTATTTTAGACATTTTCACCATGGCCAAAATTGTTTATCCTGTGCTTCAGCCTGAGGCAAAATTTTAGAGCTGAGCTAGGATCCATGTTCGAAAGACAGGTCTGGATGCAGGAAGGAATCATATGCCACTGCAATCAGAATTCATAATGATTACTGCTAAATCCTTCAGATATTCATCAGCTCCTGATGCTTCGTTTTTGAAAAGTCCTGATAATTACTTCCTGTAGCAGGCAATATTCAGAAATTACCTTTCTGCTGCCATTAGAAATATTTAGAATGAAAATATTCTCCCATTGGTACCTTTGTGTGGTATTAAGACTGGGAATGTATTTATATTTAGGTTCTTGTATAGCTTCTTGTATAATTCAGTGCTACACTTGGAGAAGAAAAAACCTCTAGGCCACAATATGTAGTTAATATTCAGAATTAAGTCAGTTTCTCATGCATCAACTGGTAGGTCAAATTCAGCTTTGTGTGCTGTAATTTATAGTACAGCTTTATGCCCAAAGCAATATGGAAGCCCTGAAGCAACACTGTGAATTATTACAACCGAATCTGAACACTACCTACCAAAATGTATATGATTTCTTATATTCCTACTGCACGTTGACTATAAACATGAGTCAGATAGTCCTGTGCTGCAAGGACATCTAAATAAAACATCAGTTTCATGACTCGTGTCAGCATTTGGACAGTCTCCTTGCTGCAGCCTCAGTACATGGTAGTCCAGTGACTTCAGCTGAATTAACTAATCCAGTAAAAGTAACAGAAGGATCTCTGTAACTTTCTCAGAACTCACATACTTCTTTAATGGGATAGCAAAAAAATAAAACAAAATGAAGAACTGCACAGCAGTTCGGTTATACTAGTTCTACCCAGATTCAGACTCCGTATTTCATAATCAGTGCTTTATATAGAAAGGACAAAAGACAACATGCTCCTGGAAGCAGGAGCTGAAGCAGCCCATGCCCTTCTGCTCCCACACCAAGATACAAGCCAGACACCCTATAGTCCTGGGACAAAGCCCTTTTGCCTTTGCAGCACACTCACAGTGGAGGGAGGTTTGCCTTTGAATGGCTTAAACACTCCTACCCACCATAAAGGAGAGCAGTAGGAATGGACATCCCTAAAGCAGACAAACCACCAGTTACACCACCTCTTCAAACGCTGGGGAAATTAATTCCTTCCCTCAAATATATCATGGACAGTATTCTAGAAACAGAATAAAAAGCCCCATCTAAATTAGTTTCCAGTGTGGAAGAATCTGTAAATAAACTAATTAGAAATTAATTGGCTAATACATATAGATAAGTTAATTAGGCATTAATTAGTGTTTATGTAGTATGGTCCTCAGAAGACGTAAATTGCTCTGAAAGTGTTAAGTATTACATGTCAATTAATAGTGTTTCTGTGACTGTCTGACAGCGATCAGTTGTCACATATACTCTGTACTTGCTCCTGTATCTGCCTACCACACATCTCCACACTTCTTCTGTCTAGTTTGTCATTATGAACTAGATCTTCTCATCTTGAAAAAGGATTAACAGGAGAAAAAACGAGAAAAAAATCAAATGTTCATGGTGAACTATCAAAACACAGACAATTGCAGACAAGAAAAAGTAATTGTGCAGAAAGAATGCAGTAAATGTGGGAAGTCACACTGACCTCTGAGCTGGGTGGTTTCACAAACACCCACAGACCTGGGAACCAGGTCTGCCCAGAATTTGAATCCTTGTTTTCTCCATACCCACCTATAATTTCTCATCTGGTTTCAATTAATGAGATTAGTATTTTTTTTCTCAATCCAACTAACTCTAAGGGCTGCTATAATTCTTAAAGGACCACATACTACTGGTTCTGAAAGACCTCCTCCTTTGTAAATATACTTCTATTGATGAAAGGCATTGTGAACTTGATTTTATCCACTTTTTCCATCTCAGGCACATATATTCCCACTCATTTTCCTCACTTTTGAACTAGTTGCTAACACTAAGGTGCTCAGTGAAGAATAAGGAGCTACAAATGAGTCAAGTTTTTCCTGGAGAATTCAAAATTTAAACTACAAAATTTTTGGAAGAAAGTTCCGTATGCTGATTTGTACTCTAGAACCAATATCTGGGATATATGTGGATAAAACAGGCTGAGCACATTTAGCTGGGGAAAATTCAGCCATTAATGCAAAATTCATAACCAAAATTTAGGATAACTGATGAAGTTTACAGATTACTTAGCTGCACAGGTAGAGAGCCTCAGTGATGGAACAGGGCTGTAACTTACTGGTCAATAAAAGTCAGTAGGCCCTGGACACACAAGTTCTATATAAACATTCATAAAAATGAACACTGGAAAGACACAGAGAAAGGAGTCAGGACTAGTCTGGTAGACAGAAAGTAAGAACATACAAATTTGCAGGGTGACGTGAGCCAGGAAAGGCTCTTCTTTATGCAAGAATCCATGCAGCACCAGTTACATAAGATGCATACCAAATCCCCTCTGCTTGCCAGTTACACACACAGATCCCAGACACCAGCAAAACACTCAAGAGAAAATGTTTTAGTATAACTCACATAAATTGAACCCCAAGTCATGGTTTTGAACCTTCTTCTGTCTGTAGCAGAGAGCTTTTGACATTATGCCTTCTTTGTAAGTACTACTAGGAAAGTAGAATCAGACCAATAAATCTTTTCAGGTGGTTTCAGTTAAGAAGGTGCAAATGGAGTTCTATTCTTCTGGCAAATAGCAGTACCTGCTAAGATGCAACCTAGAGACAGTTTGAATCCACAAGTGCAACAATGAGTTTTCATTTTCCTTAAGGTTTGACTGAGCAATCCAAACACTTGTTGGCTGGCACATCCACACACACTGAAGACGTTCATTCTAAACAGCTGCAATTTTAATGAAATGCAGGCAGCTCTTCATTTATCTCTGTCTTTGGTCTTCATAAAAGAAGAGTTCATATATTGCCATAACAAGACATACAATAGACACTTGGAAACAGAGCCTCTAAAATAAAAATATTCTAAGGCCTGGGTTGTTAGAAAAAAACTATTTAGCTAAACGGTTTCTTAAAGACAGCACAATAAAACCAGTTTGCTGAAGAAGCTTGTTTAGTCTTCAAAGAGGTATAAACAAAGACAGAGCTGAGAAGCACCTTGCATTATGCTGGATACCAAAGAGTTAAAAACCTATACACAATTTAAACCACACAAGACTTCAAATTTTAAAAGCAATATAAACAAATATTAGGACAACATCAACACCTCTTCTACCGCTCACATACGTTCTGCAGAACAGCATTTACCAGGTGTTTAGCACCAAGCCTCAGTTGTTCAGTTGATATATGGAATATCTTGTTCATAGAAAGTTATTTTAAATTCACCTCCAGCAACCTTTTCTTTAATACACTAACATTTACTCTGCTTAATCATGAAACGAATCCAGTAGAAAAATGGATATAAGGTTGAAACTTCACTCTGTGATTTGCAAGCTTTATACTTTCTCTACTTCAGAGTTTCTGCCACATTTCTAAAGGAGTTGACACATACATCAGAGCATCACCATTTGTTCAACAAATATCAATTATCAATGTCATTAATCATCCATACAGTCCCTACACCTTGCTCACCAAGGCTACCGGACTACTGAACACAATTAGCTTCAAACACTGGGAAAGGCAAGATTTCTTGCTCAGCGCTGCCTGTACCTGGGGTTAGTTTTCTGTCCACATAGCCCCATTAATTGCGAGTTCAGGACAACTGGCCTGAGACAGAACTGCATTCATAAACTAGCAATACCTGCAGTAAGGAGCAGGGGTCATGGGCACCGTGCAGGATGGTGTGTTACCTGCAGAGGGTCAGAGCTTACTGGTGTAAATGCTGCCCGGGTCTCCCAGGTGGCAGACTGTCAGGAGCACAACAAAAGGCACACTATTTGGACATTGACATTTAACCAATTTGCAAAGAGTGGCAGTAACCAAGAGGCAGTAGCTAAACACAAAGCTTTCAGAGTATGCACTTTAAAGAGAGCGATTTCTTCCCAGCCCACCTCTCCACCCTTCCCCCTTTCTCTTCCCACATGGAGAACACTGTATAGACGCATATAGGAGTCAGTGCTATTTCTACTCAAAGGGGAGCAAAACCATTTTTGTAATTCTGTCTCTTAAAAAAAAAAAAATATGCTATTACCCAAATTGGATGGTCTTATTCAGCACAAAGCCATGACTGTGTATCACCTTCCTGCTCATGGGTCTAACTCTGACACGTAAATTGTTCCTGACAGGGGTGGAGAATGTATTTCCCTGGCAAGGCTGTGCTTGTGCATCACTTAGCACATTGAGAAAATCATTCCTGGATCATCCTACTTTTTTTTCCTATTATTTAATTAATTGTTAAAATTCTTCAAATCCTGTCCCCCATCTGGACTCTCCCAGGCTTTTCCAGGACATCTGTACATTTTCCATATCCCTTGAGAGAGTACCGCTATCTTTTCAGTGCATCTTTTACCTGCAAGTAGGCACCACTCGCACAGCTTTCATTTGGAGAGAATGTAACGTGCAGTAGAAAATGAGCAAAGCTAGTACAGGACTAGTAAAAGCTCTCAAGTGGATGTTGCTCATTAATTAGTTAACACAGTCTCCAGCTGCCTCCCTTATTCAAGGCTGTTTTCCTCAGATTCCTTCCCTCCCCCCACAAAGGGAAACCTGCTCCATGCATAAAGTTTTCTTTAAAGAGGATTCTACTGTATCTCTGATGTCATCAATATTAAGTGCTCCACATAAAACCAGAGAGCGCATTTCAGTCACATTATGCTAACTCTTTTCCTTGAATTCATTTATAATGTTTGTGCTTTACTTATTTTTTTAACTGTTAGATTTCCTGCCACAGTACAGGGGGGTAGGCTATAATTTGAACAAAACACTGTAAGTCCCCTGACATCTGCCTGTGCAAAAAACAGGAGGCACGTTCTGCACACGAGCAGAAAACAGAATTCAGGTAATGTGTACAGTAACATGTTACCATCCAGAAACAAGGGGAATCAGTCTTACAAGAGAGTTCAAAGGTATCAGTGTCTATGATCAAGCAGCTCTGGACTACGCAGAAGATATTAATATCCCAAAATGCAGCAGAGGGGCTGGTATATTGACATATACTATATATGTGTATATAGTATCTATGAGTGTGGAAAGTGATTTGTCCAAAGCCAGAGAAAACATTTAGGGGCAACCTGGAAAAGAAATTTGAATCTCCTGCGATTTAATCTAGAGCCATTACCTTAGTTTATCATCGGTGATCTCCAACAATTGCTGACATTTGTCAGAAGCACACAACACTTAAAATATTGCTACTTCTCTGAGCATAACTTGAGTATCAACACATATGCATTGTGCAGTAAAGTTCTCCTAGTTGTAAGTAAAAGTTGGAGTTAGTTTAATGGTAGCTGAAAGCTGACACATATGTGGGTTTTCCATTTACACTGCTTCTCAGTTTAAGCAGCTTATGCAATAGAAAATAATTCATCAGTTGATGTAGAGCATTTTGCTGGAATGTCAGAACAAAGTGAGGGAAGTTTAATCACTCTGGTTTTAAACCTAGCTTCGATAAAGGCCTAGCCAGCCTGTGAGTGTCCCATTCAGAAATGCTTTTGGATTGTTTATGTCTTCTTTCACCAAATTTGTATGAAGGACAATCTTGAGCCATCTGGTGCCTATTTAATTTTTAACCACCTCTCACTTGGAATATTTCTTTCTTTATACTTATTTTGTCTTAACAAATTGGCCATAAGCTAAACTGCACCATCTGTGACTTCCAGTAAATACAACTGTTGCTAATGAAATTACCCAGCTTCATCATTTTGATTTAAATGCATTGCCTGCTTTTTCTATGACCTTTCATTGCTTGCCATCAAATCACAGCTTTCACACATTTAGATACACACTCATGTAGGTCAGGCTTCAGGAATAAATCTTATCTGTGAATCTCAAGAAGCCCGGCCAAGCTTGCTCAGCAGGCTGGCATGAGCTACCACAGCCAGGGCCATGCTAAGAAATCATTATGGCATATTTGTGACCATCCAGCTTAGGGGCTGAACTCAGTGTGTTTCATGCTCCAGGGCAGATCCCCCGCCATGTGACCAATTGGTCACTGTTTCTTGTTCTCTTGCTTCCCATTTGTCTGACGGACTGAATTAATGACTCTGGAAGCACTAGCCCAGGCTTTTGGCTACCCTGTCTCTTATTCAATCACAGGACAGATTTCACCAGACTGAACCCGAGAAAGACACTGGGGCACTTCCTTGAAAGAAAAATAGCAGGAAACTAAGCAAATCAATAAAGGATTGCTGCTGGAGATGACATTTTAATGCCACCCCACGTTTTTATATAGTATTTTATGCATAAAAGTAATTTGTGTGATTAATCTGAATGTGGAGGAATCAGTTCACTTGCTCCCATTTGAAGCTGGAAGGTGCCAGACACTTAGTAGGGTGCCAAAGAGCCACAACTCAATTTACATAAGAAGGAAAAGATTGAGGTGAAATTTCTCTGGTCAGAATACAATCTATTCAAGCTGATATGTAGTGCCAGCAGACATAGGTGACTTACATGGCCCCTACAAAATTTTTATTAGGAGCAGGGTATGTGTGCTACCGACCAAGCCTAGATCCCTCAAGCACAGAGGTGTAGCCCTAGTGAGCTGGGAAAACAAGAAGCATCTACTTCAGAGGCATAAGCATCTACACCAGAGGTCCCTTAAATGCTCTTCTAAGGCTTTGGTTTGAGACTGATTAAAAAAACAAACAAACAAACAACCCTCAAGAGATTGCAGCCCTGACAGGACACGGCTAAAACAGACTTTCCAAGCTCACACCTACAGATACAAAAGTACCATGAACTCAGTTACCAAAAAATCAACAAGTCAGGCCCAAGAACAGATGCGACTAGAGCACGCATCTTCTGGACCACTTCCTCAGCCTTTTCATTCTAGAGAGTCATACATACTGCGCACAACTGCTCCATTCATTCAGAAGGTAACAAGACCATAAAGGAAAAACGTGAATGCTGGGATAAGAAAGGAAGCAGAATCCTAGGTCACACGCGTGGGCTTGGCGGCACACTGCACATTTGCACTACTTTTCATCCTTTCTGCATGAAGGAGGAAGTCCCAACACAGGTGCATTCTGCAATGAATATCTTCTTTTTTTCCTGGCAATTCCTCAGAACTGTGGTGAAGAATAAAGCAAATCAGTTCCAAGTCTGAAATCAAAATACAATAACAAACAGCTCAGGCCAATTTCCTCTTACTAAGAAAGAGGAAAAGCTATAAGAAACTTAGAAAATCCAGAACAGAGGAGTTCAAATCTAATCATTTCTCAGAAAATTAACAACTCATAAACATTAGAGACATCATGTGATAAACACACGCCTCTGTGTTTTCACGCTTTCCAGAGCAGATACTAGGCAGAATTACCCCAATGGGCTGTTACATGCATGGAGACAGCTTTAGATATGCAAACCCCTCTCCTTGTACAGTCCATCACGCTCTTTCTTAATGGATATATTTCTGTGCATCTCCCACTCCATGCCCATTGAGCACAGCCCCCTAGCTGGAGTCGTTAATTCAGCAAGGTCATAACCTGCTCTCAATTAAGGTGACAACAGGTTAAGTCATCATTCAAGTGTTACAATTCATGAAGCAGGCTAGAGACCGATGAGTTAGTAGGTGGGTTATGTTTATACAGAGATATGCTGGTATCCAGATGGAAAAGGCAAACAGAATAAGAGCAGATGGTAATTACACTGGCATTTTTGATAAAATATCAAAAGTTGGTACATTTTGTCAGAATAAAACAGTGCTTCTGTAAATATGCTTGATACTTTCCTCCTGCCAAGGAAGGGGAACCACCTTTGCAAACAGGCTCACTAGTTTTATTTAAACTTCCAAGAAGCCCAAGAAGCGTCTGCCAGACTTTGCTGCTCCTTTTTCCTGATTTCAGCACAAAATACATTGTTCTGCTGCTTCCAGAGCTGCTGGCCATGGGAACTGTATGTGACTGCACTGTTTATTTGCTTACCTCACCTAGCACATCTAAATACATGCTCAGAGTAAGTTAGAAAGTTTAATAATTAACAAACAAGCATTGTGTTTGGCTGTTTACTTTTTGGTGCAGATGGATTCAGCTCATCAGGAGTACCAGTGAAGGGAAGGCATTTCTGAATTTGTGCCTTGGATTACTCTTAGAAGTGTTGGGGAAAAAAAAAAAGGAGTAATTCCAAAGTATACTGCAGAGAAAATGCATGCCTGCAATTAGGGATTATAACAGTGCAAAAATCATTATGATGTCCAACAACATGGAAATGTCAGCAGTATCAAGCTGATACACATAAATATAAGATGTAAAAGAAGCAGTATAAACAGCACTACTCCTTGGGGAAGACTTCCAGAAGTTGGCAGAAACTTTAGTGAATCGTTTAGCCCATAGATACTGTTAAAATGTTCAAAATGGCTACAATTAGGCTGATTTCATGTGTATTTCACGTAAGTAAGAACCAAGCTTAAAAAAAAGTGTAAACTGCAGAAAAAAATAAATGAAATGTAAGCAGCTTTAATTACGGATAAGATTTTAAAAGAAGGAGGAAAAAAAACAATACTCAGTACAAAAATAAAGAAAAATAGTTCCTCTAGCTTCTTTTCCCAACTCCCCTCTGCATTTAGCTGCAGTATTCAGGAGACAATCAAAAGAAGTTGTAAACATGGGCATAAAACAAGACTTTATAAAAGGAAATTGTACATTTTAGACATATAAAAAAAGAGTAACAGAAAATTAAAACATAACCTCATGTATTTTATGTTGTGAGACTGAGCTTAAAGAGATGCAGCCCTGCAAACCCTTTCACAGAGTCAGGGCATGCAGTCAAAGCTGCCTGATGCCTATTACCCTTTCAGCCAGGTATGGCCTACGACATACTCATGTGATAGGGATGGAATGAGATGACATTTAAACTCTCAGAGCTCATGGGTATTACAGCTACATTAATTTCTATGTAACTATAATTTAAGCAAAGAGTTATGCATGTGTATCAGAAGAAAACACCCATCCTGTTCAACAGCTCTGTAAGAGATTGAGGGGTGTCTTGTCCAGCAGCCACAACAGTAACACGCACCCAGCTGAGCAGCAAAATACTGTGTATTTTGTCCTCACGTTTAAGTGTCAAAGCCCAAACGAATCAATAAAAGCTCTCCAAATCTATCTCAAGTTGGAATAATGTCAGAAGAATCAAACTCAAATATCCCAGAGGCAATAACAAACAGCTATTTTTATGGCAAAAGATATTTGATGATATTTAATATGCAATAATTATCACAGTTTATCAACCTCTGATGTTCTGTGTGCCTTTGTACATTGAGAGAAGGAAAGAAGACAGGCTAATTGGAGAGAAATGGATTGGAGGAAGGATCTCAGAAAACATTTTGCGTGTTTTGTAACAAACACTTCCCTGCTGTCAACATATCGTGTCGGATCCATCAAGATATCAGGGTGGTTGGGCTAGTCTATCCAGTTAGCACAGCTTCTCCAAGGAATATTAACTCACCCTACTGATGCAGTCAAAATAGAGTTATAGACATATTTTATTGCAAATAGGAGAAGGTGAGATTGAATCAATGGCTAAGTCAGATCCAGAAAATCTCCATACAATGTATTTTAGTGAAAAACAAAGCTAAAAAGAAAGTTTAAAGTTTAGGGGAGGACTGAACTTCTGCTTTGTTATTTGAGGCATTCTTAGGGGAGCTAACACGTGGTCTCTCAAACAGAGGTTTCCATGGAAGATCAATTTATTTCTGGTTTTAATAGCACACACCAGATCAGGCTTTGCTTTGGTAGTATGTCATACTTCACCCCCGTCCTCTTCTACAACCTACACCCTGTTACTGTTAGATGTAAAGATAGGATAACTAGTTATCCCCAGAGTTACAATTGTTCAAGGCACTACAGGCTCCAGGTCTAAATTTAAAATGTAGTGCTGGTATCTCCTTTAACTTCTGTTCCTGTTAGCTGTTCCTAAATTAGGGAAATGGAAATCTTCCTAACGTATATTTGCACTACTTAATGAAAGCCCAAAATGGTATAACAGTGCCAGAGCTGGCGTTCAAAAGTGCAAGAGCTCTGACCTTCAATTCGGAAAGAAAATCTTTCTCTCAGAAACCCAGAGTATGCATTGTTTCATTAACATCAATTATCTTTAATAATTCACAACCTAATTTTAAAAGTTTGGTCTCCTGGTTTTATTAGCTTTCTTCTAATTCCCATTTATGTTCATTAGCAATATGCTGAAGGATTTGAAATGTCAGGAAATCAGAAGGCTATATTTTCTAACATTTTTACATCTTACATTACTTCTAATGTTGAAGATCTTATTAATTCTAACTGTGCCATGTTAAGCCAGCGTATTCATGTGGTACAGATACACTGCCAAAGAGGTTCAAATTCATAGTGTGAAGCTAAACCACTAGGAAAAAAAACAAAAAAACATTTCAATTAAAATGCCAGTTTGGCCTTTTGTTACCAGCTCAGTCCTTCATTGCTGGTTTTCAGTTGCACCTTCAAAATACAAAATGGGCTCAGAGGCTGCCACTGCAGATCTCTAAAATGTATTACACAATGACTCCAAATATTTTAGGGTACTTCCACCACAGAACTAACAATTTCACGCAAGTCTAGATGAGAGACAGGAGAAGAACTGAGTCTCGATTGACCGAGGTGAAATTCAACAGAACCAAGTCAGTTCCACATGTAAGTCTTAATTATGAGTGTCTCTACCTTAATTGCTGTCCAACAACAATGCTGTTTATGAAATAAAGCTGCAGTAAGTTATTAAAAGAAACAGTTTTTTTTTCTCTAGGAGGCACAAATATCTGATCAGCAGTTTAGGTCAGCAGATAAGCAAAATACTCCACTTTTGTCAGTTCTGCCCATGGGTCTGACCTTATGAAGAATGTGAATGAATTCCAAACTGACTTTACAGAATCACAGAATCGCTCAGGTTGGAAAAGACCTTAAAGATCATCGAGTCCAACCACAACCTAACCATACTACCCTAACTCTAACAACCCTCTGCTAAATCATGTCCCTGAGCACCACATCCAAAATAATCACTTTCTCACCTTGTGAGAAAACCATTACACTTCTTCTGCAGCATGAAGGAGTGGCAAACTGAAAAACTTACCACACACTCTTCACAAGGTGAATGTGTGCCTCTGCCTTCTTTGTAAAGGGTTAGAAATATTTTTCTCGTGGAACAGGTGAGCTCAAACAGGAAGGATTGCTCCACAGCACGCAGAACAGCAGTGGAAATGTACATTTGACACCACAGACGTGGACAGGATCTAACATACCAAATTTTTCATAATCTCTACTCTAGGAATTTCTTATTAGAAACACTTTATACACTAATCATGTCTTTTACAAGTAAGATTGCAACTCAAAAAAAAAGAAAGCAAGCAAACATCCTTAGCTTTATACACAAGGTTCTGTGGAACTACAAATGAGTAAGAGCAGCAGGAAGAATCAAGTAAAAAAGCCTAGTTGGATTTCAATCACTATCTACTTCAGCATCCAAAGCGAAGAAACTTTCCGAACATTGCCTGCATGTTTCTGTGAACATTCTACATTTTCTAGCAGCTTAAGAAACAGTGACCCCAGTGATTTTAATCAACGTTCAGCTTTCAAAAGCAGATGCAACAAATCATGTTTGGATTTGCTTCCAGAAACCCTTTTAAGCCAGGTGACACAAACAGCTCTGCTGAAGAACTGCTGAGTGTCTCAGTACATTCTACTGGTAGAAGTGATTTAGCAAATAAAAATAGCTGCATTGCTTTCTGAGCCATCAGCTTTGTATTTCATCTAAATTGTACTTATCTGGGTGCTCTAAGAGATATCAAAGAACTTGTATTATCTCCTTTGTTGCCTGAGACTGGGCGTTTCTTTGAGCTCTGAAAAGTCCTTACAAATGCAAGACCAGTAGCTGCTAAGACGCTTAGCAAACCCTCTGCCTGTGTTGCCTACTTTCTGTATTTTGCTCACTGAAACACAAAATGAGCAGTACTATTCCCTCTCTCACTTTCCAACACTACAGATGTTCACAAAAAAGTCCAAGGGAGACTTATGAAGAGCATTTGCTCCTTTTATCAGTAGTAACAGACAAGAAAAAGGGCTCAGTATCTGAAATGAAGTATGGCCTATGGGACGCACATACACTTTACCACCAGCTTTCAGATGAAGCATACTGCTGACGCACATCTGACTCTTAGAAATACCTCAAGTATGATACCAGTTTTTACTAAATTGTCCTATTAGCTACTGAAATGTTTAACTTCAAATTAGCTTCTGAAATATTAAGAAATCATATTAAGGAATATCCTTAATACTAAGGAACACTCCAGTTCTGTGTCTGTAGTGGCCTAAGGACATATACATCAAAATGTCTCTAAGAAATCCACACTGAATTAAAGTTTGGAAAGCTATCAGGCCCTCACAATATGGTCTTCTAATATTTTAACTTCCTGAGAACACCAAAAGAAGTTTTTGATCTGAGAAAAATGCATTACAGACCAGACAAAAATTTAATTTGGAAATTAAGTGATACTGCTTGCTGAGCAAGAGAAGCGTTTTAAATGTTCTTACTTGTATCATTTTCAGCCATTTTCATAACATTTCCTTTGGTTAACTCCGTAAGTATAATCCACACTATCTGTCACTGCTTTGAGGCAAAGGTCATGGTCCTAAAGCAGGACATGGCTTCTTTGGCCTTCTCTTCGAGAGAGAAGTTCTGTAGTCAAAATCCAGCCTTGTACATTGTCAGCAGAACCAGCAGATTAACATCTCCCATCCAGCTTCACATTTGCAACGATTTTGCAGATGGATGTGCAGGAAAAACAATGGTGTGTTATGTTGCACAGACACAGCGTTGGTTTAAAAAATAATACTGTCCAGGATAATATTTAAATGGGGAAATTAAACCTCTCAAACAAGACAGACAGTTGCTGTCTGATGCTGGTAGGAGTCTCTGCTGCATTAGTGCCTGGAATTGCAGTCATCTGTCAGATGAGCCTTCCTGACCCATCAACCCAGTAAACTCCTACAATCAAGCTGGTTCATGGCTGGCTCCTACGTGAACACTCCAGCACTTCCACAATCCACTGCTAGTGACTGTCTCACGCTATGTACCAAATCTCTCTTACTTATCTTAATTTCCCATCCCCAGTTTCTGCTGACTATTTACAGGTATCTTACCTGCATAGTTTGGTTAACTCTGCAACAGGAGCTGCCTGGGGGAGCCCCTGAGACTGCCAGATTCTCCACCCAGGATGTTAATCAACACATTGAAGCATACAAAGTGTCAATATTAATCGGGCTAGAAACAGAAGGAGTTACCTGGGGGAATCTCTAGGACTGTCTCAAGTTCCCACCTGGAGAACTTCGTCTGGTAACAGACAAGAGCTGTGCTGTGAAGCTGGCCAGAAGTTCAGGAAAACACTTTGTCTCAGGTCTGTCCATTGTTTCTAGCCAGTTGCTTTGTATCATCTACAAAGCACTCACTAAGAACTCTTGGACCACTCAAAGCATTAACTAAATCAACTTGGTACAAAGACAGAGCCCTGAACGCCCAGTTATACACTAACTGTACTACATTTTCCTTCCTACTTCACAGCTATTATTTTAACTCTGTACACATCTTGCTATATTCAGTAAAACAAGTTAGAGATAAACAGAAAAATTAAATAAAAGACCATTATATTGATTTAACTTGTATTCTTAAATCCAGACTCAAAACAACGTGTTTGAAATGCAACTTCTCAGGCTAAGAAAAGCTCATAAAATTCTCCTGAGCAATAAAATTTCAGGGCTTCATTTATTTTTGCTCTGTAGTATATATAATCACTGTGCACCACTCACGGTCACTTGAGTCCAGGTGAGAAGCAGGCTCTGGATGCAAGCTTCTGACTCCAAATTACTGTATGTCAACCTGTATTCAAAGCCAAATGAGTGCAGGGCAGTCCTAAAGAGTAAATGTTAGTATTTATTTTTAAAATGTTATTTCCCACTGCAGATTATGCGATCTGACAGATTAATGACAGGCACTTGCATCTCAACAGCTGTTTCTGAAAAAAACAACTTTGCACATGCAGTGGAAACACTTAAAGATTACATCAGTTCTCCCTGCACAGCTTTTGTTAAAAGTTCAGGATTAGTATTAGTCTTTAAAATCCTGCCATTGTTCATAACTCTCCCATTCATGATTCTGTGTATTACAGTAAAAAGAAAATCTAACTTGTTTTCCTAGAAATAGCACAACCCAAAAATAATGTGCAAGATCCTCTCTCACATCCGTAAGTCCAAAACTTACTGCTCGGAGTCCAAAACTATTACATCCACAAAACCTTTCTGGGTTTTTTTTTTTTTTCTCCAGAGAAGTTAATAAATAACCTGCAGTTATATCACAATTACATTTGCATTAAAAATTAGTTTTATAACTGTTTCACACCCCTGTTACATATTTCTGTCTTTCAATACAAGAAGCAAATCTGCAGGTGAACTCTACCTGCACATCTCAGCTTAAGGTGGCTGTTCTACAGATACTTCTTCACAAACAACTCTTCCTTTTTTTAACATCCACCATCTTTTAATCTTCCAGTTGCCATGTAAGATTTCTATTTAATTTTTGGAATACATATTTTTCACACGATAGAGAATTAGGGCTAGAATTCCATGTGCTATGTAAAACACTATATGTGCTTTAAAAAAGAAAATCACAGAACAAGATCAGAGATGTGCCTGATGAAACATTTTTAGAGCATCATTTACTCATTATTTGTGTAGAGCATACGCTGGAAGACAGTTTGATGTTTAAGTGGGACTTGACTCAGCTTTCAGAAAAATAAGCTCGCAGCACTTCATCAAGTCCTTTTAGGGATTAGTTTGTATCAAATATATCCTTATTTGCATTTCAAGTTACCTAAAAGGAACTGCTTGCAGTGTTTCAAAGTGGATAAAGCCAGACACTCGGTTCTAAATCAAGGCATTTGATCGAGGAAAAAAATATTATCCATGTAACAGAAGACAGACACTGTGCTGCAACAACATCAGAAATCTGCTGCGCCACAAGTTACTCTATCATGGTGTGAAGAAAGAGATAAGAACATCTCTACGGGACGACTAAAACCTAAAAAAATAGCATCAAAACAGCAGCAGATCCACAGAATTAAATGTACGAAGTTAAGAAATAGCAAAAATGAGAAAGCTTGTGAAACTTCAGCAAGTTCACTTTGAGTGCCCATCACCTGGCAAATCTCTAAATTTTGTCAGAGGAGGCCTCTTAAATGGACTGAAATGTCCATGGTTTGGTCCAGTAAATGTATTGAATGGTGTGCAGAACAAAGCTGGTGTCTGTAGGGTCCTCTTCCCCTGTCTTACAGTTTGAGACAGTCTGTGAAGGTATCTGACATCTACTCCAGATTCTGGTGCTGGCTCTGACCCCAGAAACATCTGATGCTGTGCAAATTGCATACAGCAGGAGCTCTACAGCTTCTACTGAAACTTCATTTTACAGGGGCCCAACCTCAGTTACTCAGTTTGCAGAATTTTTGAGCATTATCAGTCACTACAGGAGCTCTCCTTACAGTTAAAAACCAACAGCTTTGCTAACTGAGGTTATGTCATCATGTGCCATCATTCAGTAGGGTACATGCCAGACTTCCACATCTCCCAACAGTCCACACGTCAACTGGAAGACATGTCTCTAACTTGTCTAGAAATGGCATTCAAAAAATAAACTCTTAGAGGTGAATGATGATTGTCATTACAGAAATCACTTTCTTTACATTCAGCACACTGTGAGTACTGCACAGCAAGGAGGACATAAGCCACAGTCTATATAAAAAGGATAAAGTGAAACACCAAGGAACTGCTCATTCACTGAGCGCTATGCATAGTGAAGGAAACTGGGTTATTTCAGAAAAGGTATGTAATTAAAGAATTAAAAACCACCTCAAAATGGCAGCTGTGCATTAAGAGGCCAAACTGAGGTTTCACGGGCACATCTTAGCTTTAACGTTTTCTTATATCAACAACTGACTCTGCAACATTAGAGATAAAATCAACCTCATAGGTTTATATGAAGTGCTCTGCACAACCTGTATGTTGCAAAGTGCCCACTCAGAGCTTAACACCAACAGGCTGACACCTTTGAATCAATGGGCTGAGTTCACTGCAACAGAGAACTAAACTCACACCCATCAAATGCACAAGATTGAGAATTCTAAGAGGAGAATAGGCTGTCTGTAACCACACAGCACTACTCAAAGAAGTTCAGTTTCAAAAGAATGTATCTAGAAAAAGGGAAGTGGATCTGGCAAGAGTTTGACATTGCTTAAGGCATGCACAGGTGGATGGAGCTGCAGGCCAGGTCAAAGGAGGAAAAAAAAAAAAAAAGATTTATGTTGCATACAAAGAAAAGGGCAGAAGAAAAATAGCCGATCGGGCTGGGCTGCACTGAAGTAAATGAAACAGCTGTTCATACAGGGAAGGAATGGTCAGGTAAGACAGGTTGGAAATAATAATCATAGGGCCATCTGCTGCCCTGGGACTTTGCACCCTCAAGGTATGAAACAAATTTTGTCTTCAAGGAGCTCAAGCAGTGTAGCTGTTACAAGCCTGTCAAGTAAACAACGCCTGCACAGGGCATTAAAGTTACATGAGTTCCAAACAGAAGTTGTTCAACTACTTCAACTCGCAATAAATATTAAGTTAAGAGGAAATGGTGTCCTTTTAACCAGATTTTCCATTTTAACCAAATGCTCTGTGAACACAAAAGAAATACATTTTAATAAGTGCCACTACCATGCACAGTTTACACATTGTACTGAATTAAGAGTCACTTATTTTGTCAGTTCCTGAGAGAAAACAGTTCTCAGACTGATTCTAACTTTCCATTTTTACCACTACTTTTTTGGAATGATTCTGGCAAATAGTTTGCAACCTCCGGAATCCTTGGTGAAGGCATTTCCTTCACCTCAGTCAGCTTGTTTCAGGACAGGATGTGCTACAGAAGCTATGCTATGAGGTAAACTCATTTTCTGGATGAATATCGTCTTGCACTGAAACAATGAAGCATTTGCTCAAGAACAATGAAAACGTACCCATGAATGTTCAGAAATCTGTGCAGCTCTGTAAGTTCTTTTTGAGAGTTGCTTACTTTACAAGTAAGCCTACAGACCACTGCAAGGAAAATGGAGAATAGACACCAGGCCTGTCTGTGGTATTGGGTGGGTGACAACCTGGCCAGCTGGTCTTCGCAATAAAACTAGTTCCAGGCTCAATGCCTGTGATTAGTCCCTTTTCTTGCTTAAATTATATACAATAACATCAAGAGCCTAACACCTGACAGCCAAAGCATCTCCGGTTCTTAGTTTTATCGCTTTCTCCTACACTAACGAACTACAGAGGTGAAGAACATATCCTGCATCTGACTGAAATAGAAAACAGAAGAGAAATGCTGAGGGCTGACTTGGTATTAACCTGGCAGAGATTTTTCTACTCACCATTTTCTACCAAGAGGATACCTAGTTTGTAACTCAGGGAGGTATTTAAGGAGCCTAACTTCAGCCAGGGGAGGTTAATCTACCTATGCCTACCCCTCTGAGGAGGGTATTAGATGCAGTTGGTCCAGTTCAGCAGGATTGAGGGCAGAAATCACACCCAGTTAGAAAATGGGTGTTAAAATCTGCCTGCAGACTGCCTGTTCCTTCCCACAGCTGTCCCTTCCGCCAGGAGACCACAGCTAAGCCGTGGGCCAGGTGACAGTCCCACCTTCCTAGACTCAGAGCCTGGTAAAACACAGCATGCTCTGTCTCCAAAACCTTCCTTCAAGGATGCCACAGGTCCTGTCTCAAGTTGGATGGTACTGAAAGACAACACATCCTTGCGGAATGGCTGCTTTCCTTCTTTGCATCACTGTTAGCTGGACCTCTGAATCAGCCATAAAAGAAACCTATTGAGACAGATTCTCAAACAACCTTTGTGAATGCCTCTGTAAGTATCAAAGCAATGGTTCAATGGAAACAACATCTATTAGCCTGCAGATTACACCACAACACGCACACCCTTTCTCCAGCTTCACTGGAAAGTGGCCTTTGGTTTGTGTGCTTTAAGAGAAACGGTTCTAGAATAGGGACTTCTTTTAAAAAAAAACACAGGCAGAGATGATCTTGCATTAGTACTCCCTGTTTGTAGCCCTCACTCAGAAATGGGACTTCTAAAATTATGTAACGTCATGGCACATTACATGCAGCTGAAAGGCAGAGATCATTTATTTAATTTAGTTTATTTAAGATGACCTGCTGAAGGATGCAGCGGGATGGAGAGAAAAGAAAGAAGGAAATGGCAGTGACCTTCTGTTAACAAAGTGCAGACTCCGGCATTAGCAGGGGCTTTGCTCTAAGGAAGCCGGCAGCTGCTGAGCCTCACCAATACTAATGACTATCATTATGCCCATTTGTGAAAATAAGCCAAATTTTAGAGAATAGTATGAACATAGTTGTGACAGAGATTTATGATATAATCATAACACAGCAAAGCCGAGAGAAAATGTCACCCTGGTAGCTCAGTTAGCTACAACCACTAAAATAGCATGAAACATCTCAGAGGAAAAAGTCCTCAGCTACTGCAATTAAAAGGCAGATGTCATATGATTCACAGTGGAATCCAACACAATAGCTCAGATATGAGTAGAATAGGAAGAACTTCAGGCTGTTCCACTCTCATAACCAAGAAGATGATCTATTCACTCTATGTATCTATGTCAGTCAGCTGACAAAGGTAGAAAAAATAACCAAAGTCAGCAGTAACTATTCATATGACATAGCAATCAGGCCATGCTCCCCTTTTACAGCAAGTCTGCTGTCTCACTGATTGGGAAATCCAATTCAGCATCACTAGGAGAATTTGCTGTTTGGGATAGTCATAAACAACTGAAGTTTATAATACAGCCAAACGTGTCCTGTCTCAGTGTTTTAGCATGAACATGCCAAGAACCTTGGGCACCGTGCTCCTTGAGTAACATCAACATTTGGACAGTCTTAAAAGCTAGAGGCTAAGCCAAAGGCAAATACATTTGCTGTGGGCATTGCTTAATACAGATTTACAGCTTTTATTGAAAACAGAGTATAGTAGATGTTTAATTTATTGCATCTGAAAATTCAGAACACATCCAGGACAAAACTGTGCAGTAATGATTACAAAATAACGACTCAAGTCTCCAAGAGTATTTTAACCTAAGATTCTCAATCAAGAAGCATACAGCTTGGATAAGTTGTTTCCCTTTTCCATGCAATTTAATACACTTCCATCGTACAGTGAAGAAAAGGCTTATGAGTATTCTACATGAAAATACAGCTAGTGAGATGTGAAGTTACAAGCTTTCTGTGTATCTCCTCTTTTTAAAAGTATTTGTGGTGACAAATCAATCAGTGCTTGTGTTCAGAAATATAGGCCATTTGTAATTTAAAGATTCAAAGCATCACACAGTCAATTTAAATTTTCTACATTTTACTCACTTTTTCCACCACTGGTCTTTCATACTAAAGGAAGACACTGAAGATATGAATTCAATTTGAATCCAAGCCAAAGAAATGCTTTTCCTTTAAGAGCTGTAATTATTAGAACTATAAAAAGAATGCAGCAAGTGAACACTGAAGGTGCAGGGAAGAGTAACATGACAAGCTCTCTTTGGAAAAAAATTGTATTAGTGATCACTAACACTTAATTTGCAACATCTCGCTGTCTTCAGAGATTATCAGGCTGGTCATAGTAATTCACTAAACAAATTTTAGGTTTAAAAAGAAAAGACTGTATGGGGCCACAGCACCACTAGCTTTACTTGCTGATAGTGCATGCAGCACTTACTGAATTGGGTTCCTTCACTCAAGTGGTGTTGTATATATTATTTGTAAACAAGTAAGATCGTATCAAAGAAAAGACAGACTGCATGGTTAACTTGTCTTCCTCACTAGAAACTAATAAAAAGACATCATATCACTTACATCCCCCATCAGGGGAGGAAGAGGAGGGAAACTAACAACATATTTCTCAGATCTGAGCAAAGCACCATTTCCCTGGTGTTCTATGTCCTTGTTCCTTTCCAGAAAAGGGAACACCTTGTAAAGCAACACGGACCTTGGATGCAAGGACATCTCTATTCCTTCCACTGACCTCTTTATATTCAAGTCCTCTTCCTTCACACATGCAGAAAAATTGAATAGAGTTAAGGCTCCAAATTAGGTTTGAAAGATTAGCTTGTGTGGGAGAGCTCTACAGCACCAGGACAACTGTTTTCTCCAGCCTTCCTTGATTTTTCATACAACTCCTATTAGCAGTAATTGAGAGTGCATGCACGGACGCAGACAAGATACAAGTGCAAACAGCACTGTATTCACACCACTTCATGTAAAACAACCCATGACTATTTCTTAAACAAGCTACACGGTGCTCTGCCTAAATTCAAAGTATCAACTAACTGTCATAGAATAAAAGATACAGGATTTTACTAAGGCTAATTCCATTCAAGCCATACCCCTCAAAAGGTCTGAGTAAAGCACACAGCATCTAAACATTTTCAGCAAGTGAGCTACGTGAAATCTATTGTTTCTGCTATGGCAGAATGAAGGATGAATTAAGGAAGCTGTGATTTGAATAAGAGGCTCTATAGGCCATCTTCTGCAGAAAAACAACTCTACAACAGCCAACGTAAAATATTTTTTCCAGAAAATTTTGCTATAAATTCAGTACAATAAAACAAAAAATCAAAGTTAAAAAAATGAATAAGGCAGTCTATTTCATAAAGTGAAAATGTGTAGGAATATTAGTTTTTAGTTCTTGCGCTCCTCAGCTTGAAAGCAACAAGCATCTCAATCTATGACATTAATACAGGACATCATTTTGCAGAGCTTACTGGGATAAAAAGTAGAAATAAAACAGGCCTTGGATTCAGAAAGAGGGACAGTGAAAACATGCTCTGTTTTATATTTATCAAGAAAGGAAATACAGAATGGCCACATGAGTCCAAGTAGAGTACACCTATAACACAGTAGTTTTAAATATTTTTAAGGAGTTAGTTATCTTGGATTATGAGGGGAACATTACCAGAATATAGGTAGGTAATACAAGTACATCTATTCTTTATTTAAACACTCCTAATTGAATCCTCACTGACAGAGAAGTTGTGACAAGAAAGGATTTTGTTCGTTTTGAAGCAGATGCTTGTCATGAATTGAGCCTTGTTTTTCTGTTTGTTTTGACACATACAGATATAGAAACATCCCAGGCAGATGCACACAGAACTCTTCTGTTGGGCCTTTTTCAGGTGTTACATGACCACTCTCCTTGATTTAATCACTGTGTGCGCATATACAATTGAAATCTCCCAAGCGTCAAATAAAAATGCATAAAAATATTCCAGCCACTGAAGGATGTACATGGAATAAGCACAGGACTAGCAGGGGTTGGCAGCCTTCCCCCAAGTCAATACAGCATTACTGATGACAAATGCTTCCTGCGGCACTCGCTAATGCAATGGACACACATGGGCCTCACCACAAGAAAGCAAGATGAACTCACCAAACAACTGGCAGGGCTTGTATCTGGTTTACCCGCACTTCCTGGCTAACCTCCATCTTAGACAACCACATTGCTGCATTTAACCTGTTGGCTATGTGAAACTATGCAGGCAAACATTTCAGTATGCACTCTATTACTACCAGGTCTGTCCATAAATACATATTATACCCTTTCTAACTGCAGCATGCAAACACTACCCCCCTGGAACTCTCACTTCCCATGTACTAAAGCTGGTCACTGGAATTAGTCACGATGTGATTCCATCCACCATGTTAAATAATTGATATAAATCCAGAGAAGGAGGATTTGACTCATCATTTGACTGGCACATCTAAATTACACAAACTTTCAACTGGGTGTTAGTCACAGAAATCTTTTGGGTTTCAACTGTGTGTTCAGAGAATGGTGCAGGAAATAAGAGGTTATCACAACAGTAAGAACTTTTTCCAAAGTCTTTAGGCAGTGTCAGAGAAACAATAGCACAAGTTCTACTTCATCTTTTTTCCAGAACCAGTAGAAGAGAAACAGTTGATCCAGCAGCAGAGGAACAGGATAAAACTAAAAGAAAAACATCTAAAATGGAGCCACCACCAACACCATTAAGGAACAATCTCAATTTCACATTAAAATCCGTATACCAAAGTTTCCCAT
This sequence comes from Pavo muticus, assembly GCA_016647715.1. Taxonomy (NCBI): domain Eukaryota; kingdom Metazoa; phylum Chordata; class Aves; order Galliformes; family Phasianidae; genus Pavo; species Pavo muticus. The sequence goes on from JACDJE010000149.1 coordinate 5,868,164, forward strand.
GAAAAAACAGACAGATTAAACATCTCTCTTATCCATGTCCACTGCTTCAGCCTAGGATTTGTTTTGGTTTTCCTGGCCATTTTATAATAGTTATTGATGATCTTAATATAATTGCTATGCAGGAAAAGGTTAAAATTTAGATAAAATTCAAGGCCAAAACCACCTATAATTTTAAAAGACACAAATTAAGGGTTTGAGTAACAAAGAGTGAACATCCTTCTGAGGTGAAAAATAAAATCTTACAGGTATTAGAACAGGCATCTTAGTTCCACCAACTTAGAAATCCAGTTTTTAGAAGTCTCGGGGAATACTTGATCTCAAAAATTTATCCATTTACATAAAACTACATTTGTTCCTCTGCTCAGTTATTTTCTTCAAATACATAGAATTTACATTTTGAAACATGTATTTTCTCATCAGAATCACTATGGCAAAAATAACTACTTAGCATTTTAAAAAAGGACAGACCAGAAGGGAAGACAACTGTGTGCCTTCTCAACGTTTCTGGATTCCATTAAATGAGCCACAGCCAAGACATTGTGTTTTAGAATAGAAAATAAATATAATATGAGGATCTTGTGTGCAGGAATTAAACACCATAAGAAGAGAAATTCATTTTTAAAGTAACTTTATCATCAGATATAATTAACAGTACCTGCCCCTCCCCCAGGCTCATTTTGAACAAGAAAAGCTTTAGCTTCTTGCAATGCAGTACAACCTTTTATCACAACTTCATTCTTCCCAGATTCCAAACAGTCAAAAACATACCTTTCTACATGGTCATCAACAAAAATAAACACTGTGCTAAATTAGCTACAGCCCAAAGGAGAACTGAGCAGAGGACTAATTGTTCCTACTCGGTTGCTCATCTAACTGGATTGGACAAACAAACAATGGCAACTGTCAGCTGCCATCGATCATCGGTTTAATGTTTAGGGTGAATCTTAAATCACTGTCTCTTTGGAAAAAAAGGAGACAATTGAGATAGATATTGAACTGTCAAAAGCAGGAAGGCTTGTAATTGAAGGTCTTTCATGAACACTTCTGAACTTAAGTCAACCACTGGTTGTTCAAGATATTGAACTTATAAACATCACGACAACTCACTAATGAACAAGTATCTGTAGAGACCCTACACCAGAAAAATACTATAGGCTTTATTTCTGACTACAAATAATAGCCTTGGGAAATCTATGCCTAATCAGAGAAAAAGCCAATTTTCTTGTAGTATATTTGAAAGAAATGCCTTAATGAATATCAGCAAGTTGAATCAGATTACTGGTATCATAAGCAAAGCTCACTGATTCAGCACTGACAAGAACGAAGACAGAAAGAAGTACAACTCACAAATAGGCTAATTTTTGCTTTTTAATATTCTGCTTTTTTATTTATGTATTTATTTTTTAATTTGGGGATATTCAAGGAGCTTACCTATTATCCTAGAGCTATGATTTTAACTAAATCAATGCAGGCTTCAGAACATTTGGAGTAAGCACTAGTGCTGTATTTAATTATCATCTAAAAATATTCACTGGTTGTACTAACAATCTTTCTGAAGTTATTAGGCAAATTATACAGATAAGCATCATATCTTTTGTAAAATGGAGTGGCTAACCATCTGAATTTCCTCTGTAGATTAGAACCCTGGTTTATGTCTCTGGCTTTCACAGAAATAACTCACAAAGAAGAAAAAGGTTAACTGCTTTGCTGTCCCTACAGATGGCCAATTCAAACACTGAAACACCCACACAGGAGAAATATAGCTCCAACTCTTCTAGAATACTGATATCTTGAGATGAGTCAGCATTGTCTTGTCCTACTCATCACACGCTATCATGAGAAGACAGATACACTCAGTAGGTTTTGGATTTTTTTTTCCCCTAAGGCTTAGTATGATGTCATAACATGACTGAGTTGATTCTAAAATACAGCTTAGATTCACAGCCAGGAGGAAAGTTAACCTCCAGTTCCACTACTACCTTTATAACTTTTTTCTCCATCACCTATGAAGACAAAAGCACTATGTTTTGGAGACTTTGGAAGAGAGAACTTTCACCAAAATCCTGTTACCTGGAAGGTGGGAGGATCAGTGCTCTACCTCATCTGTTTCCAGTAGGATTGAAAACGCTCAAAAACTAAAAATAAAAGTCAATATTTTTGTGCTGCCACAATAGGGGTCTAGAGCTCACGGAACAAAGGTAGGAGATCTGGATAGCAGAGGATTAGTCTGTCTTAAAATCCATTTCTTGTAAAAAGTAAGTAAAATAGTTCCAATCTGACATAATGTGGTAGAACCAAGATTTCAGTCAATCCATATACTTCACCTGAAATAATGTCCAGTAAGTACTGTTTTATTTTCTGTTACCCCCAGGATCTCTCCAAGTATTCATTAAAGAAGGGAAAGGCAAAGTGTAATAACAGAATACTGTCATGACTTGGTTTACAAGCCAAGATAAGTCTGTGTAAAGGGATTAATATTTTTTGATGTTTATAAAACATAGGACCTCCAAATATCTATCATATTTTCTTTAGACATACTTGCACTGTCAATGCACAAAATCACTTGAACAGAGATTTAACTTGAGTTAACAGAATTAACATAATTATATTTGATTAGTTGACAATTTCAAACATCAAATACAAGTCAGTTACAAAAAGCACTGTAATCATATTTGCCAGATGGAAAACTGAATTGTTTAAGGGTGAGGCTGCAAAAGCACTTAAAAAAATCTGCTGTAAGATTCACTACAAGTTTGGGGTAGCATTAGTAACCACACACAATATCCAGACCAGAACTGCAATCCCCTTCTTGCCCTTTCTCAGTGAAGAGCAAATGCCTTTGTGAACCAGCTGTAAAAAGAAACCTGAATTTCATCAGTGGCTACAGTATTGCTTATGAAGTATCAAAGAGATCTGTAAAACGACCATCACTTCCACACCTCCTACCAGACCACAGTATAATCTACCTTCCAGAGCGTAATGTCAATGCAGAAATTTCAGTTCTTCAGTACCAGTGACTTTTAGGATGAAACTGATCCAACCTAACAGCTTCCCATCATCAAAAGGGAACACCTATTCCCTTGCTCTCCCCCTTTTACATCCCCTCCCCCTAGTTACTCAGCTTGTTGCTAATCTGGCAGAAAATTAATCCATCAACAAGTGGGATGCAACTTTGTAGACCTAATCCATGTTGGTTAATTTTGTTGTTTGTATTTAGGTGTTGACATCACAGCTCTTAATACAGACAGGGTAATATTCCATGTGTGTCTTTTCCATCCACCCATTGTATGTTTGAGCTCAAAGTTGTTAAGACAATTGGTACCACCTCAGTTTCTTTTGAGCATTAAATCATATTGCTCATTTGAATTTACAGTCTGCACGTGAAACAATAACATCCATGTTCACTACAGATTCCAACAAGCTGAAAAATGGCTAATGCACAAATACCTTACATAGATGTCCTCTGATCCATCAATAGAGGCTGTATCAAGCATACTAATATCCCCTGGACACATCCTGGTATATTATGTGAATTTAGTACAACTCTTGTTAAGGTGAGAAATATAAGGCTTCTATGTGGTGAGACAAAACAGAAAGACAGTCATCTGGTGCACAGCTGCTATGATTGCTGCAAGCAATCAAAATAAAGGAGGGAAGCTGATGTGTTGTTAACTACTGCACTGCAACAACCAAAACGCCATACTATATGGATTACTGATTTGTTTCCTCAGCAGATGTAGAAGGATTATTAAATTGTGTATATCTCATGCTGGAGAACAGAAATAACCTCTAAAAAGCACAAGTTCTCATGCTGATGTACATACAACGCATTAGAAAAGTACTTGCAAAACAATTAAGAGTTACATAGGCCAAGCTTCTGATTCAATTACACAAATCATTTAGTAGCAATATTGCTACTCATTCCAACTGCTTTGTCCCACCACTGAAGGGTTTTGCTAGTGTTGCTTCGGCTGCTCGAGTTTCCTGATCTGATCTAGCATTTGGTTCCACCAACAAAGGGATTTACTCAACTGACACAAACAGGAATGAGTGGCCTAGACTGTACTTGAACTCCACAAACCAACGTTGCTTATAAAATCTTTATATTGTCAAACTTGTTTCACGTGTCATGTAGAACGATTGAAACAAATAGTAAAGTAGGCCCATGATAAATATCAGTACTCCCTTGTAAGCACTGGTAAGATTACCTGTCTAATTTTAATGCTACTTCAGCCGTATTATTTAATGTTTATTATTTGCAGACACAGCTCTAAACATGCTTTCAGCTACATTATGCATTTTCCAGGCCTATCAGATTGCTAAATACTTATATTAGGGAGGGTCCCATGACACTGTAGGAGGGCAGGGAACACATGGATGGTTAGCTCTGGAAAAGAAGTGTTGTGCTCACACAAACAAACAAGAAATGAATTAGTAGGCCTGTGAGTACTTCTATATACTATATGCATACACTTCCAAAGAATTTATTCTGTTTTTCAAAAACAGAGGCTTGAAACAGGTAACGTGCAGCATCAAAAAGTGCACCTGTATATACATAGAATTTATATTTAAAATTGCAAATGTGTAAATACAAAAGAAACAATTACTAGAGAAAGAATACATTATGAGACATTCATAGAGGAAAACTGAAAAAGTCCTCATGTGCTCTTATCTGTGACAGAAATTAATATTATCTCAGTCTAAAAGAATTTTTGAAGATCTTAGAAGTCAAATATAAGTGTTATGACAGGGAAGCTACAGAGTCAGAAAACAATTCTCAAGTTTCTTGACTCTTCCAGGTTCCACTTTTTTTCCCCATTTGTCCTCCATTACAAACTTCTAAATCCTCCAAAAGCCTCTCAATTACACCAGGGACTAGGAAGAATAGAGAGGCCATCGGAAATTTGTTACTCAGCTTTTGTACAGTTTGTCACTGACATCACAGCCAGCTCAGTCTGCCCTTCAAGCAAAAGGGAAACCCCACACAGTATCCCCTTAGAAAGGGGGAGCCATTAGCTCCTAGAACTTAAAGTTTAAAAAATAAAACAAAATCACGTGTTGCTTGCTAGCTACCCAGGATATAGAAGATGGGGCACAGAGAGTTGTAAGTTTGTCTTCTCATGGATTAGAATAGCTGGGCAGAGACTAGAAGAGGAGTAAGGCAGCAATCTTACTACATCTGCTGGAAGTAATCAAGCACCTTGCCTCTTTCTTTTCCTCTCCTCAGATCTCAGCTCCTGTCTGTAACAGGAAACAGCTGCCTGCAAGCCCTAGGTGCTGCAGGATTTGAAAATAGAGGGATGGCAGGAGGAACTGAGAAGCCACCTAGCCTCAGAAACAGAGAAAGCTTTACATCTCAAAATACTAGAAATAATATGCTTTAAAATGTTGACTTACACTACAATGAGGATCATCTTTCATGCATATGCCATCCCAGCAACATTTTCCCTCAAATACTTTTTTTTAAAATCAGAAGAACTATATGGCCTAATTACTATTTTTAAACATTTAGATAGCCTTACCTATTTCCTGTTTTGGGTATCCTGATCTGAAGAAGTAGCAGGGGAAACTCTAGAAAGTAGAAATAGGAAAGGATCCTAAAAGCAGACAAAGAAAAGGACACTTGCAACCAACAATAAAGACAGACAAAGAGCAAACAGGCTAACAGATCTTCACCTTTTGCATGCAGTAGGCGAACATAACCGCTATTCTGCACTCTCCTGGATGCTTGCAAGTATGAGAATGGCTCCTACAGCTGACCTATAGAAGTTGAGCAAAGACTAGCTCTCTGGAGCAGTAGCTCTCTTTGGCCATCTATAATAAGAGGAGATGATAATGACCCAAATACAGAATAGTACTACTTACTTCAGCATTTTCCCTGTTTGCAACTATTAGCCCATCTCAGGTAGTTTTAAAGCACTATTTGAAATAGGTATGATATCTATCATAGAACAAGCTCTTCTATTTAGAAAAACTAGATTTAGCTTTAGATGAACCATGCAAAGAAAAATCAAATCCTGTTAAACAGTTTTGAGATGGCTTCTTGGGCTGCCTTTGATCTCTCTGAATTTATTAGATACACAGAAGAAAAGCAGTACATACCTTATATGACAGTCTGTTATACAGTCATCTTCAGATGAATTTCTGCAATTCAACAGTAGCATTAGCAGAATGAGAGCTTGAATAAAAACTACACTGAGGTTTTACTCTAAAACACTAGTCTCTAAAGAAATTCTTACACATGGAAATCATCACCAATTCTACAACAAACATTGTATTTGCAAGTAAGAATTCATATATGAATGATCCTTAGACTCTTTATTCCCAATACTTCTATAACTTCAGGCTTAGACCTACAGTTGGTAAAATTTTCTGACAGCCTCTGACATATAGCTCCATGCTCTGTATTGAACATATTGACAAGGTGATTTTAACAGCACAGTATCCAGATGGGAGGAATGTGGGCAAGAAAGCTAAAAGACAACAGCAGCAGAACATAAAGAGCCATTCCCCCACCTTGTGGATAATTACTGAAACAACAATTCACTGTGGTATTCCATCATTTGCAACACATTTATCAAATTTCACATGGATTTTTGCTATACTACTATCAATCTTAAATCTACCCTTAGTGAATTGCAAATACTTTTGAAGTAGTATATTATTTTATTTTTTAAAAGCCCACAAAAATTTGGAGAATTTCTTCTCTTTTGATGCTTATCAGCATCAGTTATCAATTATCCAAAGCTGCTGTGCTCTGTTAAAAGTCTGAAGAATGTCTGGCACAAAAGGAATTTAATTGACTGGGGTTCAAATATAAGAGGTTTCTTCAAGACTGTTCCCATGAAATCCTACTGATATTATCATTCTAATTTAAAAGCAATTATACAAAAGTTTTCCCTAATATGCTTGTTAGAATGTCACACTAGCAATGTAACTTACTTATTCCATTATTATATTCCTTTAAAGACCAGATGAGGTCAAAAGCTGGGTTTCTTATGCATTAAGTTACTGACTCAAGATACATTCTGTCTTGCTTTTACTGATAATTAACTTACAATAATCCTATGAAATCAGCTGTACAAGTCTCTTTAGATCCTTCAAAAGCATTTAGCTCCATGTCATAGCTCTTCAAAAATCAACAGGAAATGAAAAGCAGAGCCAGAGGTAAAGACTATAAATGTAACAGAAAGTTTTATAAGCACAACACAGTTCTTATAAATCAAAGGCAGATTTGGGATAACATTTATCAGAGCAGAGACTAGGAACTGCACAGCTCAGTGCTTTACCTATAGGGTTTTTATTTTATTTTTTATATATGATATATATATATAAATATATATATTTATATATGGAATTTATCATACTTCATGGAGAAAAGTATTCAAACCTCTGGAAGTAGGCCACAGGTGCTAAACTGACATTCAGCATCAATGAATGTCAATGGATGCAATTTTTTCCGCATGGAAGAATTTAATCCCACACCTTTGTTTCACCCACATGTCCACATCAGATGTCATTTGTGGAGAGTGCCCCCCTGCTGCCATCTGTCACGTGACAACAAACCGTAACAGAATATTGGTGGGTAAGTTCAGTCTCTACTCCCACCAACATCTGCCTCCGACATCACAGGTCAAAAGAATAAAATAGGAGGCACTTCTTTTGGAGCAGCCCCTGTACAGCACATAGCCACCTTCCCTATTCTCCAGGTCCTTGATTTGGATAGAATTATACACCCTTACTATGCTTGCCTATAATCAACAACGTCTACAAACCCATGAGTACATACAAGATGAACACTGGAACTTGTCTGTTGTCATGTTACTAATACAGAGGATTTTTAGTGCTCCATTTGCTGACTCCCTTGCACGTGTGGGAGTTAGTGCCTCCCTGACTGAAATCCAAACTAAAACTTCTTCTCCTTGTTACAATTCAATACAGTTATCGCTATCTAAGAGTAAGTACTGCACTTACTCTTCATAACTAGAAGAGATATTTTTCATTACTGATGTGAAAGGGATTTGCAGCAGGTTTTCAATATACTGTATTAGCTTTTACAAATATCCTACCTCTGAAGAATGAGCCATTCTATAGATGTGTCACTTTCCTTTGCTTCCAGCTACCACATCTATACTACAGAAGGGATCTTCCTTTCCCACATCCCAAATGCTATCCGAAGACTAGATCAAGATAGACACTGAATATTCTCACTGTAAAACAGATGATAAAAAATATAAAATCATTTTAAAAGTAGAAATACCCTTTTCTCATCTCCCTAAATCAGGTGAATTGAGTAAGCTACCTCCTAAGTTGCTGACAAACATCCAGAAAACTTCAGAACAAGAGTAAATTTCAGCACAGGTAATAATATTTGCATCACTGTTACTCAGTAACTACGCAAATGAGGTCCATAATCCAAAGAATGGACTTGCATTAGGAAGCATAAACAAACTGAAAAATATTAACAGATTTTGGACACATTTTCTTTTATATCTATGTCTCTAAGCCTTCCTTTTCTTCCATCTACCCTTCATGTACTGGGTGGTATTTATACACTTAACTGCTAATTGCCCTCCCTCTCAAAAACATACCTTTGTCCAGGAAACTTCAATGAAACTAAAGCCTGGGTTTTTCAGATGGAATCTGAAGTGGCATGCAGAGATTCTCAAATCCCTCCACTTCTTTCTTATACCATCATGCCTCTCGAAGCAGTCAGTCCACTGGCATATATTTTAACATAAATCTTCACACTCAGGTCTGAGTAAAACGTGACTTTCTAAGCTGTTGAAAGAATTATTTTGTCAAATAATAACTAGCTAGTTTCAAAAAGGTTTCACAAAGTTTTCTCTTAATGAAAGAGAAACATTAGAAAGTATCTAGTGTAACCACTATGCTACTCTGTTATAACAGATGCACTTACTGCCAATGATGAAATGAAAGTATTGCTATCTGGATGGTTAAGCTGAATTTCTTGATTTATACATACCCTTGCTCAACTTGGCAAGCAATCCTCTAAAAGACTATATTTAACCTCTTATTACTAAGACACTCTCTATTCAGAGTCCATAATAATCACTCTTCCAGACTCTGCATTTAGAAAATGGTTAAATGCAATGGTGGAAGGTGTAAAATTGTTCTCATGGGTTTAAGTTAACCCAAGAAAAACACCATCACACCTTTTGTTTACTATTTCTTTCTTCTCTAAACGTATTTCAGATTTCTTCTTGACACAGAACAGCTGAAGTTGGAAGATACCTGAAGATGATGCAGTCCAAACATGGTTGGCTAGAGCAGGTTATGCAGGACCATGTCCAGTCAGGATGCAAGTATCCCCAGGGATGAAGATTTTACAGCCTGAATGCTTTTAAGAGAGTTACAGAGGGTTCCTTTTTTTTTCCTTTTTAAAATTTGCTTGATGTTATTTACATTCACTTGAGCAGTTTTAACTAGTTGACTTACTCTAATTCTGAAGAGAAAAACATCATTACCGCTGGCAGTAGCACGGCTAATGAATATTGTGTTCTTTTAAGAGGAAAAAGAATACAATCTGAACTTACTACTCTACAGAATTGACAGAAAATCAGTGAAAAAGTAAAACTGTCCCTTAAATCAATCAGTAACTAAAAATCTGCAGTACCAGCCTGTACAAAGCAAGAATCAGCTCCTACTTAAGTGCTTGGTATTCTAATAAATCTAGTATTCCATGTCTTGTATTCAGTAAAGATTTGTTTTTAGAGAGAGCAAAAACTCTGGGAGCTCACTGTAATGAAGAGCCTGAGTTTCCTCCGAACAGTTTGGCTAACTCATGTACTCAGTAGCACTGAAACTAGAGCTTCATAAAAGCATAATATCCGCACCGGATGGGGAATCACTTTGTTGCCACACTGCAAGAACATGCTTAAATCTTTAATAAACCTCACTTTACACTGCAGCACCTTGCTGAAATTCCTCACTAAAGATTCACCAAAAAAGCACTCCACCCCAGCAATGCCTCCTTCTTACACATCATCCAAACAGCCTTTAATTCAGCTGTTGTTCTTACACTGTGCATATACTTACGAACAAGTCAAGACACACTCCTCATTCCTAATGCTCTCAGCCAGCACATCAACAGGATGTGAAATTAAAGAAGGACAGACATAAAACAGGACAAAAAAGCTGCCAAAGTCAGACAGCAAAACCTAGGTACAGCCAAGAGCATTTGCAGTTGGAGAGATTACAGCCATAAAAAAGGCTAGACAAAAAAAACAATGCAAAACAGGAAAGGATGCATAGTAAAATGGAAGACTGAAGAAAGCACAAGAGAAGCATTAGAAATCTGCTATACCCAGAAACCCATATTAATTTAAGCAAGAAATGGAACTCCTTAGCAAGTGATCTTTCTCATGTTTTCTAGAGTGCTTGACCTAAGTGGTACAGAAGGTCATTTACTACTTCAGCTGCAATCCCTACTGACATCTACAGTTCAAACTTAGCTAACAACCTGACGTGCACTTCAAAATCAGAAGTTGTTCTCTTTAAAACCCTCCTGCTTCTTCAGACTGCTTTAAATAGGAAGCTCTTTCCCAGTATCTAATCACACAGTGAGAAAAAGCATCTTCTGTTGAGAATTCAAAACCAGAAGGTTTACAAATAAAAATGAGGAAGTACAGAACTGAAGCAAGGAGAAGACTGGAGCCAGAAACATGTCATCAGGACTGTTTTAAGCTCACATTCTGCACCGCAAAAAAGGCACATAGTAACTTCTAAACATGGACTAAAACACACAAATTGAAATCTGTTTTCAGCTAGGATTAAAAGACAGCACAGTACAGTTCTGGGCTCATTTAGCTTGGAAAAGAGAAGGCTCTGGGGAGACCTCATTGCAGTCTTCCAGTACTTAAGGGGACCCAACTTTATACATGGTCTTACAGGCAGATGGGTTACTGGGAAAGGCTTTAAACTAGAAGAGGGGAAATTTAGGTTAGATGTTAGGAAGAAATTCTTTACTAAGAGGTGTGCTGATGAGGCACTGGAATGAGCTCTCCACAGATGTTGTGCATGCCCCATCCCTGGAGGCATTCAAGGCCAGATCAGATGGGGCTCTGGGCAGCCTGATCTAGTGGGTGGCAACCCCACTGCAGGAAGGTTTAGAAAAAGGCAATTTTTAACATCCCTTCTAACCTAAGCCATTCTATGATACATATCTGAATCACCTCTTATATCCCAGACATCAAACCAAAGGAAACACAGGGCTCCAGATAACTCTTGTGCAGTACACTTAAGTCCAGTATTTTTTTTTCCATATGGTGTCAGTGACAAGCAACAAACCAGAAACATATAATGCACATCTGAAGCAACATCATTAAAATCATAACACAAATAATTGCATATAAAAATTTATTGTCTCCCTATATAGTATCATTTAAACAAGGCTTGAAATACATACAACTTAGGTAGCTGATTTCATCAGTGTTTAAGTAGAGTGTAGAAAACAGGTGTTACCACAGAATCAACAACAAATGTCATGCCGCATTTCTCCCCCCCTCATAGTAAATTGGATTCAACTATCTTAATTAGATTCAATTATCTTCACTTGGATCAACTATCTTCAGCTTTCTAATTTTCATGAGATCATAGCTGTGAGTTCGGAACATATTTATAGAATCCACCAGTCCTTAAATATAAGGAAAGGCCAAAAATCCAGGCCTAGCTCTCACAGTTGTTACACTTACAGAATAATCTATGCAAGAACATTGCCGTTTTTGAGTTCCCACCTAGTACAAAATGATATAGTAATAAAGTAAAAAGAGAAAAAAACAGAAATCATTCACCGATGGCTTCTAAGTAAAATATGATGGAAATTGCACATTTTTAAAAGTACACGTAAGGGCACTTGAGCGAGAGCACTTAATAAACTAAGTTCACTGAACTAAAACCCCTTTGCTCCCTGACAGACAGTTACCTTGTGTATGCCTTGCGTTAAGAACACAACTCGTCTCAATGATGTCTGTAGGATTATCCATCCCATTAAGAACTACGCTCTGAATATGCTTAAGCATCTTACTAAACTGTATGCTAAGGGTCCTCGAGAAACTGCAACAGAAAGTAATATGGAGAAGTGACTTAGATGGTACTCCTGCAGTGAAATAGCTATACACTGAAATACTGAAAACAAATTACTTTGATTTATGTGTTTGGCATACAAAGTTTTCTAACATCTATACTGTTCCTCCTGCAGAAGTCTTTAATCTACAGTGGTATAACCAGAAACATATACATTCTCTTGACAGGTAAACAGTATTTTTCCATTTTTAAAGTGCAGATTCATATTTGCTGTATAAATGACAACATCCTAAAGTAAATATTTCTATGCAGAAGCAGTATATGTCATTCATTACATACTCATTTTTATGTTACTCCAGCACAGCACCTCGGGAAACTGAACAGATAGATTAAATTATAGTAGCTAAATTGTTCATACTTCTTTCTTTAACAGAATGTTACTTAATTTTAAGATTTTAACTAGTTTCAATTACTTACTTACGTAAGTACTTTAGTTTGGAAAGTGCTAGAACCGAGCCACAATCTGCTTGTAAACCACAACCTCAGAGCACGAATTAGATAACCACTTTATCTTAAAGAGGCTATTTACAAAAAAAAGCAGAGAAGGACATTTCAGAGCAAGAAAACTTGTTATAACAAGTTGTAAATTTTAGACTTAGATGCTTATTTTAGAGTAACAAAATCCATAGTTTTGTCAAAACACATAGCTTTTTAAAATGAAATGTTTATGACAATTAACATCAAAGGAAGATCTCAGTTATTTTATCTGTAGTTTCAGCAAAACGCTTCTATGTTGCTTCTAATCAATTTTAGTGATAAGATCGTATGCCAAAGGTCAAACCCAACAGATCCTGTTATTATCAAGACAGCATTTGTGGTTTCTTCAACCGCAGCGATGCTTGCTTCACCAGCTTTTGTTGTTTTCTCGTTGCCCGTGCTTCCTCAATGGCAACACAAACGCTCTGTAAACAACATATTGAAAGAAAGAAATTCAAGTTAGTCTGCAGTTTCCTTCTGCGAGATACTACCAAAAATGAATTCAACATTCAAACCTAAATACACAAAGCCTAGCTTGTGTGTGTTAAGTACTGGAGTGAGTTGGATGGCCCATTTAATTTTACATAAGTAATTCCAGCATTCAGTGAAAGCTGAAGTGTTTGAAATGCTTGTCAGTGTGCTTTTGCTCATGATTTCATTAAGTCAAACTAACTTCTACCATGAATACGAAGAGAGAGTAATTTAAGCTGGATGGACAGACAACAAGCACTAGCGTGTCACTGAAACATTTCAAGCATTTATGGATTGTTGGTAACTCAGAAATGGGGGAAAGAGTCAGATGACTGAAAAGAGGCAAACCTGAAACCCAAAATCTTATTATTTGTGAAGTACACTTTTTTTTTTTTGTGGCATCTTATCAAATCAGCAGGGTTTTACATGTGTAATCTATACAAAGAAGAGAGATGTAAATCATGGAGTATTACCAATAAAACTGAGCAATTGAAATTCACAAAAGGTAAACAGGGCAGAGAAATTTATTTTCAACATACACATAGCAGTAGAAATAAGAGCAAAGGAACAGTAATTAAGTAGTAACAGGAAAAAGAATGAAATAGGAAGAAGTATTTCTCTGGCATTGCCAGATAAAATCGAAATGATCTTCACTTGTCAACCAAAAGCATTGTTTGGAACGTATGCCACAAAATAACACTGAAAAACACTTACTCTTCAGGTAAGAGACAGTGAAGTAGTAATATACACTGTTTCAATATGTAAAAAAAAGTGCCGTCACATGATTGCCTTCCTCCTCCCCTGTCAAATCCCATCTTTCAGATGTCTTCATCAATTTCACAGGAGCAATTTGGCCATATTCCAATTGTGACTTGCTATTTACTCAAGGTACCATTTTAATTGTGCATACAAGATGCAGTGGATTTAACTGAATCCACTTTTGATACTGGGAAGAATTCTTCCTCTCATAATTTGCTACAAAACTACATTAAGGCAGACAGTTCTCCAGGTAAATTTTTCTATTGTTGAGGAATCAAGGAATTAATGCACAGGCTAAGCTAACAATTTGCAAGTCAGCTACAAGACCCAAGCACGCATTGAACAAAAACTCCCCCAAATCAGCCTCTCCAGCATCAACATGAGCCAACATCAGAAAATAAATGGTAGCAAACCAGCAGAGCATGAGGAGCAGGGAATAAGTAATTCTTTTCACACAGAGGTACACTTACTGGGTTAATTCAGTTACCTTGAAATACTGAGAAGGGAGCATAATTCAGACATACGCTGACTACAATGAACTTCACCAATCATTTGAATTATTTTCCTTTAATAAGTTATAATGTACCAAGTATAAAATGACGCAACTTCAACTTTATTCATTCTTGCACACACCATCAAATGTTTTAAACTGCCTTATCTCATTATTTGAAAAATAATGAGTTTGACCAGGAAAACAAAGTAAGCAGTTCCTAGGAATGTGAACGTTACTGTTTTTTAGATGTTTGGGGTTTCAACAAGCACAACAACATCGTAAGACAAAAGAAAACAGAAGAATAAAGAATATACCCTTGCTGTAGCTTCATCCTGAAGTTGAACTGCCTTTACACATTCATGACCTATACTGTCCTTCCTTTGGAACATCCTTTGATCCTGTTGCAAAAGGGCACAAAAGTATAGTTCAGGTGACTCACAAAACAAGAATGCAGAATCTGATACATAAATGGCTTGAGTGTCAGCGTCAGCTTAGACTTCAGTTCATCCTCTGTCCAACACAGCCATACTTTCGAAAAATACGAATTAATTTCTCGTATCTCCAAAGCCTGGAATTAAGAGTCCTTAGATAAATTAAAAGCATCTTTGGATCTCTAAATAAGCAGTGTCGAATAATAAATAATTTAAAATTAAAAAAAAAGACAAAAAAAACAACAACAAACCACATTATTTTCTTACCAAAACAGTTAGTTTTAAAACACTTCCTTCACAGGTAGGACAGCACGTAAAGTCTTCAAATAAGTAATCCCACTCTGCTGTTAAATGACCCAAGATTTCCACCTCTTTTACGTATATCACCCTCCTGTTCAGAAGGAAGAACATGTCAATACACAATTTCTACCAGAAATTACAACTTGATGAGAAAGCAAAATGGAGAACAGAAATATGTTCCAGAATGCACTTTCTGTGCGGGTCGAAAGTATCCATTCAGAAGCAGTTCAACTGTACTTCCTTAATATATACTCTAAGACCGTCACTTTGTCCTTAAGACTCAGATGTTCCATGTTATCACATGGGATGCTCAGGCAAATTAATCAAAACCACCAGCCTCTGCAAATCTAAGCATTTTAACAGAACTGGATCATAGAGGGATATGACTTAATTTGCCAGCATCTACTATGTGACAGCAGTCAGCCAGCTGAACACTGGCTACACAGCGGAATAAGGACATAATTAGACTGACAGATGATCCACTGCTACAGTTTACATTTGCTAACTAGTTGCCCCTTCATCCCTTTAGTTCTCCAGTGTCATCTAGCATGCGAAGAACAAAAAAGTGGCAGTTCTGAATGGAATTAAGCTAGAAGCTTTAAGCATGTATTGACCAATTGGATTAAGGACACATTTAACTGAAGCTGCAAAACAAAAAAAAAAACCAACCACCAAACCTAAACCATCTAACTATCATAAATATATGTCAGTACCTATCTTTAAAATCTTGTTATGCTACAGCATGAAGTGCACCAGTTGTTATAAAACAAATACAAGTTGGCTGTCTCCCAGTGTCTTGGCATGGATAAGGCCACCTCATACGGCCAGGCAAAGGGCAAAAAGTAGTGACATTCAGGATGCAGAGATCACAATCCATGGGATCACCTTTTCTTAGCAGAGTTACAAGGTTTTGAGCTCTCAAACCATCCAAGACAAGCAATCTCTTACATTCTAAATACTGCCTGATGGATTTCGTATTCATTTTAATTTGAATAAAAGAAAATCTGACTCAGAGTACTTTTTTTACTTAACAAGCTTGTAAACATGCATCAAAACATTGGTTTGACTGCAGACAGTTTGCACAAACTGATTTCAAACATCAGAAACAGAAAAAAAAGCATTTCCCCCAATAGGATGAAATAGTCACTGACTTTAGAATTAAAACAGCTTCCTGAATTAGTACCTAGTGTCAGTATCACTGATCACGATCTCACATATTGAATAAAAGAACGAAAACAAATTATGAAATCAATAAGAAAACAAATAAGAAAAGTGCATATGCAAAGAACAGCTATCATTTCAGACTTAGCCAGATGCCTGATGCCTAAATTAAAACAAGCTCATAAAAACCCTTTGGAACTTAGTACCTATTGGTAACAATAAGGTTTGCCCTTCTGCCTCTTGGAAGCATACAGTGGTATCGGTAGTTCTCTTTTTCCAGCTTCCTTATGTGCAATTTCTGAAACAGAAAATGAAAATATTTGGCCTGTAAAAACAGAAGTCAAAGCAATGTTTTCAATTCAAAAGCCTTTCAAAAGGATTACCTAGTTGAACTGCTTCTTTCAAGTCAGGCTCTCACAGTGTTCCCAGTCCTGAAGCATCAGTGAAACATCTGATCCCTCCCACCATTCAAAAGGGAGAACATGACACAACAGAGTTATTAGACTACTTATTTACCTTGAATTTCCTTTCTGGGCTAATTATTGTTTAGTAATTCCTATTCTGCTACACCATATGTTGCAGACTTGATTCAAGAGTGAAAATCCTGTGACAGTACCTTAAAAGAATATAACGCTTGGCTTAGACCCATAGAAATAACCAAGTTACAAACACTCAGTGCTCCTCAAGGGTCAGCTTCTAGAGCACTGAAACAAGAATGCTTATTCAACATTCAAAATATGGAAGGGATATGAAAGTGTAGATCAAACTACCCATCATGTTTCTGTTAGACAGCTACAAATTAAATGACCAACTACAAAGAGAGGTTTAGAAGAGCTTCAAAACACCACTGAAGTGCTTTCTAACTATTTTCACATTCTTAAATATTTTCTGACGAAGTATCTTTCTGATTTTCCATTCTACATGCCACTTCAGTGAAGAGCAGTTTTTTCTACATTACGTCACCAGTTTTACAATATTCAATCAAACTCTCCATTGCAGAGTCTCACAGTAAATCTTAAATAACACTCACAATAATTTTAGCTTAAAGAAATCACATTTCAGAATGATACATCAATGAATTTGAGGGAAGTTCCAGTTTACTTCTGTTATTGGGGAATTCAGCCACTGTATAGCAGTAAATTGTAATTTAATTGATAAACTAGAAAGAGCACTCTGGAAACGAAGGAGGGAAGAAAAACAACCACCACCACCCAGTACAGTTCTAGTTATTCCCTGTAAATAAACGGCCTCCTCAATTTCCATAGCTGACTCTATGACTTGACTCCATCTGTCTATGGTCAATCACACAGGCTAAAAGCTCCACAAAGATTAAGTAACCACAAAGAAAGCTCTCACTCCAGCCTACTTCAGAATGAATTGAAAGAAATTTCAACGTTTGCACTTTATTCTCATTTATTTAAAGTTTAATGAATGTCTTAAAGCATCATCATACATTTCAACAGATCCCAGAAAACCTTTAAGACCAAACGTGGATAAATGTGCAGTAGATGAAATCAACAGCATAGTGTTTGCCTGGAGTTGATCCCAAGGGATGTGATATTAAAATATATAATTTTTGAACCGATCAAAAATATAGGGTCCCCATCTTCTATGATACATACTTATATAAGCGATTTCTGACCATCTTAGAACTTCGATACTGTAAAACAGACATGAAAGAGAAAAGCACGCCACAAAAGACTGCTTATCTCACTCTTTGCACTCCTTCAGAACATAGAAAGACAGCAGCAAATGACTAAAACCACAGCATGAACTCACATTTTATACCAAACCATAGCTGATTCAGTTATATAAATCTGAATATATAAATTTAAATACAAGAAACGAAAAGCAAAACATCACTATGCAAGACCACAATTCAGAAGTTGCAACTCACATTCTGAATCTTTGTTGGATATGTAAAAAGTGAGACATACTGCACTTTTAAACAGATTTACTCATAAGCTTATTCCTCTATTTAAACTCAAAACTTTGGTGAGAAAGTCTGGTTTTGTAACCCTACCTTCAAAAACTATCCTGGTATTAAGTTTTGCATACCAAGACAAAAGCTTCCAAGGAGCTCTCAGCCCAAGAGATGCAGTGTTTGTCAGAGCTGTGCCAACACCCCTGATACAAATTCAATGCATTACAGTGGTGCATTATGTAAAAACGGGTTTGGGACACTTGATGCAAATTACTTTCTGATCTGCATACACTGTTCAAATTCAGGCATCTTTATCAGAAGCTTTTTTATTTTGATGAGACTACTACAGCACTTTTAAGAAGTTCATCTATTGTTATTTTACACGGAAATGAAAGAACTAATGCATATATACACAGCAGAACTGAAACTCAACTAGATATAGAATTTGCAGTTTCTTGAAAGATAATGTTTTTCTTACTGCAAAACACTAGCATCACCTAATTATTCCTCAAGTATTCTGTATTCTTAATAAAGCTCCAAGTGTTAACTAGAAAATGAGGCAAAGTAGCACTATAAACAGGAATAAGAACACATCACAGACCTCAAGTGCTGGGGATAGATGAGAGTCTCCTCATCAGAACAGGCAGTAATACCCACACATTAAAGGGCAACAACTAACAAAGCCTTGCATGAAGATAAAGCTCATGAGAAAACTCATTTCTCAAGAAACAATTCTCCTCAAATTGCCATATTTTTTCTTTGATTTCTCCAACTGCACATAGATTTCACATAACACATTCTTTACTACTAAGCCTCACCGCATGAGCTAGAGACTTGCCCTGCAAGATATCACATCTGACTGGAACCCTACGTAGCCCAAAGAACACATCTAGCATCTCAGGAAAAATGAACATTGTAATCAATTAGCCTACTCCATCCCACTGCTCTTCTCACTGTACACCCACAAAAACCCCCAGAAAACCGTCACCTTTCTGAGAGGAAAAACAACAGCAACAACTTTGTCTTTTAAGACATGATCTACAGGTATGCTCACCCTAGGCACGGCTCTAACATTCAGGAACATCCACGTTTTTATGCAAAACATCTTTTATCCAATCACTGGATATTTTTAAGGCATCCGTTCCTTAAGGTAACACAAGGTTTCAACCTTGGATATATATATTTATTTTAAAAGGATATACATATTAAATTAAGTAAGTCAAAGCAGAGCGAACTAGAAAAGTATTTTGCACAGCTCCACCGTAGAGGAATTAAGTCAGAGTAATAAGACTGCTAAGCTTTTCCCATGCAAAAGTGAAGGAGTTAATGACATAAGATGCATAGAAGTAGTGTGGCTGGAAAAGAAAGCATATTGAAACATGAGGTTTTTAAATCAACTAAGGAAAGTCACCTACAATTTGATACAAACAATGAACTCTGTAAATGGATCTGAGCTATGCCATTAACGTGGCTAAAGCAACAGGCCAAGAAGCAGAGCTTTCTCAAATGAATTTGAATTAATTACTCAATTTAATAAGGTAAAAGTCAGTGGCAGAATCAGGGATGATACAGTCAAGGCAAGATACAGAAGTATTTGGTGGAGGTAAGAATGGAATTTGAAATAATTTTAACTGCACAGGCAGGAGGATAATTTCTGGGTCAATGTTTATATGGCAGATAGAAAGCATCAAGAAGCCAGGCATGCAAGAGAATATAGGAATTAAGAATCCAAAACACATTTATATATTACAGTTCTCCAATTCTGAATAAATTTTATTCTTCAGCTACTTACAGAGGGGAGGGGGGAAATACAGTTAAAGAGATAAGGAGAAAATCCTGGTTGAACTACTTGTGATCTTGGGTCAGAACCAGAATCAAAAATAAACCAAACTAACACATAAATTAACTTATGGCAAATAAATTTGTCTGTATAAATTGACCTTCTGATTTGTTTTCCCTGAAGTATCTTATTTCCTGTAAGACACTGCCATCTTGCTTGGAATTTACACTAAGAAACATAACTTTCCCAACGCTAGCCTCCAGCAAAGACATCAAAACCGGTTTAAAATACATATGTAAAGAACATAAAAGCTGTGTTCAATTAATTGGCTTCCAAAAGGAAGAGACTACCTGGAGGACTATGCACAGGCTTCATTCTTGTTTAGTATACAACTCTGATCAAAACAATTTAGGCCTAAGAAAGATACAAACATTAGATGTACAAGAAATGCAAAACATCCAGATTTCAGTGCTAATTATGCTACATTCTCCTTTTTGACAGACGGAGCAAGTAGTGAAACCAGTGAGAAAGCACAAGATCACTGAAAAATACCTTCAGCACGATCTAAAAATAATAGAATTAAAAAAATTTCATTGTATGAAAAAAATCTGTTTTGCTCCATACATAATAATGATAATTTCTCTAAAATAGCTAAAATAAAAAAATCCCTATTACATTTCCTTTCTTTAATCAACTTAAATGAAAAATGTTGACTACTGAACTCTAAATCCTAGAAAGGAATTAGCAGCAGAGACGTGTCTGCTTGAAGTTTTATCCATTTATTGTACGAAAGTACTTTGCTCCCAAGACACCTTGTTCAGCTTTGTTTGTTAATTTACGGTGTTGCGTTAGAAATGAAATTCATGGCAGCACTTCCTGTAGACAAATATTTAACTATCAATTTATGTTAATAGTTGACACTTAATTATGTTAAGCAGGAAAGTCCCAGAAGATTCTGTGAATGAAATCAGTCAATAAGCTGGCTATAATATCTCTAATTGATAGAATTTCATTGAGTAGTAGTAGTAGAAATGTTTACTTAAAGGCACAGGGGTTAATCAAACGTCTAAGTGGTTGGCCTACAGCATATTCCAGAAACCAGAAAGACAAAGTTTTCTTGAAGTTTTTATGGAAACACTATTTCCCTATAATTATGAAATTATAAGCAAATACTTTCACAGAAGAATTTTCTACTCAACCCTATTTTAAATTTTGTGCTCATATGTTACTCCTTTCATCCACAGCCCTACCTCTATGAGAATGCTACTATAAACAACCAAGTGTACTCAGCGTCTATGCTACTATGATTATTTTTTTTCCACTCAAGTGCCTTCAGTAGCTGCCATTCATAAGGAGCTACTAAGCAATCTCAGAAAAACAGATATAAAAGAAAAAAGAGCTCCTTTTTCTCTCTCATCTTTCTCACTTAACTAGTCTTACCTTAGATATGCAAGTTCATTTTTAGTTTGGTTTCTTAGCATGGACAACATGAAACACTATCTACTACAAAGAAAACACATGAAAAGTGGGGAGAGGACATGTTAAATACAATCACGCCCTTAACCTAAAACAATTAAGGTTGATAAGAGATCACAAAGGAAATCAAGAAGAAATATGGAAAACGTTTACTCCTTTATTCCAGTTCTTGCTGCGTATGCCAGGAGAGAAAGAGAAAGAAGAAAACCATTAGAAATAGACTAGGAAATAAGGACTAAAACTGAACATTAAGGAAGTACCAACTTAGCAACTTTTACTTTTTACATGTCCATCAGGGAAGTTACTTTACTCTAATTTTGAGCAAAAAAAAAGAGACATTTTAATTTTTTAAGGAAGTTGAAATGCAATTCAACTAGACTGATTATTTAGAGCTTGAAAACAACTGTTACTAATTCCCTGCACGTTAGCCACATCCAGATGTAAAAGCAGCCTAGATGTTCACAGAATGCTTGTAGTTACGACACGCTAGCATTAAGAATAATACAATAATACCAAAAGGTGGCATTCTCAGAATTCATACAGTTTTCTCCATTGCTAATACAACCAGGAATCCCAGTAACTGTATTACATAGAAAATAAATTAAGCAATTCAAGCTCTATTCACCCTATGTAAGAGTCGCTTTGTCTGTGAAGATGACTTACTAGCAGTAAGTGCTGGTTTTTCAGCAAAGTATTTCATCTGAGTGCCAAAAATGTTTCTCTTAACATTTCCACATATTTTCAAAGTATTCTTAATCCTATCTCCCTTCAGAGCAATGCTTTTTTTTTTTTCCTCTTGAATTTCTATCATCCTTTAAGGAATCCTGTAGGTCAGAGAACTTAAAAATGCATTTACAATGCAAGTCATACCTCAAATAAATCATAACCCTCAGCTTCCACCCTATCGTATGGCCGGATGATGCCATCTTCGTGAATGAAACGTGGCGGGCGGAGATTAGGTACTTCTTCTGTTGATTCTGCCACCCTGTTAGAGACCGGGGAACAGTATTCTCATTAGCTCATTACACATTTGAGTTTCAACAATTTATGCTTAATATTCATCCTATTTACTATCTCACTTAAACTTCATGATTGTCCTAAAGGTGTAAATAACAAAGACACACTGCCAGTAACATGTCCAACATAACATTAGAGAATTAGCCAACTGCAACATAACTTAGAAAAGCTTATTCCCATGCCTGGGCAATGTTAAGAATTCAAGTTCATTAACATTTTCATAAGCTTCCCTTAAAACACACAAAACCCCACTGCTGAGTTTCAAACTGGTAACGGTCAATTTTTACAGTAAGTTTAAATGACATTTAAACATCTGCATTCAGCAGTACATAAATATACCTCAGAAGGAAAATTTAAATAAGAACCTTTAATTACTTTTTCATAAGGGAAGCGAGTGAAATGAGAAAACAAGCTAGTTATTGTCTGTGTGACCCACAATACCGCAAGACAAATTCTAAAGCAGCAATTTCCTGAGATTAACATAACACAAATTCATTAGAGGCTGCTAGGTGTCTCTTGGTCCTATAAATCCTACTGAATATTGTACATAACACAAATGATTTAGTCTCACTACTGGATCATTTCACTACGGGGTGTGCAACATACAGGGACTATGTCAAAACATCCTCTTGACTTTTTACCTTTGAATTCCCTGGAAGGTACTGCTTGCCATATCTACAATGCCACCTGTTGGGCGGGCTACCACTCCTACAAGTCCCTTTCCAATTCCTTTAAAGAATCCAGCTGCGCCTTCTTTTTTAGCCCCTTCAGAAGAAAGAGGGAAAAAAAATGATAGTTTTAATGATTTGCCAGAAGATAGTAGCCACAAAATTAAACCACTATAGCTCCAAAAATCATTAGAACGTTTTGTCTAAATAGAGCCCACGGGAACTGAATATGTACCATCCAGTTACTAAGCTCTCTATACAAGTCACAGATTGCCCATTCAGTCATGCAGTTGCTCATTTAAGGCTTTAGCTGCCTTCAAAGCCAACACAGCTAAGGCCAGTAAGGACCCATAGGCCAAGTCCACCTCCTGGCTCCACACAGAAGTACCCCAAACCCTATGTCTAAGAGCAGTGTCCAAGTGCTCCTTGAGCTCCAGCAGCTTGGGGCTGTGCCCACTGCCCAAGACAGCCTGACCCATGCCTTCTCCTGAAAAACCTTTCCTTAACCCCCACCTGACCCTCCCCTGACACAGCTCCATGCCGTTCCCTCAGGCCCTGCTGTTGTCACAGACCAGAGCTCAGCGCTGCCCTCCGCTCCCCATGAGGAGCTGCAGCTGCCATAGGCCTCCCCTCAGCCTGCTCTGCGCTGAACAAAACTCAGCCACTCCTCATATGTGTTGTCCTTCAGGCCTTCATCATCTTTGTAGCCCTCATGTGGATGCTTTTAAGCTTCACGTCCTTCTTTTATTGTGGTGCCCAAACTTGCACACTGAACTCGAGAAGTGAGGCCAGGCAACACAGAGCAGTGTGGGACAACTCCTTCCCTTACTCAGCTGGCAGTGCTGTGCACCCCAGGGCACACTGCTGACTCATGTTCAACTTGCTGTCAGCCTGAACCCCCAGATCCCTTTTCACAGGGCTGCTCTCCAGCCTCTCATCCCCTAGTCTGTATGTCTATTTGGGATTGCCATGTCCCAGTGCATAATTCAGCACTGCTCTCATTACACTTCATGTGGTTGCTGATTGTCCAGCCCTCCAGCTTGTCAAGATTTCAGTTTGTCTCTTTGCAAGGCCTCTCCAGCTCCTAACTTAGCATGCATTTGAATCCTGCATCCAGAACACTTAAAAAACAAAGAACTGACCCTAAAATGAAGCCCTGTGGAATCCCAGTGGTCTCCAGTCTAATGTAACTTCATTTATTCTAATCCTTTGAGCCCAACACATCAGTTAAACTAGATTCTGCTCCTCACAAATTCAGTCAAGTCTTCAAGCTAATATCAATTTTCATAAGTCAATAACAATAAAATAATCTGAATGATTTAAGCTGCATATACACTATTGAAGTTAACTATTTCTCTCTAAACTCCATGTTTTGGTGATACCTAAAATAGAAGAACCTGGTGAGTGTTCAGAAAGCACATCTGTTCACCCACAAGTGAAAGGAACACTACATCTCAAATTATCTGCCACCCACATATAAGGCACAGATGATATGCAGCACAATAACAATTAACTTGCAATATTTAAATCACCTGGATGTGAACATTAATGTAAAATATATTTTTCTTAGTTGTTCAGCATCATTTACCATATTAATCAAGTGACAGCCTTTGTGAAAAGTTATACTGCTCTTGGGCACTAAATCAGATTTATTTATTAAGATTTCCCCAATATTTGAAGTCCACCCCCAAAATAAAATGTAGTAATAAGACATCTGTCATCTCCAATAAACATATTACTTTAGTTGTTTATTATTTTTGCAGTATCAAAAATCTAGTAATTCAACATCTGATATGAATGTGCCATGAGTAGTGTAACATAAAATATCAGAATCTTAGGACAGAATCATAGAGCCGTTTAGCTTGGAAAGACCTTCAAGGTTAAGTTCAACAATCAACTTGACTTACTAAGTCCAATCACTAAAGCTATGCCCCTATGTCATAACTTCTAAAGCTTTTTCAATTGGTGTTTAAGTTATTGTTTTTTATAGAATTGTTGTTAGTATTTTTATTTTAGCTTTAAAGAACAACCTGGTTACTACAGCAAGCCTAACATAATACACTGCAAAGACAATCCCTCCCTAATTCATACAAAAGCAAATAACAGTTGTAAATGTATCTGAGTAAAACATTGCAGAAGGTTGCATTTGATCCAGAAATATAATCTTCTTATGCTTTAGCATCAAGACAGAAATTTCTTAAAATTAAAAAGTCGATATTAAATATTAATCTTAATAATAAAAAAGCTTTAAGCGGTGCAGTGCAGGCTTAGAACTTACCTTCTACAGGTTTAGTAATTATTCCTGTCACACCCCCAACAACACCCTAGAACAAAGAAAACAATTAAGTCCCTACTTAGAAGTTAGAATGCTATTGTCCAGCTAGGCAACCAATAATCTCATTTTCGTTTTAAAAGTTGATAATTAAGTTCAATATCAATATTCTATTTTTACTCTAAAATAGAAAGTAAAAGAGGGAAATGGCTCAAATAACATTTATTTGGCAACAAAGACAAAGAAATCCTTTGTATAGCAGTCTGTCAGAATAATTAAGAAAGCTTTCTAACAGACAGCTCTTCAGAAAGCTGTCAGAACTTCCAGTCATGAGTGAGTAGTACCAAATATCTAAGATAACATCAAATAACTGAGAAAGACTTTAAAATCAAGGCATTAAATCACACTAAGGTAAAAAAAAATCCACTGCGGTAACTTCTAAACTTTCAGCAAACTCAATCAGAAATTGACACAATGCTTATTACTTGTAATTCTTCAGAAATAAGTTGATAAATTTGAATGACAAGTCACAGAATTTATTGAAATTTAATTCACTTTCATCTAACAGAAATCTCTCAGAAATTGTTTACATGGGTTTTCCACGCTTAACACAGGAAACGGGCACATTCTTTCTTCAACCAGAAAAGGTTTCTGACTTCACATAATAAAGAACAGATGACATTTGAGCAGTTTCTATTCCAGAAAAAAAATCTCTCCCACCTAACATGATACTCACTTTCACTTAGAAAGAATGTGCAAATAAATGAGAAAACTGGAGTTTTTGTAAGACCTCAGCATATAGAAAGCCATTTCTATACAGAACAAGTGGAGAGTTCAAATTCACAGCCAAACTGCCTTAATGACAAAATTAAGTGGAAGAAAATATAAAGGGCCCAGTTACTTCAGAGGAAAAATTTGTGTTATTTCTTACAATTTCCCTCTTTAAGACCTTATCTTCAGCTCCTTGTGTTGGCCGAAAGAACAACATAACCTCAAACGCTAAAGCTAACAAATGATATTGAGGATATCGAGTCTCCTATAACCTGACTTCCCGTTTTTGTCTTCTGTTTAGTTCATGTTTAGATAAAGCCAAAGAAGACATTAAAATTATGTACATGGAAGTATATATTAAGAGCTGATGCATCATATACTCAGCTTCCAATTCATACCCGTAAAAAGCCTTTTCCTCCTTTAGCCAGGCTGTCGCCGAAGTCTCTTGGCTGACGACCCATTTCCTCTCTCCGTTTTTGCTGATATTCTTTATCCATAGTAATGGCTGCTAAACCTTTCCCAACAGAACCAGTGATCCTAGACACCACCCCTGCAGCACCACCTAATGGAACAGATCAGAAAATAAAAGCTGTTTTTCTTTCACAATTTAATAGCAGAAAACACAATAAACCACAGAGATTTCCCCCATATTGAATTTAGGTATTACTAATTTACACAAGCTAACTATCACGTTGAGTATGAGAAGAAATTGGCCTGAAATCCGTTAGTTTAGTATAATATAATTCTCACATCAGCTCAGTATATATCGCATATCATACTGAATGGAAATTCACTTTCTCTACTAACTGTAACACACAGCTGAGTAAACATCTAAGGTCACTGTAACAAGAACTTAGGAAAAGTATAGCTCTCAGGCTTTTCCAGATATTTTGGAATCATTAGAATCACTTTCTTCATTCATTCTCACTTTCTTTATTCATTCATAACATGTTACAAATTCAGTTGTACACACAATTTTTCTCAGTTTGCTTTCCTGTTCTGTGAAACAGATTTAGATGCTCTAAAGTAAGTTAGGTATGAATGGTCTGTAAGGTGAAGACTGGCAACACCATTGTACATTTATTGTACTAATGTACATTTATTGTACTACTGTGCTGCAACTTAAACTCCTGTTTTGAAAATATCTATGGGATATTTCTTTTATGTAACTTCCCTCTGAAATAAGAAAAAGAATACATAAATGTAATTTATGTGTTAATTTATTTTATCAAATGAGTAGCAATAGGATACACACCCACTGTATGTCCAAGAAGACTTTTAACACCAATTACAAAGCCCTCAGCAAATTCTTCAGGTCCTTGAACAGCACCCTGAAAATGAAATCTATTATCATTAGAAGAAAACTATGCACTTACACACACATTTCAAGAAGGTTCAAGCAATTCCCTTATAGCCAGAGCAAGATTGTTTTAATATCTTTAAGAGTTGAAAAAGCACTTTTTCTTTAATGTTAACTGTGTAGAGCACAATGACAAAAAGCCTACAACACTACCTGTTTATTTCATCAACCTACTGTTTATGTACGGTTAAAGAATCAAAGTCATACCTGGAAAGGCTCGTAAAAGAAAGCTTCAACTCCCTCAGACAAGCCTCTGATTAAGCCAAATGGGTTTCCAAGAACATCTAACCCAAGTACAAGAACATACATCTGTTTCAGGAACTAAATAAAAACCAAAACAACAAAAAATAAATCATCAACAACAACAAACAATCCAGAACAGCTTTAACGGCTGCTTTACACAGTAGAATAGAAGGGTGATAATTTTTTTTGACTGACTACCCAAGTTATGTGTTAGAGTACTGAGGTAAGTATTTCTATTGTGAGAAAGACTAGCTAATGTAAAAGATACAGTTTATTTAAGGATAACTAACAGAACATAGTGGTGAATAAATGTACAGACAGAAAGAACAAAAGTAACTACATAGATTTCTTCAACATATTTTCAGGAGGTAATTTTTGTAATTATGTTTCAGTAACGTGCCTCCAAATTCCTACCTCAGTACCATGAACTTAGGAAAAAAAATCGGTAGCTTTCATTCATCTTTTCTTTCCTATTTTCCACATTCTGTAAAGACAATTATTCAATGTTTTATACAAAGGCTTGACTAAAATTTACCTGTTCACTATAATGTCTAACAGCTCTCTTCATCAGTTGGTCTCTCTTGTAGAACTGATATTTAATTTCAAAGAATCCAAGTCTGAAAGACAAAGGATTGTGAAGTAATTGTACATTACTTACAGGTACTTTTTCTCCTTTTCAGTAGTTCTAGATTTTTTTTGTTTGTTTTTTACCTGAGATAAACTTGAAGCTATATTCCCTTGAAACAGAGAAGAAAACACACCTCTCCTGCATTCCTCCTTTTCCATAGAGGCTCTATCCTTTCATACTAGTGACAATCAGCAAAGTTTAATATAGACCTTCTAATAAAAGTATATAGCACATTTTTTTCAAATTATTAACATAAAAAGACTTATTTGGCTTACTTGAAAATAAGATCATCCACATCTGTTAGAGTAGCTCCAATACTTTTCAACAGTAAATTAAGAGAATGGATGGCTATCATTTCTTCACCCTTATCTGATGCTTCTCCACCAGAAGCCAGAGACAGACTCAAATGCAGCTGTAAGGAAGAAATTAGTAAAACCAACAAGTTCATCCAAAAGGTTGATCACACCATCCACTTTACTATAAAGAAAGAAGAAATAATTTTTATCAAGTGTCTGATTACCTCAAATCATCTACTACATACCTTTATTGGAGAAATATGAAAAAGCTCAAAAAAGCTCAGCATTGACAAGTCTGTTAAGGAAGTCTCCATTAGTTCAGTGTTAAGTGCATCCACATCTTGCTGAATCAGTTTAGACTATTTCAATATAAAAAGAAAGAAAATTGAACAGAAGGTTATCAATATATGTAATAGCAGAAAAAAAACATACGTAAATATATGAATAAAAGCCAGCACAAAGAATAATTGTGTACAAATACAGCAAAACAGCAAGCTAACTAAATAGTCAGCAACTCCAAAACTGGAAATGGGCTAATTGCTTTTGCATCCCAGACTGTAGTAACACTACATCTTTTCCTTAGAAGGGTAAACACGAAAATTTCTGTGTCTTTTTAGTCCTTCTTGATTACTTGATACATCCTTATATTTCTCAATCACTAACAGACATTGCTTCCATATTAATGTAGAAATATTAGTAAAGTAACTAACTTCCTGCGGTCATTTGTATTTTTGTATTTCCTCACCAGATCAGAATTTTAGATAATACATCTGAAGATATCATTTCTAAGAAAAAGATCACTTTCCAGTTACAAATCACTACTGACAAGTCGGTTAAAAGATTACTCTAAATACCCTATCCTTAATCTACTACCCTTAACACTTTGCAGCCACAGTTGAAACAACTGTGTCAAACAATTAAACCTTAAAAGAAAAAACAATTACACATACCCCTGTATCAGTTACTCAAACTTGTCTGTTAGTAATACCCAACCCCAAACGACAGTGGAAATCCCAATGTTTCGCTGACAATTATTTTACTAAGTCTCTTCATCCATTGTTCTCTATCGCAATATTTACTAAAATATTCAGAAAATGACATAGGCCCATAAGGACCTATTGTGGCAACAGTCAGTTTCTCCCATTCGTTACCCTCTGCCTTTCAGCTTCTGGATCTGTAGACGGAGTGAAAAGTTCACTAAGTGCTGCTAAGAACCCTTGGTCAATTTTCAGCGCCATTTCCTGGATAAGAACCATGAAGTATCTAAAATGGGAAGATGAACAGTGTGAATTTGAAAGCATCCAGAATTTAAGCTAAACTTGCACAAGTAACTGAGGTTTGGTTATTCAATACTGCTTATTAAAAAAGCAGTATTAACTGTTTATTTACAGTTAGGAGGGCTTAATAGCCATGTGAAATTGTGTTGCTTTACTGCAGATTATTCAAAATTGACCTAAAAATATCAGCTATCAATAATTTTTATTTTGTACTTTATGATTTTATGTGCTCTGTTGGTTTCACCTAAGTAACGTATTTGTTCCTCTTATCCAACTGCCTTCCTCCACAAGTCATATTATCGAATATTTACTTCAATAAAGTTGACCATCCTCAAATACTACACCTGTATTAGCCAGGTACAAAAACTTGTAAGTAACCATTAGAATGTTTTCATCTCACTTCATAGTACAAGAACTCAAACAGACACAGACGTATTAACTAGAGAAGATATATTTCACAGTAAAATACTGTCTTGAGCTACATTAGAGACCAAATCAGTTGTCTGTTGATAGAGCACCAAATAAACCCAGCACTGTATAGCAAATAGGCAGAGGTGCAAGTCTGATGTTTCAGTTGAAGATGTACGTCCTTCTGATTACTGAAGAACTTCCTTAGCAGTTAACAAAGCCAATTCTTACTTTCTAAAATAAATATTATTTTAAAATGTTTTTTCACTACAGACATTTAAAACTCAGTCCAAGTCAGGAGCAGTTTGGGATAGGACAATCCCACTGCTAAAACAATGTTCACTTTAAAAAGAATTAAAAATCTCTAAAGAAGCATTACAACACATGATTAAACTCACTTGAACTGCAGTACTTTGCTGTACTCGTTAAATCTAGTGATAACACTGATGTCAATGAACGGTTTTGGTTCTGAAACGAAAAACAAAAAATAAACTGTCAAGCTACTACATTCACAGATGCGTAGTTCTGGAATCATTAAAGGTTTTCACTTACCTGAATCCAAAGCAATTGACTTGGGAGGGGCGACTGGGTGAAACACGACAGGGAACATCGATCCTGGTAACTGATTATCAACCTAAAATTATCATATTAATTAGTACATATAAATTAATTTCCAGTAGGTTGGTCACTTTTGTATACAAAGAGCTCTGATTCTCTAAGTACACTATCTAAAGTTACACATTACATGACTATATACAAGCTATGACTGTACAGAAGCAACTACGATAAATTTTGAAAAAGGTTATTTTATTTATTACTTCTACACCTATAAGCTTCCCTTAGAAACACACTTTCCATTTTAGGGCCCTGTTTTATGTTAATCCATAATTTTGTGCAATCCTTTCCATACTGCACAAAATGACAGGATAGAGTTATTTTCCACCAATGAGTATTTATATCACTTTGGCTACCGTGACATCAGAGGGCAAAGAGTCATATATCCACCAAGTGGATGGGGCCAGACTCTTTTCTGCGATGTGCAGCAAAAGAATGTGGGCCAATGGGAAAGAACTGGAAAGCAGGAAGTTCCATACAAACACAAGGAAGAACTTCTGAGAGTGACAGAGCACTGGAACAGGTTGACCAGAGAAGTTGTGGAGTCTCTGAAGATACTCAAGATCCATCTGAACACTTCACTGCACAACCTACTGTAGGGAATCTGCTTTAGCAGGAGGGCTGAACTTGATGATCCTCAGAGTTCCCTTCCAACCCCTGCAATTCTGTGATTCTCTGATATACATTAGATTTGGAGATACCTCTTCGTGTAGATATATGAATACAATAAAATCTGAAGTGTTTACTATAAAGAACATGAGGAAAGATCATACCTGTAGCCAATACAATTGAGCTCGTAAGCTTCTTTGGTGAGGTGACTGTTTGAAATCAACTTGAATTCCTGATAGGAAGTTACGTCGGATGCTGCATCTAACTGGGAGGCGCATTTCCATTGGGACCTTACTAAAATTCACCTGGTAGTAGTAAGAAAACAGAACAAGTGTATCATTTAATTAAGCTTGAGGATAAAGAACATTTTATAATACCAATAAACAGACTAGTACATGACACCTGCATTATCATGATCACATGTATTACTGAAATTACTCAAATTAAGTATTTGCATGGAAAGAAAATCAGTTATTTTGACAAGCACATTACTAGCAACTTCAATTGTTCAAACTAAAAATGCCTGTGTTATCTTAACAGTTATTCATCACACATTAGTGTAACTGAAGATGTTTACATGCAGCTATCTCATTTCCCAGTTGATGCTTCTGCTCCTGATCCTAACAGGTGATCTCTTACTTAGTAATAAGTACTCATTAAATAAAACAATATTGTCTCAATATTACGTCAGAACAAGATATTTTACTTTATAGAACACAAAACTATTCCAATATAAAGTTTGCTTCTCATATTGAGTATCTTTTAATTGGTCATCTATCCTATATTAACAAAATATAAGTCTATTTTCACTGTCGTTCAGACTCTACAATCATTTAAATGCTGCAACTCAAAACATACCTCTGTAGTGCTGTCTAGTTTATGCCAACCTGGAGCTTGGAAAGCAGTC
Source organism: Pavo muticus (assembly GCA_016647715.1). Taxonomy (NCBI): domain Eukaryota; kingdom Metazoa; phylum Chordata; class Aves; order Galliformes; family Phasianidae; genus Pavo; species Pavo muticus. The sequence continues at coordinate 5,900,612 of JACDJE010000149.1, forward strand.
TTGCAAAGATACTTTTGATAGGCTTGTTCCAATAGGTTTATTTGTTTTTGATTAAATGGCCTCCATTTCTGCTTCCGTTTTTCTTCCCAGACAACACCAGAACTGCAAGACATACAACAAGGTTAACAATTATAAAATACTTAAGCCTTTCTTATCCACACGAGCCACATAAAAAGATGCTACCCTCATTTTTCAGGCCTGAATGAACTACTGTTTGCTTTTTTATAGAAGCAAAGAAAAAAAGCAAGCATATTCCATTTGAATACATTGCACAACAGGAAAAAAGGCAGAACTTCAATTTGCTTAAAAGGTTTCACCCATATTAATCACAAAGGCAAGGCATTCCTATCAATTCAACCACACTGCTAAATTTACCATATACTGTCAATTATTGAGTACTCAAGGAAATATTTAGGCCTCTATGTGAGCTACCTAGTAATTCCTATGTAAGAGATTTCTTTTTTATTTTCGTTGTTAACAAGAGAAAGTCCAAGACTGTGAATTGACAAGATTAGTTCTTGATCAGGTTGCTCCAGCTCTTCAGCTTGTAATGCTTTGGAAACCAATGCAACATCATCTGTGAAAAGCAGCACCCGTTGGCGACCATCCAGGAAAGAAACCCAGTGTATCTGAGTATTTGCATTATATGGAAATTGGCCACATTCATCCTGTATTGGAAAAAAATAACATAATTAATATATTACAGGAGTAAATCCATGATGTTTGTTTATATACATACAGCAACAAGTTTACTGGTACACAAGCAAAACAGAGCTAAAATAACTTTCTGTTGTTGATTCAGTTTACTGCACCATCTTGATTTAGAGGCATGTTGTATCTCAAACGCTGCAAAGAAAAGAAGCTGGCTGGTTTTTTTCGTTTTTTTTTTTTTTTTTCCTTTTTTTTCTTTTTTACCTTTGTTGTTTATTTTTAAGTGCTTTTGAAGTGTAGGCACTCTCCAGCAATAGCAGCAAGTGAGAAGAACTTTGGCAACGATTAGTAAGCAAAGCCCTTTGCAGCATAGGAAACAACTTAGAATCCTATGCTATGGGGGTAGAATGCATTAGATTGCATACCATAAAACAGTAAAGATGGACAGTGATTAAAAAGAGTTCAGAACTTCAAATGCAGAGATTTCTCATTTGTTGATTTGTGAGGCACAAATGAGATAAATAAAAATCCCCTCCTTAAAAGTCATGTAAATGTAATCATAATGATATACCAAGGAAATAAGTTTTCACGCAAACTAAAACCATTTTAAAATAATTGTAGAAAACCTGACTCAAGAAAGTGATTATATGGTAAATGCCTGCTTCCCCATTCCTTAACAAAATACCTGATTGGTCTTATCCTAGATTTACCTGATTGTAGTTAGTCTCCCCCACCCCCTCGCTCATTTTCCAATGGAATCATCTGTCTTTTGCACTCACTTAACAATATTTTAATATTGAGTGAGCTAGAAACACTACAAATACTTCTTACTGAACAACCCAGTTTTCTACTCCATGCAAGCATTTCTCATAAGGAAGCCAGTCACAGAGCTTTTCCTAGAGCTTTAGGGAAATATTTAAGCCAAATGCAACACTGCTTGAAGTGATTTATACTGTCCTTTGTATTATACAGATACTTCTACAGCCAAAGCTCTTCACCACCCTTCTTTAATACCTGAGGAAAGCATGGTGAAAACACAGCTTGGAAACTGTATGAAATCCTCTATTTCTATCAGTCTAACTACCTGAAAACTTGCTTAACTGAGAACAGGATCTGCTGGAGGACAAGACAGAGATGCCAAGTTACTGAAGAAACTTTCACTCTGAAAGTTTTAGACTTGTTACAGTCCTAGTCTGGTTCAGCATTTACTTCTCCCTTCCTGAGATTTACCTTCAGTAGATCATGTTCACCAAAGCTTTGAGAGTAGCCCCAAGCCAATTTTCTTGTCTTAGTTGGATCTGTCCATGCAAACAGGCATACTTGCTTTGGTTTCAACTCCATTTCCTCCTGTAATCCACTGCAGATTAAAATAATAATAAATTTAAAATAAAGATTATATAATTCCCTGTTTAAAGATCACTGCGTAAAGTAATACAATATGTTATGGTACAATATACTCTTCTGATCCAGTCTCCTGGAGGTGAGGCATAAAGGGCCTAGGCGATCAGCTCTAAGAAGAGCTGTAGCTAGGCTCTTGGTGAACTATGGTCTACACTCCCACTTCATCTTCTCCAGGTTCTCAAATAGTACTAACTGCTTAACAGCAGGGAAAGAAAACTACATTAAAAGAATGACACAGTTTTTCATTATTTTTTAATTGAAAAATTATTATTTGACATAATGGTAAAAGAGAACTATTAATTTCTTCTCAAAGGATATCCACTCTTCAAATAATTATCAGTGAACTGTTTCTTTCACATACCTCTGTTTATATCTGAGGGAGTCCCATGAAGTATGGTTAACAATAAGCACTGGAGCAGCTCCCTCATGGTAATCTGAGAAGCTTATAAGAGTAGAGTGCTCAGACACATTCACATCTACCAATAAGCCCCCTGTCTGGAGTGAAAGTTAAGAGAAAAAGTTCAGTATTTGCTCTATGCATACATTCAAAGTAAAAGAGGCTAAATTATTACTTTTATATCAGTCTTCCATGGGTCTCTTACAAACAAGAAAAGGAAACTTATTCCACATTATCTAGTAACAGTAACATCAAACACATGTAGTGGCTTAATTAAGACATTTGTAGCATTCACAAAATATCTGCAGGTTTAAATTAAATTTTATATTCTCATTGTAAGAAAAATGGCTTTTAAAATCAGAAGTGTAACATTTTCTTAAAATTACTTTATTTGGCTACACTTAGTAAAACCAACAGGCAGACATTTCCTTCCATAAATTTTACACAACTGAAAGAAGAAGTCTAGATGACTGCACCACAGTTCTTAAAATGAATGATAAACTCAGTGATCGTAGATTAACAACTGATCACTGAGCAGAAAATTTCTATTGAATAAATCACTAAACAAATCAAGTTGAGTCTCTCATAACAGCATTCAATATGCTGCTTTCCTCCAGAGTATTTCCAATACTATGACACAACCGAAATGCATACAGCTCAGTTTCTTCTCTATGCTGAAAGGCTGCACTAAGGGTAGCTGTGGAAAGGAACACGTCTGCTTTTGAAAAGGAATCCTACGCATTCTCCAGCTCACAGAGACGTATAAGAAACAACATTTACCACTTTATAAGATAGCATAAAACTTCACTATATGTAAGGCCTAGAGTAGATTATCCTGGAAATCTGAGCTATCTACTATCTTAGAATAGTAAATAAAATACACAGTTTTAAGTGTGCCAACAGAATTCTAGACTTTTGATAACATCTTGCTCTGAAAAGATTTTTTCCAGCTGCTTCAGCAAACTCAGAGGTTTGGTTACCTTCACATTCAATTGTATTTCAGCTAACTACAATAGAGCGTCATCTCCCGAGACTCATCTGAACATGCCACATTTACATGCACGTTCCCTAACGGTAGAAGAATCTGAACTCAGAAATAATTAAGATTTTACTAATTCAATCACAAGTTTATCCACGAGCTCTTCTTTTCTCATTGTGAAAACATGACAGACATTATATTTTAGGACAGCTACTTTAAAATGAAAAAAAAAATCAAGTCATCTAAGAAATTCTCTCTGCAAAGGAATGTATAAGTGAAGTGAAGATCATTTTTAATTTAATAGCAGCTGAGCTTCATAAGAGCTTGTCAAAAATCGAATCACCTTGACTGCTTCCAACAGCTATGAAAACACTGAGAACATCATCAACATGATTCACAATCTTTTCTATGAAATAGAACTGAAGTGTGATGCACCAAGACCTTAAAATAGAAGGCCTCTAACTCAATCATTTCCAAGAGTCAAGCTGCATTAAGTTCAATACTACAAAGCTAAAGTATTAAGCATGGACCACAAAGAGTCGTAGTCTCACCAATTCTTCCAGCCTCAGCAGAGTGCCATTATCTGGGACTTTAAACAGGAATGGTTTGGACACACTTTCAAAGCCAACTACTCTTACACAAAGTTCACCAGATGAGTTTTCAGGCCAGAACGGAAGACACTATAAAACAAGAGATATACATGACTTATAGTTCGTACGTGTTCAATATAGCAAGCCAGTAGTAAATAGTCCTGTGTGACAACCCTATTTGCCTTAGGTTCTTACCCCAGTTCCTAGAGATAGACATACCGTGTACATTTAATAAGTTATCTAAATTGAAAGACTTCATTAATTTACCCAATATATGCCACCTGTGCTGCTCACAATGACCTGAGATATGTGAAGTGTCCATGTCACAGCAGCAGAGAAGACAAAGCATCTACAGAGATGTTATTTTCTTAGAAGACAGCTAAAGACCCACTATTTCCCTATGATAATATCCAAAGGAAGTAAAACATTACCTCTGAAGGTGAGATATAATTCCATTTGTTAGTTGGAAAAGAGCCATTAGGACCAATTTCACCAACTTCTAGTTCCAGAGAAGATTTGTTTGCTATTGTGTAGAATGGAGTGAAGGTAACTATCCTCGTAAGGTTAAAACTGCTCATTTTGATACTAACTCCAACCTGTTGAACAAGGAAAAATTGCTCAATCAACAGGAAGATTAAGAGAAAAGTCATGATGGATGAAAAGAAAAGCCAATGTTACATTAATTACAAAGGCTAGTACAGAAAATCCCTGGTTCCCTTCATTCTGCAATAAGAGAATGAAGTACACAGCTTAAGGGAGTGCGTTAAAAAACATGATTGGTCCAAAGACAAAAAAGATAGTTTTAGCTGTAGTATTTGGTAGTATATGGTATCAGTTTAGCAGGAGCTTTTGTTTTTTATTTTCCTTTTTATTCTGCATAGCTTTGGAGGTACTTTAGATGAAGTTGCTAAGTAAGGCTCTAAGCAACCCCCAAAATTTTCAGTTTTCAACATGAACACTTGTGTCTTCAGAATTAAAATTCAATAGTATAATCTCATAAGGCATTATAACAGGAACTGGTTAATTTTCATTTTGACGTTTGATTTAAAACAAGTGAAACAAAAGCCTCAAAATGAAGAAAAACAAGTGCCCCAAGAGACCCATAAAACATAGAAGAACTTTCTTACCAGATACTCCATGCTGTTAGCTGAACAACTGACACATCCATAGCTTCCTACAGTATCAAGGGAAAAGCTACTGGACCAAGTGCTCGTTGAAATACATAACTGGATCTACACACAAAGAAGGACAACATGGAAAGTGCTTCAATGAATTAATTTTAGAGTTCACGTATTATGAAGTGCTACTATATCACAGGGAACAGTATCAAAAACACATTTAAGTGCTTTTAAATCCTTCAATAAATTAAGATAAGCTTAAGCACTTAGAGTACTATTCATTAATGAGAGCACAAGCGTGGAAAAAATACAATTTCGTGGTGCTTTACCAACTTGAAGGGGGAGGTAAATGGAATAAAACAGCACTTGGTCAAACTGTTTCTTCAACCACATGAGTGAAAAAAACATTGAGAGGGAAAGAGGGGTCACCTGAGGAAAAAAAAGAATACGTCTACTGCTACAGTACTCTTCGTTTGACCATGCAAATACCCTGTCAAACAAAGCATGTCTGTTTAACACTGGACAGAATATTTACATTGTGCATGTTAAATGGTAAAGGTAATTAAGACAACTTTGTGATTCCTCATTATTCAGCGGAAAATACCTCCATAGGAATATTCACTTCCAACTTACATCCTCCATCCTCTCCCTAAGGGAAGAGTTTTCTGGCAGGTAAGCTAGGAGGGCACCCCGCTGACACTGCAGTCCCTACTTACTCTATGTCACCATACAGTTTCTCACCAGGACCAAAGTTAGCTGACTGGATGCAGCACAACATCCAGAAAGGATTGGGAAAGCACGCAGACTAACTCTATTCTATTTACTTAGTCCTCTAATAAAGTGTAATTAGCCCTCTAAATGTATAATTAATGAGGAAGTAGAAATAAATCAAACAAGAACATCAACAAAAACAAAAAAACAAAGACAAACCAACCACCACCCAATACATTTTCCTGAAGTTGTACATCACTTCGAATGAAGAGAGTAAGTAGGTAAGCAATACAGGTTACTTTTCTTCTTAACAGCAAGTCCTCAAAGTACAACCTCCACCTAAAAATAAGCATACCTTATTCTTACTAAAAATATTTTTCTTCTTGAAGGAGAACAAAACAATATCTCTGTAATCTGCCGGATGCTTCACGTGAATGTCTTCAGCTTGATACTGAAGAATACGAGAAGTCTTGTTGATTATCCAGTACGGACTGAAGACAGACAAGATCATACGACTTCCAACTCGCCTGGTATGTATGTACAAGTCCACTGTAATCACCGTCGCAGAATGCGATGTAAAACACACTGAAAAAAATTCAGGCATCCCTTCATGAATTTTAAGATGGCCATCCCAGTTTTTGCCTTGATATTTTATCAGCACAAGCTCCATTATTTCCCCACTGATTCTGGAATGAAAAACATCTGCAGCACTCCCTTCCAGCAATTCACGAGCTTCTGCTGTTCCCTGCAATAAAGTTATAAAGGGGCAAATCAAGCTGTTAAGATATAAAACGTACACATCCACAAAACAGCATTTTATTCTTCTCTTGCAGGATGCTCACTTTTTAGGTATTTTTAGCACCACATTTCAGAACATCCAACCACTTATTCGAGCCTGATCCTGTGAATAATCCCAGGTCAACTGCACTTTACTTGCAGGATAGTGAAGACTAAACAATTCAAGATTTCAAGAAGACAAACTGATTCCATCGTATCATCCCCTGACCCAGTTCCCTCCCTCCTCTATGATTTCAAATGGATTTTACAGTCATGCCACAAGGTGCAACAACACTGAATTACTTTGCACCTACCTCCAGTAAATATCTCAAGGAGTATGGCAGAAGATTCCTCACAGTCAGCGTAGGGTGAAGGTGGATAATGTAGGCAGGATCCCACTCCTCTCCATACGCTGAAATGTAGTTTAACTGATCAGGTACTGCTGTTGTGCTGACTATTAGAGGCAAGAAATTTGTCTCGGTGGCTGGGCACTGTAACAAGCACTTTACTTCATTGCTCCTATGTAGCTCTTCTCTCCAGGCAATGTTAGTTGTGGACTCTCTAAACTGACCCTCTAACATTCCCGTTGGTCGAACATAGAGATGACACCTACGGAAAGAGGACAGAAATGGAACACAAATATCAGCGCAGTGACAGCTAACATCACCCAGTTCTACGTAATTGCTAACATTCTGGAGGGATTTTGCAGAACATTGTGTAATTACCAAACAAAGACTGTTTGTTTTTTTCTTTCTGCCCAATCAGGAAGAGCTGCAAAATTTAAGTTTCCACAGTAATGCTACGCTATGCTTGTTTATCAGTCTTTCAAAGAACAGCCCTATAGAACAGAAAACAAAACACACCTGTATGAATGCAAAGGAACATGAAATTCCTCTTCAGGCTTGGATACACCAATTGGCTCCAGCAATCTGGAGTCCCTAGTCAGTTTATAGATTACAAACGGGATAGAGAAATGGTTCTTAATCTAGGATCAAAAGACAAAATTTTCATTACATTTGTTTTGTAAAAATTACTGAAGGGAAAATTATGAAGAGTGTCTTCATAAGAAATACACTTCAGAAGGAAAACAACAGGCAACTGCATGAGAAGACTACGTTAACTTTCAAATTCCATGAACTGCAAAAACATGCCTAAAATGTCAATTCAATAGAAGGTACATATTCAATCTCAAAGTTCAGAATACTAGAAAGCCAAATTAAAAAAAAATCTAGCTTTTCATTTCTAAGAGAAAAAAATCTTATAAAATACAGAGAAAAAATTAATACAGTAAATTATTTCATTTGTCTCTAATTAGCTTTTCGGGAAATGCATTATTTCAAACAAATGAAACCAAACCAAACAAACCCATGAAGAACAACAAGCAAAATCACTCAGAAAAACATTTCTTTCAGGTTTTGTCTTTGTTTACCTGTAGAGGAGACCGAACAGTAATAACCTTATTTCCATCTGTAGCATCAATCTGCACAATGAAAGAGTCTGAATGACCATCCAGAAGGCTTTTTATGTTGTACAGTCGTCGGCCTGGTTTGGCAATGGGAATGTTTACCACTTTTTCGTATCCTTCCAGTTCTAATCCATAAAAATACACAAGTGTTAATTATCCAAAGCATAACTCATACTACAGTTTTAAAGAATGGAACAACATCCGAGTTTCTCTGGACTCAATAACAAGCATCAGAGACGGCCTCTAGCAAAAACAACCTGAAGTGGCATTTGAGCATCAGAGAAAACTGAAGCTTTAAGGCAGAACACTCCTAAAGATCTTAACTTTTAACTTCATGTTATAATCTGCATAATAAATACATCAAGAAATACACAAAAGTATTTTTTGAGTAAGTTAAATCCAAGGGATCTGCAAGACAGTTTATCAACAACTGTACTAAAACACCTATTTTGTCCAAAGGGCTAAGAGAAAGTGTACTTTGCAGCCTAAAAAACCAGAATTTCTATCTTCTTAAACATGCCAATGCTAGGCTTTGTGGTTGTTTGGATTTTTTTTTTAATGCCATCAGTACTCAAAAACAGTTTTAACACAACATATGTTACCTGAATTTAACTGTGTTGAGTCACCCATTTTCCCATTCTCAACATACTGTACCAAACAGCGTTCCCTAGCATAATACCTAAATTTAAAGAGAAGATGGAGCTCTCCTGTCGGTACAAGGCAGACAGCTTTCTGCGTTGAGGAGCTTCAAAAACTGAGTATTCCAGTTCCATGTTCTGACCGCTTTCTACATAGTGCATGTTTTCTTTTTCAGCTGAATTAACAATTCGAAAACTGGAGCTAGGAAACACTTTGAGAGGAACACCAAGGGCATTTTTCACTATGAAAGGAGCTGTATCTTTAAAGGAATAGTCGAATGTAGATGCAGTCCCTTCTGAAAACGCCTGCAATTAAGAACAATCATAGTGATTATTAATTTATTATAATTATGTAATCATATGTAAATAGCTACAGAAATGTAAAATTTCAAGTCTTAAGAGACAGTAAGTATATATATACATATATATATATGTATATATATACACACACTGTATGTGTGTGTGTGTGTGTAATTATGTGAAGTATTATTTCAGGGAAGATAACTTCCATAAGATTTTACTGTTATTCAGTAACTCATGGCAAATGTCAATACCACAACAATTATACATGCATAAGGATTTGCTGTTGTTGTTAGCAGGCTTTACAAGAAAACTGAATGTGCTGGGACACAACACAGAAGTCACAAACACATCACCATACTTTGTACTTAACCACAACTTAGGTTACAAACATCTTTTTTTATCACACGAGATCCATGTTAGCTGATCTCCACTACAGACTTAGGGTATAAGCAAGAAGTAGCTTATAAATTGTTGTTCATTTGGAAGTTAAAAAAAAAAACGGACATAAGATACTTCCGTACAAATGGTTTGATTTCTGCTATGGAACAGTCTTACAGAAGAGAAGGCCGAATAGAAATAAAACCCTCTAATTAACATAAGCTTTCCCTACAGTGCATTTTCTTACATATTAAGAGAAATTTACTTCCCTTTCATCTTTTCTCCTTCAGTCCTGCACAAGCACATCTGTTCCTCTAACACAGAAATTGCCTTCTTCAAAAGCTAGAACCACATTGTTGTTCACCCTTAAGGGCTATCAGAGTCAAACTTGCCATCCGTGCTCGCTAACATTTGTCAGGGCTGTAGAACAATGACTAGCTTGTTAATAGCAGCACAGAGAGTGCTTCACGAGTCTAAACTCTCTACAGAGCCAAATAATTTGATGCTTACCTTGGCTAAATTACTGAATACAGCAAGACAACATTTGGATATCGTTATATTCATTGTATCCTTTGAAGAGATGTTAACTGCAGTTTGTGGCTCAGGAAAAACAATGAAATCATCTCCAGGCATCAAACTTCTTTCTTGGACAGGGTTAGTCTTCATCTACAACAAAAATTTCACTAGGCAATTATGAATGATTATGAACTATTTTTCCTCCTGTGTTACAACAGGAAAAAGCAGGCACTACGCTTGAAACTTTCTCCCAGCAAAGGAATGTCTGCTTTACCTTGTAAATCTGTGATACATCTCAGACAAACTTATCAGTAACATGCAACTTTTATACCAATTCTGAAGGCAAGTTATTTCATTCCCTAACTGCATGTGTGGTTACATGCTACATTTTGCCTCTGCACTGCACAAATAACTTCATTCAGAAAAACTTTCTGATGTCAACAGACTGAATTTTATCTTGTAAAATTCCATAGCTCCCTCAAAACAACAGCATTTGACAGGTCAGTGTTCCGTTACATAAAATTACTAAAAACAGCCCTCTACTCAGACCCAGTATTTACAGAGCTTGTAGTACGTTTACTTACTTCCAGCTTTAAACTCCATTGCTTCTTTCCTCCTTCAATTCTTTCAATTAGAGGTTCCCATACTGCATAAGTTTCATTGTAATAATGAATCTACAGAAAGAATCAAAATTAAATACAGCATATAAAAACACAGAACTAAGTTCCTTCCTATAGCAATTAGTACTCTATCACATTAAGAAAACAAAGCAAAAACTTCTTTTCAATCTTTGATTCACATTTCAGAGCTCTAGCATTAATTTTTAACAGCTTCAAAAAAATCAGTACATACAAGTTAAATATATCATACATTTTTCTTCAGTGACACCATTTCTAAAAAGCATTGACTATCCTATCTAGCATGCTTGTAGAGAAACGCAGCCAGATGGTCTAGTAATATCATAAGTAACTTTTATCGATATAATGCATTCTCTGCTCTTTCCCCTACAGTGTCTATGAGAGTAATTTTGGGATGAGAAACTTCAACACTTCAAGTACTTCAATGAGGACTAGATTATTCCACAGTCATAACTGCCACTGGAGTCTCCTACTGATTCCATGTTCAGCAGTGCTTTATGTGTATGAAGTCTGTACACATATTAAACTAACTCACAGTTTGACTACTGAGAATTATCAGAGCATTACAGTGTAAACCAGTTGTTAACTCAGCACACAGAAATTACCAAAAATCAAGTTACTTGACAATTAAAACATTTCTGCACCTGCCATAAACTGCTAATGATTTGATGGTACCAACCTCCAGTGACATATCGGCAGAGACCTCCATCAGTGAGGACCAGTTCTTAAGGACACCAGAAAATACAGATTCCACTAACAACAAGGGGACTGTACGATGCCCCAGACCACATTCCAAGGTGACCTGAAAAGATTTCACTACAATGTCAAACTTCTCTTGTTTCACAGCATGTTCACGGTCCTTAAAAGTTTCTGTTGCTTCTGTGGCTACATCAACACCAAGAAACCAAGCACTGCACTGATCTATAGGCTTCACTTGCCACAAGTCTTCAGGAACTTCAGCTGCTCCTTTAGAATCCTCCTCTGTTGTTTTTGGTTTTATGGCAGCCATAATGGTCACCACAGTGTTCAGAATTATTGGTGAGATCTAAAAACAAACCAACATCACTTGACACATTATTAAACTGACAAGCACTTAAAACACACAATAGGTAGAAATGGCAAATAACTCCTCAGCTCCTGATACAGCTACACAGCACGGATGACACTTAAAAGTTACGCAACTTAAGTTTCAAGACAAACAAACAGAAACTATTTGTGGATCTCCCATTTTCCTACATTTTCTAGTTCCTCCCCCGGAATACCACAGGCTCAAGAATAATATTCACAAGAGTAATTTTTAAGAACTCCAAATGTGTTGAAAAAAGCATGTCAGCACGCCTACACGTAACATCACTTCTATTAACAGTATGGTATATCTATCCAAAGAGTTTAAGCACAATGTACCGTTGTTTCCAATTTCAGGTTTCATCTCTATTCATTTTTTCAGAACACAAATGATAGTTTGTTAATATATTTATAAGAGAGTTTGCAAATTCTATTCAGAAAGACCTTTACTACAGATACACTCAACAATTTACCTACTAAGAACACAGTATTTCACATATATCATTCTGAAAATCACATTAAGAGCCTTAAGTTAATATGCACTTCCATGCACACACCTGTTTGTAAGTGTCTCTCAGCAGAGATGGAAAGAAAATGCTTGTTTTGTAAAACAGGAAGAAACTAAACAGGAGGAATCCTAGTATCTGAGTTTGCTCTGTATTGCCAAGAAACAGCCAAAACAACAGACAAGTAACAATTTGCCCAACACAGAGCAGCTCTGAGAAATAGAAATGCCTATTTCCAGAATTGAACTGTTGTGGGAAACTAATGTTCAGGAGAGGAATATAAAGATTTAAAAAGTCTAAGCAATAACTCCCTTCAGAAAACAGAGGTCTTCTTCCAAAGACAGCTTTAATAATCCAACTTACCTTTATAGTAAGCTCTTCTATTGTTACAACCACAGTCTGCAACCCTGAAACATGCATCATATTTTCCATGACCAAAGAACATGGTTGTAACACCTGAGTGAAAAACATCATTTGATCAGTAAAGTAGCTCCTGGATTCTAGCCTTTCAAAATACTTTTACTTTTTTCATCCAATAGACCAAAGGGCTGCTGATGACATAAATAAGTGGCTTTAGAGGAACAGCATTCTTTCTATATTACTATGCTCTGTACTACTGTGCTTCATTCCAGCTTTCAAATTTGAACTAGAGCTCTTTTGTACTGGTTAAAACTCACTAAGTTAAATAGAGATTGAAAATACATTAAAAAAAAAAAAAAAATCAGAAACCCAACTGCAGGTATAGTCATAAACCCCAAAAATCCTTAAGAACACTAAATATATAAGCAAAGATACCACATGCAAAATTAACTACACAGGCCATCTCTACAGTTCATTATGCCCACTAAGAGTTCTTGCTACTTTTTTCACGACAGAAATCAAGTTTTCATACCTTCGTTATCTTTCATACGTTGGTTACCTTACATACCTTAGTCACACTCTTGTCCTGTTTTTCTCTGAGAAAAGCACAAACCAATACTTTGAAGTCCTTCACTTGAGCAGTCATCCTTTGTGCAAGCTTTCCTGACGTCAGAGAAAAGTCACATTGGAAGGAAACTTTTAAGGCAGGGGCATCAGCACTGGTCAAATTAGCAACGAACACAATTTCTGGGTCCATGATCACAGCTTTTACTTTCATATTTGGCCGAAAAGGTATTTCTGTGAAAACAAGCAAAACCATTCCTGAATATAAAAGGCTTGAAGGCATTATTATATATGTAATAACTAAACTTCACACAGAAATTGTTTGTAAAATTTATACCTCTAAAAGCTATGCAACATTTCATCTTTTACAGAAATACTGCACCATTTCACTGGAAGTCAAAAACCGCACAGCACCCAGAACTCAGGAAATTGGTGAGGCATTTTGTCCTTTTCAATAAACTGTTCAAAAAACTGTTTCAATATACTGAAGTTGGTCTGAGCACTGGCTCTATAAAGCCAAGTTGGAAATCACTCCTTTCTGATACAAAACAAAACAGAAGGTTCACTCCTACCACTCTGCCAAGATCCCCAAAAGAAAAGGGGGACTGTTGGGAACAGGCCAGACCACATAACCCAACGACTAGGTCTGGCCAAAAGCCAAGCAAGACTGGCAACAACACAAAACAAACAAAACCCAACTCAGAGATGATCTCTTATCTTTCTCATCACACCGTAACTTCAGTGTTTAACAAAAAAGGAAAAGTTGTCTTGACTTAGTTTTCCATAACTTTGAAATAGCTACATATAGTTATCATGCCTTGAAACAACAGGACATAGTTCCAAAATTCTCAGCTTGCAGATGTGTAAGGTACTCACTGCCACTCATATTTGAAGAGCAAGTTGTTTCTTTTTACTTTCTTAACTACTACCCACACAATCCATCTTACTCTGTGGATGCTTTCTTTGCAGAAATAGGTGAGAAAAAAAACCATGATTTAACAGGAGTGAATTTTAATATTTAGTTCAGCTGGAGAGCACTCCATTACTTGACACAGCACTTCTGCATTTACTGCTGCTCACAGTAAACTCTGTCTTGAGTAGCCAGTTTATACATTGTGAAGAACAAACCGAGTCAGATAGCAAGGCAAGCATTCTGAGCACTCCTGTGTGATCTATTTTCAATGTGAAATCTGTAAATAAGATGGAGGAAAAAAGTCAGTTTTACAGACCTGTTTCTGGCTTCGATTTACCAGAAGTAACATTTTTCAAGTGGAGCTGTGTTGATCTCTCTGTTGAGGATGTTGGCACGGAGTTGATGAAAAAGTCTGCTACTGTCAACAAAAACTCCATACTGGCACACACGTATAGCTTGTCAAGGATAGCAACAACTTCAGTTCCATTTTTATCCTGTTTGTAACTCATATCTATCATAGAACTGTCATTTGTGTTATCCTTCTTGTCTATCATTCTGGAAAACAAGTTTAAAGTGAATTATTTCTACTATCATAACACATTAATACAGACACACAAAGATGCATAAATAGTACGTTTTTCCTCCCTCTATCTTTGAAAATGCAGTTATAAAATATGCAACCTGTGTTGTCTACAGAAAAATGACACAGACTTTTCTCTAACAAGCAATTTGAATTTAAAATCTGTTGTAGGAACCATTTAGCCATCAGACTAAAGTTTCAGGACACAGAACTCTCTAGCTGAGACAGGGTATACTCTACTAAGCTGTGCCACATAGTTTACTGTAATACTCCAGTCTCATGGTTATTTTTCATTTTGGATGATCTGGAAAATCAACGTATAACAGGACATAACTGTTTAACATTATTAAAATTACATCACTAACTGCAGTTAGTGCATAGCAAGGCAGACAGTCCTGTTACAAACTCTTAATGCCACGTGAAGCAAAATATGAAGGCCTAGGAAAGTCTTCTTCATTAATTGCATGGAATATTTTCATTTCTGATCCACTCATACTTACCTTGCTGTCACATTCTGAATTCCTTCTCTGAGATCATCCAGTGTGCATGCCTTAAGTTTAACATTCACATCCACTGAGCCATCAGAGAGTATCTTCCCTGATGATGCCATGAGATGTAGTCGGAGCTCACCAAGGCGTAATTTCTCATTATGCAGCGAAAGCAGGGACTTCTACATAATAAAAGTCAGTAAAAGTAGTTATTACAGAGCTAAGTGTTAAGCACAATTCTTGTGATACTAGTCACTAGGTGCGCATTCTGATCTGCAAATGGAAGAAGCCATCTGATGTAATCATTCCTTTAATCATACAAATGAGTCTAGAGAAACTAACAGAAAAAAATGTAACAAACATGTTGGGGTGCAGTACATGCCATTTCCAGCAGCTGTTCAGAATGCAAGAAGCAATGATACTCCACCTGATTCTGAACCTCAGAGGATCCCTACACACTCATCACACTAACTACATTTACAAGCAGGACCTAAGGATTAAACTGAAAATATATAAACAAGACATTTAAATGAAATCCCCCTACAGCTTTGTTTCACATCCCTTGAAACAAAAAGCAAGTTACTGTATTACAGTCGCTTTGAACACAAGCTACCACCCGTTTCCTATAATCAAGGCTTAAAAAGCATGTAGCTTCTTAGCTGGATAAAGGCTATAAAGTCATGATAACAAAGCAATATTACATGTTTTTCTTTTGTTTTCAGCACAGAAAGGTTGTTTGTTAATTGTTTACACTCAGGACTGCGTAAGACAGAAGTATGGATGGCATACAAGACATTGGGCCTGCTTACTAACTATACAAGAATCATGCACTGAACTAGTATCATGGAGGCTGGCAATTCCTACATCTGAAAATTTCATTTTATAGGTTGGACAACTAGAATCAAGTCTTGAATGACCAAAAGAGACATTGGGTCATTTTGGTTGGTTGATTAATTTTTTAAGTGTGAATTTTACACTGACATTCTTCAAATTAAGGTCATCTGCTCAAAGTCTCCAGCTTGCAGGGTAAATTATATAGGACCCTTAAGACAAGGATTACAAAGCATTCCAACAGATGAAATTCCCTGTTTTACTATCTTGGGTTCTACCCACGTAAGAAGCAAAAAGTTCCCCACCCCACCAGTGTAATAAAAGCTTTGTCACAGACCTGATTGATGTCACTATTGTAGAGAGTTACTGAAAGTGACTCAAAATTGAAGTCAAATGTAAGCAGTGTGTAACATTCTGCAGCAGACTGAGATGTAGAAACCTTTTCTTGTCCTAAAGCAAGAAGAGAGCATGTTAGTGAAAAGCAAATATTAGTATATTCCTTTAGAATACTGAGCCTGGGGACAGTTTTCCAAGTTTGGATTTTGTTTTTTTGTTGTTGTTGTTGTTTTAAACGAAGCTCAGAAAGTAACACAAGGAAGAAAAGGTCTAAGTCAAAAAGACTACTCATGATGATTTGCAATTTTATATATTCAATAGAATTTTGGTCTCTTGAATGGTTGCTACCTATAACTGAGTGGCTTAAGAACTTCTAGCACGTTGTCATTAATCTACTGCAGCAGTTCCTCACTTGTTTTAATGAAGAACTACAGAAAATATCAATACTATTAACAGAGTATTCATCACTCTTCCTTCTAGATTCTTTCCATATTATAGCATTTCAACTACTAGCTTAAAGAAAGAATGATTTAGTATTGAAAGTTGGCAAAATGTTAACGTTAAGGACACACACTGTTTATATTAATGCACACTTAAGATATTAAAAGGCACAATTATAAAAGCCCAGGATGTAACATTTACATTCTAGGCAGTTCGTTGGTTTCAGTTTTATCTTTTTTAAATCTGAACCTTCAGCCTCTGATATGGGCCAAATAATTCCACCATATAAAAGAAAAATAGCAAAATAAAAAGGTACAGTATTATTATTTATTTTTTTTTTTTACCATCAACAATTTGCATTCCAATGTTTTCATACTTATCTTCTAACTTTCATATACAAATTCAAATTGATAACAATATGTTTATTTATATACATTGAAGCACTTCAGATCAATGATGCTTGAATTTGTCAGCAGTCCTCTCCTTAAATCTATTCAGTTACAGAATTTAACATACCCTCAGAGATATCAGATTCATTTGGAACCTTCCCTTTTCTAACCATCTGGTTATCTTCAATGCTCTGTTGCATGGGATCTGGCCGGGAAGAAGCCCCTCCAAGGTTCTCAAGTAAAATTTTCATGACAACAGTTAGATCATCTTGACTGAGGGCTATCTGTAAAGCAGCAAACCCACAATCTCAATTTTGGTGATGCTGTTTCCTTTCAGTACAGAACCCTATCTTGGTCAATAGCATACAACAGAGAACGTGTCGATTCCACCATAAACATGTCAGTGAGTCAAAAAGATCCTAGCCAAAACAACCTACTTCACCAGTGCTACATCTGGCTTCAGTACAGAACAAAATAGGCCTAATTTACTATTAGGAGTCCTTCCAGTGCTTTCCTACCTACTTTAATTCTTATGGTTATCACAGGAAAAGAGAAACTAATCCGCTCTATCCGCAAAGACATAACTGTAAATTTAAACTGTTACGAGTCAGTGACATACTTCTATCATTCTTCTTTTTAGTAAGTCTGCTGAATGTTCAAATAAGCTGAGTATTACAGCTAAGCAAACTTAAGTATTATATCTAGATTTTAGATGTTAACTAAACAGATAAATCCTACTTGACTTTACTGCTAATCCCAAGGATAGCTCTACAAACACCCCACCCAGAAAAAAAAAAAAGAAAAGGTTTAGCATCATTTGTATGCAACTACCAAAGCTATTCACTATACAATATCAAAACAAACGGATATACAAACAGGACAGCCAACTACAAGTCTTAACATTACAAATTCCAACAAGATTATAAGCTCTGTAGGACAAATACTACTCCAAAAGTAAGTGTAACTTTTGGCATAGCTCTGACATGCCATGATGTTACCTGCATTGGTTTCAGATCTCCTTTGATGCCAATTGTTGGGGTTTCATGATACCAAGCGGCTGCTAAATTTCTCTGGACCAGTAAAGTCAAACTCACGGGACAGAGAATTTCAGAATCTGGCTGAGAATCTGTAGATAAAACGCATCTACAAAAAATGGCATAAGCAGAAGAGGAAAGACATTTAATACCTGCAAAATCCCAAACAATAGAATTCTCAAAATTATTATTTTTAAACTGATAATCATGTGTGTGCATACGTGCACTTACACCCAGGTATGCAGTTAAGAGTGTTTCAGTTACTCTCCTATCATTCCTTCTTCTCCATGAAGTTTTAAAGATTATGGATATATGTTCATACATAAACGCACTCAAGCATAGCTTGGGCTTTTTTGTTTAGTTGGTTTTGGTATGTTTCCATCATCTACAATCTTTAAGTAACAGAATAATGCTGTATTTGGAATATGGGCCTGATTTCTTAGCAAACATTTCCCAAGACAGAAGACAACCCTATACATACCTTGATAGTTTCAAATGAGTTAGCTGCACGCCCATGTTGTCAATGACTGGAGGAAGAGAAGATTCACCTGAAGACACAAATTTAAATTCATTTTGAACTCTGATTAAGCCAAGATCAGCTACCAAAGCATTACAGGAAGTTGAAGATTCAGGAACAACTATAACTGGAGCTTTCAAGTTGATATCCATTAAGAGACGGAAACTCTTCTTAGCGAAGTCTTTCATGCTGGAAGCAGCCATTTCCGCCGCCTGGACAGTAACTGCACTCAGGGCTTCTTGGGCAGTCTGGAAGTTGTTTAGGAAGTTCTGTTGGAAAGCAGTCAAGAAGGTAAGAGTTCTAGGAGAGCAAAATAAACCTCAAAAAAAAAAGAGTTTGAGACAAAATGTAGATTTCAATTAAACAGTTCAGCTGTGTCAGAAATAACTGATCTTCCAATTCCAAGGAAGTTTAAAGAAGAAAATGGCAAAAAAAAACCACCACATGTACAAAGACACTGCTTACTTAATTTTTACGATGTCTTTAATGCTATCGACTTCATTCATTACTTGCTTCTGGACATCTCTGCCCTTACTTATTTTTTCTATAGAACTGTGCAACTTTTAAACTGACATTTCTTCAGCAAAATACTTGTATATGCTTGTACATCAGCTCACCACAAGGTACTGGTGACAGTACACAGAGCTGATTAAAAGTTACAAAAACAACTATTACTGTCAATAAGAGAAATGTAGCTAACGTCTTACCAAGAGAGACATGAAGAATTGATGCAGATAAACTACTTGGATGCAGCCCACTTTCAGAGACATTTTACCATCCACCTTTGACATATCAGCATAGGCTTCCCCTGCAGTAGCATCTGGATAAAGTGACATTTGAAATCTGAAGACTTCATCTCCCATTATGGAGACAGCCTAGAAGATTAAGACTGAGTAGTTAACACTACCAAGCAATGATCTGTGATAGAATTATTGTTTAAGTTATTAGAGGATAAATATTTCCACAAACAAATCAACAGGTAACTACTGTCACCTCACTATCAGTAAAACTATCGGTAGATAGTTTTATTTTTAACTTATGCTAATCTTCACAATTAAAAACATTAACGAAAACATGTTTTTACTTCCCTGAGATACAGGGAATAAACGAGTGAAACACTTTGCTTGTTATTTGATGCATTAATTCATACTTGATATGACGCATACGTACAACACAGCATAACAACTACAGTGCTTTCATTAAATAGCTTGAAGATTTAGGTCTTTTTGTTTGCTTAGAATCCGTGCGATCCATCACCTTCTTATGGATTGTTTTTGGATCTTCATTTGTAATTATGATGTCCTCAAGCCTGGAGAACACTTCTATCTTTTTAGTTTTCACAGCTACAGATGCATCCATTCCTGATTTGAAACAAAAGGAAAAAGACAGCCATTTATGAAAAGACATTTATGAACTGGAAAAAAACAAAAAACTGTTAAGAAAGAAACATTATTTCTGAATACAAAGAAAAGAGCTGAGAAATCAGAATTCTGCTATGTAACAACCAACACTAAGCTCAATGTAGAAGTCCTGACCTTCTTACGCACGAAAAATCTGCCAAAATAGATTGGTTTTAAAACAGCAGTTAAAATAAACAGATCTTCATACTATTAAGGATCCAGCTATCCAAAAACAATTTTTATGAAATAAATTTTACTACATTACCAAATTCTGAGTATTAAAATACTTAACTGGAACAGCATTATGCAATTAAAACATATTCAAAACATGTTACACAAAACACAGATACAGCACACACATTAGCCTTTCAGAGGTGTGTGCAAAGGGAAATAATGTTTCTCACTATGATTAACTCGTTTAACACTTAAATAATAAACTTTACCTTGTATTCTAATGTCTGCAATTCTACAAGTCTGATCACAGACTGAAATATTGAAGGCATTTAGATTTGCAGTAAGTTTCAATTCACAGATATCGTCATGGGTTGTGCTACCAGACGCTGGATGGGAAAAACAAGTGACATATAAGATAACCATCGTAACTGTTTTAAAACAGATGTTACATTTATAATATTGTACTTCCATGAATGTATGTATATATGATTCAAAAATGCTAACCTGCAGTTATTCTCTACAGTTAATGATAACTGATTTGATATAACATGATTATTACTAGTTTTTAAATTAGAACAGTTATCCTCTGGTACAAGTACAGTCATCAGATAAAACAGGAATCAAGACAATACCTAGTTCCTAACAAAACAGGATACTGAAGACAGTCTACATTTCATTACTTGAAGCATTATCTCACATGCTAAGCGCTCTTTTTTGTATAGAACAGCAAGGTCAGTGTAGTTCTATTTACTGAGGAAAAAATGTTCCTGCAGCAAAATTAAAGGTGCCTTCAAAATTACAATAGAACAAACAACCACCATAAACTCAATACCAACAGATTAGAAAACCCTGAGTTTCCAAACAATACAAACAGAGGAATGAACTCAGAAAACATCCTTAAGGAGCCTACATGTAAAATCTTGTTCTATCTCAAGGTTACAAATATCAATATTATAAATAAGCACAAGATAGAGGAGGAACTTGAGTTGAGAACATCTCTTTGCTTCACCATGGCTCAAGAGCACGTGTTGCTTTTTTTTCGGGGGAGGAGGGGGTTGTTGGTTGTGTGTGTGTGTGTGTGCGTGTTTATATCAGTGTAAGCACTCTTACCGCCTATAAACTGGAGAACAACCTAGTTAAAACACTTATGTTTTGGGAAGGCTTTGATACTGTTTACTACAACAACATTTGTTTCACTTCATAATAAAAGTCTACTACTTAGGAAAAAAAAAATATAAGGCATAAGGGGATTTGGAGAATCAAGCAACAGCAAAAACATCTGACCTCTCGAAAGATGAACATTATACCAGCAATGTTTTATTGTTTGCTTTAAGAGAGATTATTTTCTCCCCACATACAGTTGTGGGCATCTTTCTCACCAAATAGATTGCAGTGCTGTCTCATGTCTTGTGAAACCAAAGTCTAGATGCTGCCGTATAACAAAAGCATGGACTTTCTTTTATGACAATACCTGGTCTGAGGACACTTCCTTTTTCTTTTTCCTCTGTTTGAGGCTTGTGGTCTGGTGCTTTATCAGTGCTGGGAAGAGCACCTGATGGAACACTGAAAGTGAGAAAACTCATGATGGAAATTAAAGCCTCTGTGTGAAGTACAATATCCAAACATGAAAAGACAACCTAAAACAAAGGCAGGAAAACAAAGGAGCTTTGTTATTTATTATCCAACACCAATTTAATAACAACTCAGAATTACTGTCACAACTGAAATTCAAGTCTCATTTTTTCAGATGCATTCCACCCTTTCTACCTCCTTCAACTTAACAGCATACAGAAACTCTAGAGTAGATGAGGGAGCTATGGAAGAGAAGCTTGAGAAAGCTATAGAGTCTGCCTCAAAATCACTATTTAATGTAGATAAACTTCTTCAGTAAGCTTTTAGTTCTATTGCATTTCACTGGGGACTACAGAATACTTTGGCTCAGGTCTTCAGAGCCAAGTAGATACATTTCAGTAGAAATGAAGAGGAAAAAAAAGATTCAAAATTTGAGACTAGAACAAAGTACAAAGAGCACATTCACTATTACTTGAAGTACTATCAGCTAACCACTGGTAGTCAAAAGCAACTCCCTGAAAACATTAGATTTACTGATGCATTAAGGGATATCAGCTTTCTTGACTCTCGGTGAAGTAGATCAACCACTACAAATTCCACATCGGGCTATCAAGAAGCAAGCTTCACCTAACACCATTACTTCAATGGAAACATTTTTCAAAGCAACAATTCCCATACTCAGCTTACTTTAGCAATCACTGTAGTGATGGAAAACTACACATCAGTAACTGCTTTCAAGGAAAGCAAGAAGCACTGACTGAATGCATCACTTCTGAGAATGCTCATAAGATCCCACTGCTAGGAACCTCCAAATTCTGCAATACCTGGCGGCCTTGTTTTACATGCTATCAAGTTTATTGTTCTGCAGGCAGGGTGGGGGGAGGGGGAAGGAAAAAAACAACTTGTTTCCTATAGTCGGAAATACGTCCTTAAGAACTTCAACTAGCTAGAAGCCTATAGCTTCTATTGCCAAGCTCATTAATTCATCAGTAATAACCATTTATAAGTAATTTCTTTCCCCGGATTTTTCTTTGAAGTAACAAAATATAAAGTAGTAAGTTTTAATGATTAGAAGGACATTTTTTTTTCTCTTCAGTAACTAACAAGTTCACGCAGATGTTACTATTTGAGCAACTTAATGTTATGAAATACATCCTGTGCTTACATCAATGTTCTGCTTGGTGCTACTGTAAGTAGTAACAAAATCAGGTCCGTCTGCATCAGCCTGAAAGAGGGGAAAAAAAGCCAAGCACACAGTCAGTTTCTATTCCATCTACCAGCTAACTCCTCCTCAGATGTTTTTTATCCCCTGTAAAGACTGCCTATCACTTAAACAGGCAAAGACAATCTCACCCATTAATTTTGCAAAGGTACTACTCTGTATTTTTTACAAAGAATGTATACAAACATTTGGGCTACACCACATGTCCAACTCGCTAGTTTGGTGTTCTCATTGCCCTCTTTATGTTCTAACAAAAAATATTTTTATTTTAAGCATATCATCTATTTTATACTCAGCCCAAGACAATTTCTTTTCATTTAGTGTGGCCCAGGCAAGCCAAAAGATCCAACACCCACGGCACACAGCGGTTTCAGTGTGTGTTGACTTACAAAGCCAGCACTATACGGATGCAATGGAGAGCAAAAAGGTGATGATAAGAAGAAAAACAGGTATCTAGGAGAACTCCTAAGCAAAATATAAATCTTACAGGTTTTAAAACAAGCAAGAAAAAAGATTCCACGTATGCTAAGTATGGAAGCTTTATTTTATGCCCCAAATAATCTCAGTTAAAAAGGCATTGAAACCTTAATGTATTCCATTTTCAGAAGAGGTTCGTCTGTCTTGCTTGAAGAATTAATAATACAGAGAGGATCTCCGTTTGAGTCTGCAAGTAAAGAAATAAAATACTAATTAATGGAAATGCTTCCCAATCACAAGTTTTCTTCCGCCCATGGAATGCCTCCATTATAAACTACGCTTACTGAAATAGTGGCAGTAAGCACATCTTCTCAGTGAGAAGCTGCAGATGAAGCACTACCTTCTGAAACACTACATTCACTACTACTATTCTACTACTAGGGTCATTAATTTACTTGGCATTTAGCCTCTTATTTGTTTGGTTTGTTTGTGCTATCTTTGAGCACAACACCCTCTTGCACAAAAGAAGACTGCACACATAGTACTGCCTGTCCACCAGTTATCCAGAATACCTACCAGTTATTTCAGTGCATCTCATAATGATTTTTTTCAGATATGCTGCTGCAGTCAATTCATGATTTCTGATTTTGGTTTTGGTTCCAAGCTGTAATACGTTTAGAATGTGTAATGGATACCTCTCCTTCTGAACTTGCTTCATCAGGGTTATTACAACCTTAAATACAGAAAAAGAATTAAGTTTACTATTTCAGTAAAACTGCCCAGAAGTATGGCATGTAGTTTTAACTGGACATTCAACAAAAATATTAAGAAAAAAAGTTATTTTGTATTATTTAGTATTAATTTGGCTAGAATTTGAGTATGGTTTAGTTTTGAATAGGATGCTATGGTCTGAATACAGAAAAAAACAGTTAGCAGAGGTTATACTGATCTGGAAGGAATGAAGTAGAGAATGGGTGTCGATGTGAATTAAGCTTTTGGTAATAGGTTCAAAAAAGAAAAAGCTGTGAGAAGTTTTCTAAACTCATCTGAAAATTAAAGAATAACTAGACATAGCTTCTAACATTAAAAATTAAAAGGCCATACTGAGTTCCTCACGTTTAAGTACCACAGACATCTTCGGGAAAAAAAAAAGGTACTTGGATGATACCTTACCCACAAACATCTTTGTTACTAGACTGCTTCTGCATTTTTCCTGTACTTCATCTACAAACACCCTCAGTCCTGTGTTGTTTACAGCAAAGATATTAGTTCTAGCTTACCTATTTTAGCCATTTTGTTACAAAAAAACTCAGTACCACGTTATGAAGGATGAAGACTAGGTGAATGCAGAGGATAAGAAAAAAAATCTGTTTTTCCCTGTTAGATATATTGTGTATGTTAAGTATTCTATTAATACCATTTCATATCATGCAAAGGAAAAAAAAATTAAAGGTAGTATTCAAAAAATCCTTATAAACTAAAGCACCTGGGTTCCAGACTTTTATTTCATCAGTTATTACCTCCTTCTTTAAGTAATTAAAAATTACAGCCAATTTCTGATAAACAGAAGAAACAGTAAGTTTTATAAATGGATATATACCTCTTTGATTTCAAAATTAAGCAGCACATTGATAACATCTTCATTTAATGTTCCTTTTCTCTTTTCAGGCAGTATTCCTTCTGAAACACCCTTACTCTGCATCAAGGTCAATTTCTCCATTCCTTTGATTTTACCTGCAGCATTAAATAAATTAGTTTACCTACCAAATTGCTAGCATTCACTTAGCTCAAGAAACAAATTCAATTCTGTTTTTCCATTCACGTGGCTTAAATTTATTTGACACATGTTAGCAACATTTCCACAAAGCTTTGAGCTTTGGAGCAAGAGAAGAATGTAGAAACACTATGACAACAAGGACACTGCAATCTCAATACCTTGCCACTTCCATGACTTTTCAGCTAATAAAATTACCATACTGTCTTTCTCAATATTAAGTATGACCACTGTCTTCGCAAAATTAAAGAGTTTGTTACTTGCACATCATACTCAGATCTAAGCTTACGTTCCAGATAATACATGATATTCATTATTCCTGAAAGCTAACACGCTTCATATTTAAGGCAAGTTATCTCTCACCTTCCTCTTGCATTATTTGTTTCGCATCAGTTTGTTCTGCTTCACCAAGGTTTTCTGTCAGCACTTTGAGGAAGACATTCAAATCCTCTTGACTTACTACAACCTACAAAATCGCAGATCACAGTTCTCAGCAGAAAACAACAACAACAACAGCTCTTTAAAGTTTTAACTAGCTATCAAAGTGTAACAATGTCTTCTGGCAAGACTAAGGGTGCTTATTTACAGTTATTTTATCAGCACTGTCATCTCTTGGGGAAAATAACAAACAGTAATAGTTTTATAAGCACTTAGTTAAAGCATTAGGAAGGTTATGACTTCTTAGAGCTTTACTTACAGTATCAACGCCTTTAATAACATACTAGGAATTACATGCTGCATCATGACATTTTACTTCCTCTTTTATCTAAACATACAGTATACAAATTGCCAAAATACACAACTTTCTTAAGATCACTGGAGGGTTGCAGGAAATGAAGCTGGAGTTGCTAAAGCAATTATTTGCAGATTTAAACTCCTCTCAAAAAGACACCAATTTTTAAAAGGCAATGAAAAAGACTCACTCGGAGAACAGGGCACAGCAACACACGATGTAAGTTGGTCTTGCCTTACAACAGGGAATAACCAAGACTTTGACATCCCTTTCAGTTCTCTCTTTTCTTTTCAGCTTAGGAAACGCACACAGGGAGTTCAGTATTTAACAACACCTTCAAACTTCAATATCTACACACATAAGTTAAATGCCATCGACATCCCTGAAACATTCCTCAGCTAACAGATAGTAACTTGTTCCACTTTTGTGACCAGAAATATACTGGTTAGTCTTACATTAAGTAGTATTATGAGCTTCTCACTGTCTTAATTCCATTAAACTTACATTCATTGTATCCAGGTACCCTGTGATCTCCAGTATTGGCAATTTGTGAAACCAAGTTGCAGCTAGATTTCGACTGACAGAAAGGCTCAAATTAATAGGCCGAAGTATCTGAATGTCCTGATGTGATAAACCTGCCTCCATAGTGGTTCTGAAAAGAAAGGAGAAAGAAAAAAAGAACATTAAAAGAAAACAGTTAAATCATGCTATTTTTAACTCAAAACATACTACAATATCAAGTTTAATCCCCTTAGGCATATATGGCTTCCTGAGCAGGACAATATCTTATTTCCCCTCTCATCTATTTGTTCCTAGGTTAACATGTTAGTATGAGAGCTGCCCAAAATTAATGCCTCCAATTTTATTATGTTGGCCCACGATGTCAGAGGCAGATGTTGGTGGTATGACAGCACATGTTGAACCTTCCCACCAATATTCTGTTACATCTTCTTACCGTGCAACAGATGGTGGCAGAGGGGCAGTCTGACATAGGCTGTCTGACATGAAAATATGGATGAAGCAAAGGTGTGGGATTAAATTCCTTCACGTGGAAAAGATTGTGTCCATTGACATTTGTCACTGCTAGCTGAATGCTTACTGAGAGTGGATGTCAGCACAGTGAGGTCACGTGTGGCACCTTTCAGCAGTGGTGACAGTGACACAAAAGACAAGGAACGTTCCAGACAGCCATGCAGATGTTTAGGAGCACATCATGCAGGCTCTTATTCATAACAGGTGAAAAGGTATAGCTAATGATGGCGACTACGCTGAAAAAACAGCTTTTTGTAGTTGATAATTTGCTCTACCAAACAGTGTTACTGTGCTCTCTGCATGTTGTACTTTCCACAGAAATAAATAGAAGACATTATTTTCAACTGACATACTTCAACACCAAATATTTGACTGCCACTAACCACGATTTATAAACAAGAAGATTAGCGTCTTACAAAGTATTAGTATTACCAACTAGCATTACTTGATGAAATGCACTTTACCTAGACAGTTTCAGCTTAGTCAGCTGCACATCCATTTTGTCAATGACTGGAGGAAGTGAACTGCCTTCTGGAGACACCAAGCTAAACTGGTTCTGAACCTTAATCAAGCCAAGATCTACTACTATAGCATTGAAGGAAACAGAGGACTGAGGAATGACTATAACTGGTGCTTTTAAGTGAATGTCCATAGCAAGTCGAAAGCTCCGTTGAGCCAGATCTTTGACGCTGGTAGCAGCCTTTTCTGCAGCCTGGACTGTAGCAGCACTCAGAGCCTCCTTAGCTGTCTGAAAGTTGTTCAAGAAGGTCTAGAATAAAGAGTTGAAGAGAAAGGAGAAATAAAGCTATAAATAGGGTTGTTTCTTTTTTAATCTCAACTAATCTCTCATTTTACAACATCAATAATAACCAACATCAACTAGAAGTTCTGCTGCTTACTGTGTTGAATTTTCCCTGTGGCCAGGTAACTGAATACCTTTTATCATGACATCTGTTACAAGGCCAGAAATGTCTAACCAGTACAACCCAATGATTTTTAAACTCATCACTTTGCCTCCATTTCCCACCCAGATTAGCGGCAAGGTTCAGTTATCTCATTACCTTCCAGGGAATACGTTGTTTTTAAAGCCCCTCTACATTAACAGTGAATGCTAATACTTACTGAAGCCAGTAGTTAGTGGCAGAGAACCCACTAAACCTTGACTAAAGTCAAGATTTAGAATATCTGACAAAAGGACAAGTGATAAACAGTGATTAATTTGTAGTCCTCATAGGATCTTAATTTGCAGAAAATTTTTTTGTCTCCAGTGTTAACTCAGTTTTTCCCTGGGGTTGGGTGAGAGAACTGAAATGCCTTAAAAGCATAGGTGAGGGGAGGGGGCACAGAACAGCCCCCTTGCAGTGTGGTAGTTTTTGAGTCTCAAATCAGTTACAGTTGACTTATCCAAGTTTATAAGTAGTACATAAGGAAAGTTAAGCTCACTCTTGCAGAAACTCAAGTTTTTCTGAGGTTGCAAATAGGAAAAGCTAATGAACGCATCACAAATCACATAAAGAAAAGAGACTTACCAGCAAAGATACAAGAAATCTGTGAAGGTATACTACTTGAATACAGCCTACTCTCAAAGATACGGTACCATCCACTTTTGACATATCAGTATAGGCTTCTCCCTCAGTAGCGTATGGATATAATATCAGACTGAAACTGAAAACTTCATCTCCTACTATAGATACGGCCTAGAAAGAAAAAGTAAGTAGCAGCCATCAGTAGCTTTTAAGAAGGTACTAAGAAGAAACAAATATATTGTCAGTCTATCAGATATGCTAATAACGTAAGTCTTTTTAAAGAAAGTCTATTTGGACAACTATTCCTCTGGTACAAAAGCCCTTATTCACCACTTCGAGTGGGAAAGAGGTATTCACATGAAATCAAGTATTTTAAAGAATGGGATAAGAATATACATTACACTTCACTCGCACGCACAAAATTAATGAAGAAACAAGTAAGACTTAAAAACTTGTTGTACTTTTTTATGAAGGGTCCTTGTATCAACATCTGTGACAACTATGTCTTTAAGTCGGGCAAAGAACTCCGTTTGATTTGACTGAAGAAGAAGAGACGAATCAAGACCTGTCAAATGAAAGAACAAACAGTAGTAGCAAAATAACACCTAATTTCAGGGCAGTGGAGACAACACAAGAAAAATTTGGTAAGACCTTCCCCTCACCACCCCTAATTAAGTAATATTGCTACAAAAAATTCTGTTGTTCATCCCATATCAAATTCAACAAAAGCCTCCAAAAAAACACAGGCACACATATATATTAAAAAACCCTGCAAACACTTGATTTCTTTCTTTGTTTTCAAACAAAGTAGGTCACAGGTCATTCACAATTTCTACAGCAAGGGACACAGTAACTAAGAGCTCTATTACATCCAAGGCATTTGAGACTTATAGAAAAAAAAGGAAACAGAAACAACCCAAAGAAGAGGAAAACAAGGAAAACACACAGCTGCTTTGAAATTAAACTACAAGATCAGTACTAACAGAAAATGTAATACCTTGAATCTTGATCTCTGCAATGTTCTTTTTCTCATCACAAAGATTTAAACAAAAGGCATCCAGCTTGGCATCCAGCTTGAAGGCAAAGACATCCTTATCCTTAGAAGGTCTCGTCACTAGAAAAAAATAGATGGTGTTTTTTCAAGTCACAGCACACGTTCTCAGTTAAGCTCCATAAAGCACAGAGGCCTGTTTTAGCTTAGTGACTGTGGCATTCCGATGATTCAATACGACTTCCTACAGATTCTTTCATCACCTAGCATGTTAGAATCTGCTCCCCTCTGGGCCTATTATCTTCATACATTTTTTTAGCGCTCTAGGAACAGTAAGATTTTCATTAGGCTTGTCTCTCCAAGTCCTCCAACCCACTGAGGCACTGTGACGTAAGCCATTATCCTCACCCAGTTAGGCAAAGCTCATCAGATTCTCTAGCATTTCATCTTTTTGCCAACACACAACATGCCCATCCAGACCCATCATTCTGACAAACACAAGGGTACCTTTCTTTAATGTAAGGTCATCTCGTTGCTTTTCCTCTTTAGTTGGTGTCTCTCTACTACTTCCACTTCCTGATGGACTAACAGCTGCTAGAAAACTGACAGCAGACATAAGGGCCTCTGTATGCAGCAGAATGTTAAGTGATGAAAAAGCTACCTGTTGAAAACATGAGACTTCACATCACAAAGTATTGCTTACAAGTTAAAGAGCACCCAATGGAGCTGTAATGCTATGGAAAGCGCAGCAGTGACAGCATAGTTGCAAAGTCCTAGGCTACAGCAAATAAGGATATGCACAGATGCAGCAGCTGTGGACACAGAAATAAAAGCAAGAACCTGCTTACCCTTGGAAGGCCTCAGGTACACAGGGATCTCTAATGAGTTACTCTTGCCTCCACTGCCAACCCTTAAACGAGGTCTGGGAAAGGATGGATCCTGGCTCCACCCCTTCTGGTCACTCAGGTATATTACACTGCATGCACCTGAGCTCCCCTGGGTTGGCCCTCCCTTCCCATCAGGTGCTCACTCGCTGTTTCAAGCCATGACTTAGCATTTCCACTACAGGAGCATACCAATTTCTTAGAAATAGAGAAGTTAAACATATCACCAGCAACAGATAATAAAAGGGGAAAAAATTTTTTTTGTAAAGCAGAAAAATGGTAGGCTTAGAAAATAAGTCAATCTGACAACAACTCAACAGCCATAACCACTAAGCCATCGCTTCCTCAGTACAAAAGTCAAATGACACAAAACAAATTTAGAAGCATTAAAAGAGAGGCAATTCCTTCTCAGATGACTAATTTAAGAAGACACTTCTGGATTAAGGTAGTCTAACCTAAATCAGGATTCAGTTCACTCCAGCACTAGGCTCTGTCAAACTCATACTCCTTGCATGCTTGCACCATAACCTGATACAAGATGAAAGGATAAGAGGCAGCTGATTGCCATATAGATACTCAGGATAAAGAACTTTCTAGGCAAATAGATTAAGGGAATCCGAAAAGATGAATAAACCACCTGCCTTGAAGTTCAGCAAACCAGATTGTCCACTTGAATCAGCTTGGAATAGGAAAGAGCTCAAACCCAGTTCTTACGGACACATAAGCCTTACTGAGCAGCTAGAATGCAATGCTTAACCATGTAAAGTGGAGTTGTCTAAATATCAGCACTCTCTCATAGGGTCAAGTCAGTCAATTCCATTCACTAACAGTAGTGTCACCTCCTGCTGGAGCTTCAGGAGCCCCTTCTTGGAAAAAAAAAAAAATCCAGCATTATCTGGACTTCCCTGATAAAATCTGCAGATACTCTAAAACTATGTGGCTAGTAGTGCTCACTGCAGGGGAGACGTACTAGATGACCTTCAGATGATCCCATGATTCCAAGGCAGGAAAATATTTGTCATAATGTTCAAAAGGGAGGGAAATACCTTTTAGAGAAGTTATTTCTCGTCAATATACTGTTTTTACTTAGAATGAACACTCAAAAATATGCCATTAGTACAACAACCAGAAGTTAAGAAAGTACATATTCACTGTCATAAATTACTGCAATATAGGATGACGTTTTTAGAGATTAAGTTATCATTCTAGAGAATGAAAGAAGTGGAAAATAGTATCACAATAAACTCCTATTTCACAGCCAAGAACTAGAACACATTCCCCTCTCAAACAACAAAATAACACTCTTAAATGTACATAGACTGCAGAGCAAATTTAACCAGAGTGCTGATTACACAGATCACATAATACAAACATTCAATTTGACAAGAAACAGAAAAACTTCTCCATCTGCTACATTTCTCCCACTGCAGGCATTTTTTACATTAGTATTTTAAATGCTTGAGAAGATGACGTGTCCTTATACTATTTTAATTTTATCCACATTAGCTTGTAACTACATAGCTTTTCTCCACAGTTAAGAAATAGACCAATATATAGCTCTTAACATTAAGTGTATAAAAATTGACACGTGCTTCTGAACTTTCAGGCTCCCTGGTGCAAGAGGAAGAAAAAAGAAATAAATCCCTACTCACTTGAACCTTCTGTTCAGTGTTGTCAAAAACAGTCTGAAAGTGTGGACCATTTTTGTCAGCCTGAAATGAATGATTAGCATAGAGGTTGTTAATTCAAACCACCCTCTGGGCTCTTAAAATACAAAATATAACATACTCTGTAAACAGAAGGTCAAAGACTTTGTAATGTACAGAGGTGGTTTAAACAAATGAAAAAATCACCCTTTAGAAAGATTAACCTTTACCTTGATATATTCCACCTTCAGAAGGTCTAAGCCAGGCTTATCTGAGGAACTAATTAAATGAAGGGGCGCCTTTTTACCTGTAACATACAAAAAAAACAGACACAAAATACGCAACAGTTAGTTGGATTTCTCCTTTCAGTGAGCCAATGGCATTTGTCCCTTGAACACAGGGGTTAGCCTTCAGTGCAGTTTGTTCAAATCTACTGCCCCATGACACAAGAATCAATGGTCTGTCTTCAAGTCTAAACCAGCAAGTCTGTGTTCTCTCTCTATCCAAAACTACTTATTTATCTGCTAAGCATTAAGGTGGCAGTCCACAGCTGACAACTGGACAACTGAGACAAGCACTGCCAGTGGAAAGTTGCGTAATACCAAAATATTGTGCCTGTCAAACTAGAGCAACGTCTGAATTTTAAGGAGCGCAGAAAAAAAGAGAATTTCGGAGTAACTACTATAAATATACACAAAATAGCTCTCCTACATTACCTCCAATTTCATAGTAATCCAAGCTTATTGTCTTCAAATATGATACAGCTGCTAAGTTAAACGTTCTGACAGTTGCTTCTGTCCCAAGATGCATTACATCAAACACAAGTACTGTTTCCTCAGTTTTTTCTTGCTTGGTGAGTTCTAGCAAAACCTGGACAAGTAAGAAATAAAGTTCTGCCATCTTTTTACATAGAGTGTTTTCTTTGCTCAAATAAACAATGAAGGAATGTAAGTAGTATTAATGCCTTGTTTATACCTGATGGTCACACACACTATGGATTTTGCTCTTTGTAGGTGACCTGCCAAGTTACCTGCTTTGTTCTTCCATCCCATTTCTTCTCTGGGGAAGGAATGAAGGGAGTGCTGGTGTTTCACTGAGAGCTGGAGTACTTTTAATATAAAATAATAGTTCCAGGAATGGGGTTTTTAAAGTTTTTTGTTGCTGTTTGTGTTGTATTACACAACTTATACACACACTTGTAGAATATACATTTTATTTACTCTTTTCTATGATTTATAAATAGAAATAACTAATATATATACATACACACACACGTATATTTTTACTTTGGTAAATATGTGTCATGTGTCCATAAACTTGGACAACACTGGTAATAGAATAATGGGTTTTCTTATATTAAGCAGTCTTCATATAGAGGATTAACATAGAATTAAAGAGACATACCTCTTTAATTTCAAACTTCAGTTGAAGATCTGTCAGCTCCTCTTTAGCAGATTCCTTATTTCCTATTTCTTCTCCTTTACTTACTGTCCTACTGCTTGGTTCACAGCTTTCTTCAAAATCAAAATATTCTTCTTCAGAGTCTGCAGAGCAGAGGTGACCTCCTCCTTAGTAAGCTTTTACCAGGAACAAGGATAAATCTCTCCCCCTCTCTTTCCCATTCTAGTACCACTTAAATCTAAACTGACAAAGCACACTTTTTACATCTATATTGCCTTCTTCACATTAGATGAAAATGGCTAAGTGACAAAAACTGAAGGAATACTGAAGAAAGCACTAGAGTTAGCTGTATAATTATACGCTAAAGAATCTAGATAAAGGAGGTACAGTTAGAAACTCCCAGAAGTGAATTTTTCATGTTCCACTGCACAAAATTTTTTCTGGAACAACTAGGAAAATAAACACTCAAATCCAAAGCATCTGTCATTAATTTGCCATTTGCTAGTCTTGCTCTGTATTTACAGAGACAGAAGAGCTTTGCTAATGCAAAACATTTCAGACAGCACTCCTGTAATGTTTGTAGCAGTACTTCTGCCATACACTGGCTACTTATGAAAGAATACGTGCTTTAGATACGTTACTTAACCTTTTCCATGTGCCTACTCCAAAGTAGATGTCTTTAACATCAAACTCTTGAAATAGCAGCAGCAGATTCATTTTTGACTAAAACAGTGTAATTTATTTCTGAAACAGTTTTCTCAGTTCTCTAAAAGATGTGGCACGACATTTGGATAACTACGTTGGATTGCTAATCGCATCCTAATGCCATTGCTATTAACAGCTCACTCTACTTATTTTTGAAGAGGCTGCTTATGCAGAGTATGAATTTATTTCAAAAAAGGTTTCTTTGTTTTTTAAAAAAGCACATGTAGTACTCTGAGGTAACAAGAGCATTTTAATAATATTCTTATGCACTGCAAGTTAGAGACAATTGTACTCATCCCTACTGTCCCAGTAACACGCTTTAAGACCAATACATGCCTGAAAATGCTAAGTTATTCCATAAATTTTGCCATGCTCTTTTTCCTTACCTGACACCATTTCTGCTAACAAGTGGTGTGTTGTAAGCAACCCTTTGGCATCAACAGGAATTGTGGGAATAGTTGCTGCCTAGAGTGAGAAGAAAAAAAAGTCAGTTTTTAAGTTTTCATAACTTGGTGTGTTGAGTTACACTTTCCAATGATGATCAATCTTTAAGCTGGCCTTTCATTTATTAGACATTTGAGTTTTGGCAATATTTATACTGAAGCGAACATGACAATGACAAAGCTAGCACTGTTTGAATTAGCCAGCATGTTCTAATGTTAAGTTGTAATGAAGACACTTCGCACAGCTCAGATGAGCAACAGACCTCGTATTTTAGATAAAAAAGCAAGCAGACATTAGGAGGAATTCGTATAACAATCACTTTGATTTCACTGTCAAAGCTTTTTTTAATTATTATTATTGTTTCACTTTTATTATTTATATTCAGCTTACTTTAGTGCTTGGAATTGAAACAGACGACATCTGAGGCAATGGAATGCTATCAATCAGATCAAAAATTGCCTTGATTTTCTGGTCAGAAACACTGATATGCACCAAAGGAAGCCCTCCTGACACTTTAAACCTTAAAAAAAAAAGAAATCTGGTTCACTCTAAGACAAAAGAAAAAGTACACAACAATTCTTGATTTAAAATGTTTCTGATAGTAATAATAATATATTAAAGTCAGATCACAGTAAAGCTAGTGAATCTGCATTAAAAGCAAGTGTTGCACCCATTAAAATCAGGTTTTCAGTCATTCATTTAGTTACTTCATTAAGTTAAGGTGATCAGGGAACAAATAGTGAAGAAAGGCTGTGTTAAAAGTAGTAAGCTAACTAAGACGTTGATGTCTTCAAATTCCAAAGTATAACTAAACATGTTTTTCTTTTCTGCAAGTACGCAGTAATTAACAAATAAACCCTCTCAATATTAATACGTTACTTTGCCATTCTGGAATCTTTTTCCACCATTGATTTTGCCAGCTGTACATGAATATCCATAGGCTGTAACATATGTAAAGTTGATGAACGCTGAAAACGAGCCTTCTTCCAGTTTTCACCTGCAAGTATTAAATCCATTTAGATGAAACACATTGCTTGCTAATTGCTATAATTAAAATACTGTGAGTATTCAAATAGCATCCCTAGGAAAAGCTGAAGAATCCACTCACAAACTGAAGCAGTCAGAACAATTTGGGTGAGATATTTTAAGGGCCTTTTAATAGATTTTCAATATTCCTTAATAGTATATTGACTTAGCAGTGTTAAAGCTCCATTCCACACTAAACGATGCACTTGAATACAAAAATTTTTTAAAAGTAACCTAGCATTTTATCAACTACAAAACTTAAGACCAAATGAACTACTACTAAGGCCAACTTCACCTATATTTTACAGCATAGTAAGGATAATAGTAGTCCCATGCATTTATGTTGCTCATTAGCAAAGTAAAGAAATACACAGACCTACAACCAAAAACACAAGCAGACGTTTTAAGAGAAACTAACAAGGAAATTTCTCAGCTTAATACCAGAAGAGGTGGGTGTTTGCTTTTTTTTTATCTAATCTGTTTACTTAAATTCTGTTTTTTGTTTGCCTTTTTTCTTTAAAAACATATTTACTAATTTCAGAAAGGTACGCTTCAGCAACCCTCTGAGTAAACAGATATTTAGTAAACAGCTGATTATTAGTTCAAAAGCATTTTAGTAAACAGCTACTTATTAGTTTAAAAGTTTTGTTTTCGTACCTGCTCTTCCAAAAAGAAGTTGCACATTTTTTATTTCCACATCAAACTTGTCATAAGCTTTGTCCATAATCTCCTCTAAAGACGAAAAACTAGAAGCTTCACTATTGCCTTGATTTATGCTGTTCAGCTAAAAAGCATAAGGACAAGATAAGCATAAAACTCACACACGTGATATTAGTTCTAATGATGGTGAAAAAGATGATTCATGTAACTTTATGATAGCCAGCTGGATTATTATGCAGAAGATACCTTAATTTCTTTCACACTTCCCTCACCAAGGCTATTAAATCCTTATTTCTGATGGTGCTATCAAACCATTCAATTCATGTAATGTGAAATGAAGTCTTATTATTAATTTAAAAGTTTATAGCTGAAGTACAAACAAAATATTAATTTAGTCAATTAAAATCAAATAATTGTCATTTTTTAGTTTCATAGAAATAACAGAATTGACTTTGAAAAGCAAGTAAAAAACATATATCCTCTTATATTAATAAGAGGTACCTCATTCTAAAGAAAAACAAAAGGAAAGATAATCACATTCTGCTGAATATACCAAAGATCTTAATAAAAATATTATGACCATGATTTATCAAAACAGGCAATGTTCCGGGGCAGGTTACACAGCTAAAGTACATCAAGGACAACCCAACAGCTCTGAACACTGACAGAACTGCTGACTGCAACTGGCTTTTCAAGCATACTCGGTGAGAATTCTTGCACAGATGGGCACCTTCACCTTCTGATATTCAGACAGTTTTATGTGACAGATATGTTAAGAGGTTAAGAGAAAAAAAGACTATTTCCTTCTTCTTCTGTGCTTATAAGGAGAGATCATTTATATACCTGAAATGTACCAAAGTCCAAAATCAGCAAATTGGAATTTTCATGGTAGAAACCTGTCTGTGGAACCACAAGGTAGGAAGGTTTCAGATGAATCTTCAAGTCAAGGACTTTCCTCATTTCGATAATATGAGCTAGTCCTTCAACAAAAGAGAAGGGACATTACAATTGAAACACTACTCACAAGTAAAACATTTTTCCAGGCCACATATAAAGAAATGTTATCTGAAATATAACACATCTTAAATAAAAACTGACTTTTTAAAAAGTATGTTTTCCAGCTAAACCGAATGCTCTCCACCAAGAGAACATCCACTAATCCAAGTTAAAAAAAACAAACAACAAAAAACCAAGGTCAGAAGACATCTAGTAATTCTATTTAGCCAGCAATCAACACACAAAGCTTTGCACATCATACAGAAACGTTCTACGATATTCAAGGGTTTGCCTCCAGTGAGATGTCCCTTACCTGTAGCAGTTCTTTCCTTGATTTCTTCGAGCTTCATTAATGTGGCTGATGTTAACCTTTCAAGATCCATTCCCTTACTTGTCTGAAAGAATTCTACCATTGCATTTATTGTTCTCTTTTAAAGACAAAGAGACGAGAATTAACAACATATTCATAAGTCATTCAGTAAAAACTACAAAAGAGATTTTAACTGAGCAAAGAGAATGAAAGTAACAGTTAAAAAAAGAATCACAGAAGAGAGAACAATTCTGATTACTACTCACTGCATCATATTTTATTTCCACAGGCTGTGATTCAATACTAAGACTCTGATCAGCAGTACTATCTTCCGGGTTAATATTAAACTCTATCTTCAGTAGAGAAGACTTGCTATCCCCAATGGAAGCCACAAGAGATGGTATAATGTTTTCTTGTCTCAGGCCTGTGACATACCAGTTTTCAAGCTTTGCTTCCACCCTAAAGAAGACAGGTGGCTTATTATTATATAAATTAGGACACAGAACAGTTCTATCTGTGAGAAACAAGCAATATCAGAAAGCTTTTGATAAAGGAAAACAAGAAATCAAGCTAGCATCACAGGACTAACATAGCACATGGTTAACATTAATAAGCTGTGAAGAAATAGGAAGGAGGCATGTTGTTCACGACAACAAGGGTGATGTTTTCTTTCAACTGCAGCTATTAGAAACAAAATTCTCTTTAGGGTGCAGGGTCTCTATTGCTGGAATCTCTCTATGGACCACCTCCCACCAGGTAAATGATATAGCATACATTTATGGAAAATCTGTACAAATTTTCTGGGGGTTGTGATCACACCCTTAATACCACACAGAACCGTGTTCAGCAAAATACTTCCACAGTTCACAACTGAGCTGGCGGTTTTATGCATGAAGTCAAAAGATAAAGGAACAGCAAATCAAAGCGTGAACAAATGCAGACTCATTTCTCAGACACTGAAACCATTCTTACATCACTGTGTAACAATAACTTGTGCTCATTATTTCTGGTGTGATTTCTCTTAAAAGAGAAAGGTCTCAGCTTTCCATGTGCTGGTTTATACGTACTACCTGCAATACACAGGTGTGGATTTTCTTTTCTGTAGGAAGTAAGCAACATCTCATTCAGTAGCTTGGCTGGAATGTGTTAGCTAACCACTGCACACTGCTTAAATAATTCCCAAAGTTAATACACAGCACTTCAACATACGGATTCAAACAAACAGCTTATTCACATTCACACAGAGCAATAAATGATATTCCTGTCCTCATTTCATTCAATATTATTCACTGTACTGACAGTAACTTCTAATTAGCTAGAAAGAGTGAAAAAAACAAAAAAATCAATGTAAAAAAAGAAATACAGTA
This sequence comes from Pavo muticus, assembly GCA_016647715.1. NCBI lineage: Eukaryota > Metazoa > Chordata > Aves > Galliformes > Phasianidae > Pavo > Pavo muticus. The sequence goes on from JACDJE010000149.1 coordinate 5,939,478, forward strand.
CTCAAGAAAGAAAAGGTGTAAGAAGTTTGAAAAAGAAGTAATGTTTCTACAAAAATAAAGTATAAATCTAATTACTTAATGGCTTGTGCTCCTGGGCGTTGTGATATTTTTGTACTCAAATCAATTATCTGTACTTTAAGAGTTTCTGCCACATTCTTGTCTTCTTTAATTGTAAGAGAAGTGCTTACCAGCTTCAATGTCACAATATGGGCAATATACTAGCAAAGAGAGAGAAAACTGAAATTAGTCATCTTCATCAGAAAAATTCTTCTGAACTCCTAATTTAAATGAGTCTAAAGCAACGTGGAGTCACAGCTAACCCAGCAGCCAAACAACCACATGAAAGAAGCCAGGTATAATGAACCTTCAACCCTCACCAGACATTTCTGTAATATAAAACGTGGTATTTCAACAAATGCTGAGTTCATTTGAATTTTTTTTCTTCTAAGAATTCATAGGGGTTTTAAACTGTGAAAGCAAGTGTTGAAAACATGTTTTGCCTATGTATCATTTGTGACTATGTCAATCAGCTAATTAAGAAAAATTGAACCATACTCCATAATCAATTTGAAGCCTGCACATTTCCACATGGTACTGACAGAGATTAAAGCAACTTTACACTTAATAATTTATCTAAATCAAAAATGAATCTTCTCCTACACAAGCGCACTGTTTGGGTTTTGTATCTTCTTTGTTGGTCACAGCTTGTGGTAGCAATGGTAGTGGGAGGACGGTTGGACTAGATGATCTTGTAGGTCCTTTCCAACCTTGTGATTCTATGATTCTATGATGCTTGCTGCTGCTCTACTCTTTTCAATCTGACAAGAACATAAGCTCATACGATTGTAAGAGAATACGATGTTGCCACTTTAGAATTCTGACCTTTCCCATGTGAAGCACAATAATTGAAAGATTTGTTTTTAAAACATCCCCTTAAAAGTGGTTACCTGTTTTGGTAAGGAAAGGTGGTAGGAGCTGTCACTATAGCCAATAGCAGTAAAAAGTTTAGCCTTCTCTTCTGGTGTCATTAGTTCATCGATAGCTAATAAATAAATATATACATACATAAATAAAATCCACAAAAGCCTACACTTCAGCTAGCAACTATAACCAATTTTCCTCCCACAAGTTTTCTACTGTACTTAAGTTCTGTTGACACAGAGTTCCATATTGCAGCAAAGTCCACTTCGTAAAATAATAAGCAGCCTTCAAATATGGCATTATGTACATAGCACTGAAATTACCATCCTTTATATTACAAGACGATCCACGTTTTCCAACAATGAAAAGAGCTTTGAGGAGTACTATTAGAACTACTTTCTCATTTAGATGGCAGATCACCAGAATACAGTATTTCAGCAGTCACCTATACAACCGCAGCTGAAAACTCAATACTCTTCTCCTTAGAAGGTTCTGAAGTGCTTAAGGCCATTTCAGAAATACGCCCTATTGCCCAACTCAATCACCAATAACAGTAAATAAAATCACAAAACAAATCAATACTGCATGATATAGTCTATTTCATACTTCTGTACAGCAGGAAACAAGACATACTGTAACTTGCTTCCGTCTTTATTCAATCAAGTATATAGAAACTCACAAGTCTGTTAAAAAGTTACTATATTACAGCCTACACTTACTTTCAGGAACGGATGATTCCTCATCTTCCTTTTTTCTAGATTCTCTCCTACCCCAGAAACCACTAAACCATCCTCCACTTTTTTTTTCACCTTCAGTGGCTTTCTTCTTCAGTAGTTTCTGTCCTGATCTTATTGTCTACAAAGCAAACATTAAAATATGTAGTTAATTACTATGTATTTTGTTTTCCTGTAAATTATGTGTTTAATAGGCATGTGAGGGACAGCAACATCACCTCTGCAACAGGGACTATTCTGAGCTTACCTTCAGAATGCTATGTGTTTTTTTATCTCAATTGCAGACCCCAAATTATCCTACTGTTACAAGAGGCAACTCCTTAATAGTGTCACAAATGATTTCCAAAATAAAATGCAGGTTTCATCTACCTTTTAAAAATTCTATCATAGCTGTTGTTTCATTAAATTGGCTGTCCCCTAGAAAGTCATCTGAACATTTGAAGGTATAGATAGTGTGGTAACAGCTGTACGTGTTTGATTCGAATGCCTGCAGAGCTAGTCTTGAAATAACAGAAGTCAAAGGAACGAAACAATCATTAATACAGAGACGAATGCAGAATGGTACAGACTAGACAGCAGAAACAGTGCACACAGTGGAAAGTTTCAGGGAATGGTTTCCAGTTTGTAAACTGATTTATTCCTGTCCTCGAAAGACTAGAAGCTTGCCTTCTTTGTTCCCCCATTCAGCCATACTCATCACCAGAAATTTTGTCAGGATTCTATAATGACGAAATACTCCTATTTGAAGTGCCCCAAATTACTGAACAGAAATAATTTCTTACCTCAACTTGTGCCTGTTGTCTTGCTAGGACTATATTGAAGACATCAAGCTTTTTTTCTAGGTCCTGTAAAAATATACAATGAAATCATCTGCTTCTCAGTCACATTTAGGAAAGTCTCACTACTACAATTTTTCTACCAATCCTTTCCTATTCACTCTCCAATTTCTTTCTAGACACGCTCCTTTCTTTTAATGGGTACATCTGCTTCTGAAGCCTGATGTTAGACAGTCTGATCTTTTTATCTTACATTTCAGCAAAAATATCAAAGTTTATTATCCTACAACCAAGAAATGTTAATTTAAACATCACTCCACTAGAATTCTTTCTTTCTCCACCAGGTTACGTCGGGCTTCTGATTAAAACTGTCTTTCTAGAACTCTTGTGCTCTAGGAAAACTATCAATCTTGATTACTGTCATGCATATTTAAAGAATTATGTAATCAAGGGATCAAAACATACTTGCCCTTGAGTGAAACACTGCATACCTGAATTTGTCTCTGTGTTTCTTCTGACAGTTTGCTCTGTGTCAGTTTGTTCTTGTATGCGTTTTTGTAATTCTTCAGAAGCTGCCTATGTTGTTTTATGTTACTCCATGACCACATACGAGAACATCTTTTGATGTGAACTTCAAGAACGCTGTCACCTGCGTACTTCCACCTACAATAAATCCACACATGAATAATTCCGTATCTCATTTTGTGCCCTGCAACTTAGAAACTGCAGAAGGAGTACTTTATGAATATGCAAGCACTTTCTTCACTACTTCATTTAAGCTATTCACTTATAAAGTTTTAAACAGTTTCTACCCGACTTCATGAAAAGACCGATGGCTTATATTGCATGTCTGATGGACTATAAATTTACATCCACTATTCACTTCAGCATGTCTACAAATCTGGGCTGTAAAAGCGTAAGGAACACTTATGCACTTTGATAAGTATCATCAATTCATTATTCAGAAAAAGATCCATTAAAAATGTCATCAGCTCAAAAGTAAGAACTAACATTACAGTTGCCACGTTTCCCTTGTAATACATGTACTGATTTTTTCTTTAGTCTTTCTAAAATTGTACTCTAACCTCCAGAGAGATCACTGGAATTTTGTTCAGAGATTCTGGGATCAAGGTTAGCTTTTTAAGTCATTTTCATCACCTGGTTCTTTCACGTCATCTCTTCCACAAACTATTTTTACTTGGCTACGCAGAGCTACGTTAAGTTATAGTGACATATGCAATCTGGTTTTAAAACCGCGTTATCCACAAAGGAGAATGGTAAGACTGGAAAGGACTCAACATATCTCCCAGAGAACGCACGACCAAATGCAACTTACCATTGTCTGGCATTTTTATGGAGAGATACATTTGGCCTAAATTTTCTGTACGGTGCATTGCGAACCATGTAATCTATGGACTCCAGAAGATCAATCATGCTGAGGTACTAAACACAGGAAAACAAGTTCCTTAGCAAAGGTTCAGATTTCATTACATGCAATATTTCAAGTAGAAATATACGTTTATAAAGGTGTATTCAGTGCTCCCCAAACTACATAGAAATGTAGGCCTATGCATTTTCATTTCTACTTAAAGCAGACCAACAGCTATACCTATTGCTCTTGGAGGACACTGCCTGAATTTCTGGTGTCCTTGAGAAACAAAGCAAATTTATTTTTTTTTACTTCTACGAGCCTGCTCAAAACACAGTCTTGAACTTTCTCAAATAAATCTTATTTTCTTCCTCTGTCAATATGAAATTTCCCCAATATTGGAACTGCATTTGCGCTAATAATATTGGCACTGTTCACGGACTACATTTGGGTATCAACGAGAGCTAAAAATACACTTAAACTATAAATTATAACTGAATAAACAATAACATTGCTAGGGAGCTATCAAAATGAGTTTCTTGGTACTTCAGTGGGCTTTGTTGCCAAAGCCAGTATACATCATTCATTCCTACACTTGCTTTTATCCTTACTTCTCTTCCATTATAGTGTTGGCTTATAGTTTCAGCAGATAAAGCGAGACAAGGGTTAATCATAAGAGATTCCATTCTCTACTCGCTATTCCAAGAGCTGTCCTCACAGCTTCTGCATGTAACAGGGTCAGAGAGCCTGAATCTAAAGGCGGGGAGCGACTGTTACACAAGGATCACATGTTTTATCACAATTACTGCTACAGCTCCTCACAAACTCCAAAACAGGTGATAACTGACACCAACCCAACCTACCTGTGGCTTTGTGAGTTCAATAGCAATTCTCTGTACTTCTACATTACAATCAAGCTTGGGAGTTTTCAGTTCCACTTCTGCATTTGGGTTAATAAAAACTCTTGCAGAGGCTGACACTGGTCTAAAAACTTAAAAGATTAAAAATTTGAGATTAATTTAATACAGGAAGCCATCTTAAAAATACTTAAGCCCGCTGCCTGATATATCACCTACTCCACGTAATATGATGTGTACACTCAAGACCCACAGAAACAGTTCAATATAGCAAAGTGCAAGGTTTTGCACTTGGGTCAGAGTAATCCCAGATAAGTATACAGATGGGGAGAACTCCTTGAGAGCAGCACTGCAGAGAAGGACCTGAGAGTCCTGGTGGATGAAAAATTGAACATGAGCTAGCAGTGTGCTCTTGCAGCTTGGAAGGCCAATGGTATCCTGGGCTCCATCAGAAGAGAGGTAGCCAGCAGGGACAGGGAGGGGATTGTCCCTCTCTACTCTACTCTTGTGAGGTCCCATCTGGAGTACTGCGTCCAGGTCTGAGGCCCCCAATACAGGAAAGAGAGGAAGTTGTTGGAGAGGGTTCAGAGGAGGGCCACAGAGATGATCAGAGGGCTGGAGCACCTCTCCTATGAAGAGTGGCTGAAGGAGCTGGGCTTGTTCAGCAGGGAGAAGAGAAGGCTGCGAGGAGACCTCATTGCAGCCTTCTAGTCGTTAAAAGGGATTACAAAAAGAAGGAGAATCAACTTTTTAGTTGGGTAGATAGTGATAGGGCAAGGGGGATGGTTTTAAGCTCGAGGAGGTAAGGTTTACACTGGATGTCAGGGAGAAGTTCTTTACAGATAGAGTGGTGAGGTGCTGGAACAGGCTGCCCAGAGAGGTTGTGGATGCTCCATCCCTGGAAGTGCTCAAAACTAGGTTGGATGGGGCCCTGGGCAATCTGGTCTAGTACAAGATCTGGAGGCTGGTGGCCCTGCCCTTGGCAGGGGGGTTGGAACTCCGTGATTCATAGGGTCCCTTCCAACCCAAGCCATTCTATTATCCTATGAAATGGAATTTGATTCATACAACAAATGAGATAAGCCCAGCAATAGTTAGAAAAAATAAAACCTCTACGATGTTACATTATGTTTAGGCTCTTGTAAAATGAAGCTAGTATGGGTATGCCTGTATGATCAGTTCAGACCAACTAACATGCTCAGAACAGTGTACATTCATTCATTCGTAGCTTACTTACTGTACTGGTAGTCTTGAGGCTGGTTATCACCATATGGAATTCCTCTTTTCAGTTGATCCTGTAAAGGAATATGATACTGTCTAGCAATTGCTGAAGCATATCTACTTCAGCAAGTAATTCAGGATATTTACTGTTGGTCTACTTAAAATTTAGAGGACAGTTCAACTCCAATTCACATGTTTTCTGCAGGAGTTTCCCCAAACCTTCACCCCTTAAACGAGATACCTAATGTAGCACAAGTACTTAAAAGTAAAACGTTTTAATACAGCAGACTCAATAAGTTTCTCTCATCAAGTGGAACGTTACTACAATTTAATTCAACTTTGTTTAGAAGTTCACTGAACCTTCATATCTTGCATCAACTAGCGGTCATTAATTTAAAACATTCTAGCAATTGTGTACATGCAGACACGTAGTGTAATGAACAAAGTATTTGTTTTTAAACTCCTTGAAGGTGCTGAGACAATATATTCATAATCTATCCTTCCTCATGTTTATCCCATAAGGAAGCCATTTGAGCCTTCTGGTATTCCGCACTTAAGAGAGAAATGAAAGATATAATGTCAGGAAAATAACGCAGCAGGCTGAGAGGCACGAGCAGTATCATGCTGGAACTGAGTCCTCATTCAAAATGAGGTCTCTTTGCTGTTGCAATTCTTCAGCAGTTTTTTGAGGATGCTATAGAAATACCCTATTATTTCTAGTTTATGGATTGCAATGGCACTATCAGTTAAAACAGGACACATGCTTTTAAGAAGCAGTACATACCATGTATTATATGAAGACAGATGAAGCACTTGTTACTGTCAATGTTTTACAAAGACTATCAGTATCAAGCATAGTTTTTACAAGGAAAATATCTTACAGATATAAATCTATCCCAGTAATTTCCCAACTTCCTATTTTAAAATGTTTTGTATTTTACAAAAAAGTACACATGCTCATTAAAGATATTTGCATTTAAATCTATTTTCTGAACTCTAATAGTGAAAGTAAGCTTTTCAATGAGCTTAAGTGTATAACAGCTAATCTCACAAACAGCCATATGCTCACGTTATTTAAATATGAAGACTGTTGTGTGAAAGTGACAGACTGCTATGGATTACACAGCTTATTCCAACTATGAGGCAGACCAATCAGCTACTGTGCTAAATCTCATTTCTTGATGATACTGTTTACAAGTAAGACTGAAATGGCCTGTCTGGACGGAAGTCCTAGCGTTTCAGGAAACAGGATAAACTACAGACTACATTTAAAACATATTCTAGTCTTTAATACAGAAAATTCTGAAACAGAAAGGACTTCATAAGCAGCTGTGAGGATTTACACAAGCCATCTTACGCCCATGCCAAATTCCACTCTTCCCTCATTATAGCTTATTGAGAATTTGTAAGCATCTCTGCTAAACTACAAAGGCATAATGGAAAGCACCCTGAGGGATTTTAGCTGTTTAAACAAAGCAAGAGAATGCAGACAGGGCAAAGAAACAACGTATTCACAGCATCTTCTACATACAGTGAAATTGCATTCCAATTTTTAGAAAATGAGAATTACCCTACAATGGCAACCAGAACTAAAATAGAAGAAAGACTTGGGTTTCAAGTTCCACATCAACAGGAAGGATTCAGAGTATATTTAATGACCGGCTGGTTTTACCAGTTTTGAATCACACTTCCTTAAGTGGACTAATAAGGAAGTGTGATTCAAAACTGTAGAAGTTCCATCAAGTCAAGTGTATGCTTTGTTAACAAGAAAAGAATAAATAAATGATAACTGTAAAAGACTAGGACAGCAGAAGCAATGGAAACAAGGAATATCGTATGAGGATACACAGAACATTTGCATAACATTTATAAACATAGTGGGTCAATAATGCACTGTATTTTGCACAGATGTACTTATTCAAACCAAAAATAAAATGCAGATAGACAGCATACATCATGTATTTAGTGTTCTCCACAGCAAAATGAAACGCATTTCTGATAAACTGAGTAGTCACATGTACAACATCCCAAGCCAACTGACTTGTTTTCATAATCCCTTCTAAGTTTACTTTCAAAACCTAAACTGTTCATTCATTTACTAACCAACAGCTCACTAGAATAACTAGTTGCTTCTCATTGCCTGCAAATAAGCTATCTTTTAACCACATTTATGTAATAGCTATCAGAAACGAACTTAACAGCAAAGGCGCTTTTGCAATCCAGTACCCCTCAGCTGCAGTACAGAAAGAGGATGTTTGCCCTCAGCTACAATTTATGTCTATATAATTGCCCCATTAATAGTGCCACGTTCCCAGTTTCTCTTCAGAGCAAGTAAAACCTGTTTTGCTTTTATTTAATTGCTGCCTTATCACACGAGTACTTCATAGGCTTACAACATTAAAATTACAATTTGCAGTACACCACTACTCATCTAGCTAACAGCAACTCAAAACACTAACAAATCAGAAAAACCAGACATAGCCTTCAAGTAGCTCACACACACAAACTGGATTTTATCCTTCCCATGTAATTACCTTTTAATTATTTCCAGCATCATCTCTGCCATAGAGTCTACCTTAATTATGTTTCACCCAACCTCATTTTCAGAAGACATCATTACTAAGTCCTACTGAGTACTTCCTATTTAAAGCTATGACCCTTTTCAGACTTGACAAGTGCAGCACACTCATGTTTCCAAATCTGTTTCCCATGAAGAGGGGTGCTACCTTCAGAGAAATATTACATTAACCCCTCTAACTTTCAAGTCGCACAGTGGACAGCTACTACCTACAGGGTATAGTTTGCTAAAAGTAAAAAGAATAAGCGTTCTTTACTTTATGATCTTGTTCTTCTGTTTGGCAATGTTCTTTGCTTTACTGTCTTGTTCTTCTGTTTGGCTACATCATATTGGTTAATTTCATCTACACAGCTTAGGTGTCTTGATAATATAAAGTTTCTGCTCCAATAAAGTTTAATATTCTGAAATTTTAATAACTCCACGATCATTTACTATTTCAGTTTTCATTATAGTAGCTAAATAAGACCTCATATAGCCCAGACATTCAATAAACAGTACTCAGTAGGCAGCATGCTAAGTCACACGCTAATAGAACTGATCTTACAAACCCAGTTTCCGACCATCACCAAATCTATAGGAGTTGGTAACATACAGAGTTAACAAAACATTAACTATGAACGGCACAATGAATTAACATATGGCCCTGCTATCAGAATAGAGCTGACCAAATGTTGTTGAAATTAATATGGCATTGTTTGAAACAGTATAACAGTCATGAGATAGAGCACCACTCAACACATTTAACTCTACATTACCAGTATTTGTTCATGGGAGCCATGATAGTACATTTTGCTGTGTACATTCCAATAAGCACTGAGGCTGTCCAAGCATAAAAGCTGCAGAGAAAAAAAACAAAGCATTCAAAGATTCCATACTCTGTATTCAAAACACTCTATGAATTTAGCTTCCATATGGAAAAAAATTAGGCTATACAACAAATCTACTATAAGCACTGAGACACATTTAATTGAAAATAAAATTACTTGCTAAAAAGCATGCTCTTAAGGTGCACACGTTCACACACACTGATAGAAGGTAATTGGGGTGGGGAGGATCAAAAGGGCATGGTTCACTACCTGAATTCCAAACACGTTTTACATGTAGACTAGTATTGGAAATGGCAATTTGACAAAACTATCTGAAATCATGGTTACTACATAGATTTCAGTCTTACTGTGTAATGTTGTTTACGAGCCAATCAGTGTTTGCATTGATAGGTTAAACTATGGCATTGAAAGGTATGCCTTACTTAAAGCCAGTCTTTTTAGTTCTATTTAAATACAAAGTAAAATTAAACAAAACACAAGAATTCACAAACATTTTCTTTATACCTGCATAGTACATCACTCCAAATAACAGTTGCTAGCTACGCTTTTTAACCAGTTAGGAAAAAAAAAAAAAAAAACAAACACATTACCTTGTAAATTACTTTTGTAGCATCATTTAGAATTGAAGGTTTCCAGTTCTCATTTGTCGTCTAAAATTTCACAGGGACAAAAGTCATTCCATGATGTACCTTACTTATCATATCTGTGGTTCTATGCTATTTTTCCAAGCACAGAATAAATCACTTTGGTGCTACCAGATTACAGAAGTCAACTTCTCCAGACTGCATATACACGAGTCAAAACCCAGTACCAAACTTGTGAGTTCCTTCTAGCTCTCAACTCCTTATCCTCCCCATGAAATCCAATGCATTTATGGCAAACAAGTTAGCTGAAATTCTCTTTGCTCACATTCTTCATCATGATGTAACATCTGCCTTAATTTATCTACTGGACATGGAAACAACCTTTCCTATGAAATTAAGCACATTCAGTTTTAAAGATCACTTGGAACATAAGAAGAAATTGCTTGTCTCAAAATAGCATGATGTTCCTCAGTAGTCTTCCCTGCTGCTTGTACAAACTTCAAGTACTATTTGCATGAAGAAAAGATTGTCTTACCCTCCATATCCGTACTATAATTGCATTATATTAAAGGCCTGACTTATCCTTTCTGGTGCCCAATCAAAAATAAGTAAATCAAAACCACGAACACATGCATGCACACAAATATTACCAGTAAACTAAGCTCGCCCAATGTCATTCCCAGAGAAATCGGACACTGTGGATCCGTGATCTGCAAAAACAGAAAAAGAAGAGCTATTTATCCATATTCATTGCACACTAAGAATCATTTCATTAAGATTGATCGAAATCTTGAGCTGTTTTCCGTTGCATAATTATTCTTGCTGAAGCATTCAGTTGGGTCAGTACCAATATGGTTGCAGATTAAAGGCTTAGGAATTCAATTCCGAAGTTTTCTGTCAGGTTTTTATATTTGTATAGTAAAGAACTGAAGAACTATCAAGTACCATGTCTCAGTCAGCTATATCACTTTCTGACTTCCCTTCTTCCCTCCACTGTGAATACAGTGTCTCTGAAAACAGTTCCAGAAAAGCTCTGGGTAATGTTTTATGTCCAATGCTTCCCATCCACATGCAGCTATCTCATCACAAACTGCTTCACTCATTCCCAGGAAGCTGGAATGGGGATAGAACACTACCTGTTACCTATTAGTTATTTAACATTTTGTTTTCCAACTCACCCGTAAGTCCACAAGTCCCTGCCATTCTGAATTTTGGTAATCACAATGAAAAATTCTGTGTATTAACTGCATGTACTAATGTATGACAAACTGTCACCACACACATTTAGTGAGCAAGGCAGCACCAGGTAATGCAAAATAGAGATTATCTACTTCACATATCCAAAATAACTCCGGTTGTACCTGAAGTACTTAATTCAAAGATACACATAAGAAGCCACAGTAATTTTTCAAGATGGTAAATAACAGTTTGTCTCTATGGAGAAAGTACGCTCCAGGTACCTACATCATCTTCATATTTGATATGAATGCCTGTGATCTTGACTTGGACATTTTTTATAACTTGAGTTGCAAGCTTTTCCAAGAAGGTATCTTTCTTCTCCTCCTTTGGTTTATCTGGAAAATAAAATAATGAAATAGCATTCAGTGAAACAAATACATACTGAGTTTAGCCACACTAACTGCTATTGCAACGTAAACTGAATGCTTACTCTAATGTGAATACCTAGTACTTGAGTTTTGAGCCACTTAGATTTTTTTCCTTTTCTGTACATCCATATTGTGAAAATGTAATATTAATTTTGTGCATACAACACAACTGTAAGAAAACTGATGTCTAAGTTTCATTGACAATAGTGCTGCTTACACTACTAGCCAGTTTGATTTTTAAGATACACCTCCCCACTCCCTCCAAGGCAAAAGCCCCTTAGAAGTCCCTCAGCAACTAACTAGGACTTTCAGTGAGAAATGAGTAAGAAGGTGTAATTTAGCACAAAATATCCTAAAATGCCCAGGTGAAGATGATGCTTACATAATAAAGGATTGGTACATTAGAGCTTTTCACAGGATACTGCCTGAGAAGATTAAATAGCTTGCATACAGTAAATGAAAATGCGAAGATACTCTGTGAAATACTGTAGTTGCTCAGTAGTGGAGCTGTACTGTGATCATTTAAGCTGAGTTAACAAATTCAAAATTCACAAGGACCAAGCACAAGTGTATTCAACCCAGAGAGTGGATAATCAACAACAAAAAGCTCTCTCTACTTTATGTTCCCTTTCAAAAAGGAAAGGAAAAATAATCAGTGGATGTATATGCGAGACTAAGAGAAACTAATACAAATAGCATGCAAAATACGTAGCAATTAAAAACAAAATCAAAGTCCTGTTTTTTACCCACCTTTTGAGTGATCACGACCTTTAAAGGGTCTCTTAAAATGCTTTTTGTACTTTTTACGCTTACGTCCTTTTTGCAGCGCAAGCAATTTTTTGGGAAAAGCATAAAATTCAAGTTAGCAAAGCAAGAAATGCAAGAAATAAAGAAAAGACAGAAGAAAGTTTAGCTTGTCAAAGCAGAATGCCTTAGTTAGCTCTCATTAAAAGAATTAAAGAATTTCACAGCTGTTAAGGAAGCAATCAGCTACTCCTCGTAACACAGAGCATCACTTTCCATCATTCACATGAATTCACTTCCGTGGAGGCAACTGAAGCATTGCATTTTCTTTTTCTACTTAATGTCAGTAACAACTTCAGATTAAGTACACAAATTGCACTGTGATCGAGGGCCATGCCAATTGTAAGTGTAAATGCGCGTTTCAAGATCCCTTACACAACACCCCATGGGTTTAAGGAGTTACCAATAATCGCCAGGCTTCTCAGCAAATACACACTCAGATTTTTTAAATGAATTCATTTTACATCTCCAGTGTACAAAGCAGATCTGAAAACAGAATCATGACTACTTATTAGAACCCTGGTGAATATTTTTTTCTGTAATCCAAGCATTTATTTCCTGGCTTCAGGCAAAGGCACATAACAAAACACTTAATAGAATACTCATATGGGAAAAACATTGAAGTCAAAATCCAGATGAGGCTTCTACCATGCAAGTGCATAACTTCCAAGTTAAGATATTCATGATGTACAAGAAAACCCAAAGAAGGCTTTTCAGTAAGATTCATATTCTGCTGTTGATTGTTGTGAGAAAGTAATTTGAATGAATGACAGCTGAAACTGCAAAAAAAATGCATATGGAAATAGTAATTATTTAATAGTTTTATATGAAATTAAATTCTAATATTCACACACAAATTACAGTCAAAACAAACACAGCCACTCCACAAATCAAGTTAATGGTCTGTTTTTCCACATTTCTAAAGAAAACCGGTTTGGTGAGTTGCATCGTTTCTTTCACCCCTCTGGCCATAAAGGGGAAAAGAACTTAGCAATAGGGCTGCCTGTACTTAACTATACAAGGTTATAGCACAAGAAGGGTGCGTCCTACTAAAGTAAGATGGAAACAAGCACAAAGGCCTATTTAACTCAGGGGAAGAGCTTTGTTTTTTAGGTACTTTGCACATTCCTTCAAAGAAAGGAGGAAAAAGTGCCAGCCAAGACTTCAACCTGTCCTGTAAGTACTTACAAAGTGGTCACCCTACAAATAAAAAATAAATGGGCTAAGGAGGGAGGAGAAGAAAATCTACACCAATGTTTTAATGCTGAAGAACGCCGTCAGCATTTTATGACGCTCCTGAACTTGACACCGATGATAGATATCTTCCTGAACGGTCTCCCAGTCTCCTTGGACAGCCCTAGTCACTTGAGGTTTCTGCCTGAATCGATAATCATTAAATACGTACTGTTTTGTCATTTCCACGTTTGGCTGCTTTGGGTTTTGTTGTTGTTGTTGTTGTTTTAAAACACAAAGCTGCAATTAACCATGCATACCCACCAGGCTTGGTGTCCTTGTAAATCAGACTCTCCAGCCCATACAAGGAATCCTGTGAATGAGCGCCTTGGTCCGCATGGCAGCAAATAACCAAAAAATGCATTTTGTTTAAAAGAAGGAAATCAGCCCGATTTCATGTTACATTCAGCTCCTGGATTAACCCTGAGTTCATAAAACTCGTGCCAAGACAGTATTTACATTGTAGTACCTAGCAACCAGAGCTGCTCCAGAAATACCTAGTTTCAAAGACTGTCTACAGAGCATATTATGTCATTTTCTTTTTACTTCTATCCAGCAAGAGACAAGAGTTTCAAACTTTGGTCTCCATGTATGAGCACTGATACTGACAGACTTATATAGCTTGGAAAATAGAAAGTGTTCTGTTTCTGTTAGCAGATCTTGCTGTCACTTCCCTATCACATTACACCAACCTCACAGAGACATGACCATTTTGTCCAACATCTGAATAGCACGTTGAAAGAAAATATGCCCAGGACTGAGCTACTGAATTAAGATTCTACGCATATTAATGTCAGCTGAGTACTAATCAAAAGAGCAAATACAGCCAAGAATTCACAGACCTGAAAACATTCCGTTCAGTTATTTCCCAGTTTTTACCATCTATTGTGAGCTCAAAAGCTTTTAGGAAGAGCTGAATTTCTTATTAGTTCACAGAACAGCACAGCAACTTGGACCCCAAGAACTGTGTATCTAGCAAAGACAAGAGATCTCCTCATATAAGAGCTGGACAAGTCATCCTGACCACAACAGCCTAGAAGACCTGAAAACCACAAATAGCAAAGCTGCTGTCCCACTGAATGAAGCTGCAGAAGGACTGCAATTTAGAATAATCCAATTTGAATGCTCCTCTAGTTTTTGACTCCCCAGGAGCAAAATTTCATAATGCCTTGCAAACCACGAGTACAAATCTAATTTTAGCTCTTCATTATGACAAGTCAATCTACTGAGGTACCATTTTAAGAAAATTCACCTCCAAAGTCTTGCAAACATTGGAGGCATTAAATCTCTTCAGAAATACTAAGACTTTGCTGCAGATGCACCAACTATTGCATAGAGTTCCAGATTTGCTATTCCTCAAGTGTTGCCTATTAGGTTAAACTCTTTCTATATTATCCCTTCATCCCATTGCTACTGATGCGAAGAGTAACAGCTTAGGCACGGCTATAACAAAGGTCAAACTTCTATGAACATTCCTTTGCTTCTGTATGAAGTAACAGTTGCAAAATTCATCCACTGAAGTAGCTCAGCTCACACAGTTTCTGACTTCTTAAAGACAATAAATAAAGCAGGGTTTATTTCTGCATTCCATACAGATTGGTAAACTGCTGTATGAAGGACTGCAAATGAGTATTTCAAACTAACAAAACAGGAATAAGGCAGTAGTGTCTTTCCAGTAGAAGCTGGAAAATAAAGCAAGCAGAAAGACTACAACACAGACAATCCTTCCCCAAGTATTCTACAAACTCATGTTCAGGAGCTTTTCCAAGGCCAGCAACTTGCAGCATTACTGTTTTCATAGAGATGCATCTTATCAACCATCGTACCTCCTATCACACCAAACCTTCAGTAATCACGCCTTTACTCTAACATTCACAGTTACCTGTCACCAGTTCAGAGCTTGGTCTCTCTCCAAAGCAGCCTAATTTGTACCATTATTCTAACATATGTATTTGTTATGATAAAAAATAAAACCAGACTAACCAGTCTGAAATATTCAATTATTTTAACCAATTATTTTTAAATTCTTAATGATGTAGATCAAAACTTTAAGTAAAGTTTACCGTCTTCACGTTTAACTGTTTTCTTGTGTCATTATTTCTTTCCTCATCAAGACAGTCTCATTTCTTAAACCAGACCCAACGCAGTATCACAGAATGGCTTAGCTCAATGGGACCTCACAGATCATCCAGTTCCATCCCCCTTGCCATTGATAGGATTGCCAACCACTAGATCAAGCTGCCCAAGATCCCATCCAGCTCAGGCTTGAATACCTCCAGTGATGGAAAACTCACAAGCTCTCCAGGCAATCTGTTGCAGCACCTCACCACACTCTGAGAAAAACTTTATTCCTAACACATAACCTGAATCTCCCTTTGTTTTAAAGTCATTACCCCCTTGTCCTGTCACTATCAGACCATGCAAAAAGTTGGTCCTCCTCCTGCCTGTAAGCTCCTTTCAAGTACTGGAAGGCCAATGAGGTCTCCCCAGAGCCTTCTCTTCTCCAAGCTAAACAAGCCCAACTCCTTCAACCTTTCCTCATAGGAGGTTTGCTCCAACCCTCTGAGCATCTTCATTGCCCTCTTCTAAACCCGTTCCAACAGCTCCATATTCCTCCCATTCCTCCTGCTCACTCTCCTGTTGCTCCTCAATCTCTCTACCCTCTCCCTGAGCTCTGCTACCATGATCATCAAACCACCATAGATCACATATCTTTCACCATACAATAAAAACCAGCAGAAACTGAAGTGAAAGCATTATTGTTGATATTTTTTGTGAAAAACATTAAACCTTTCCACTTTGCTTTAAATTTCTTTTAAGCAAAGAATGACTTCTCACGTGCACCTCTAAAACATCTTTAGAATTTCAGTAATGGATGTTGAATGAAATGAACATTTGCCTCATGAGATGCAGCTGCTGTCTTTGGTCCTGTTCCCAAAGAGCTTCATGAAACAAACCATACCAGATAACCGAATTCTCATTTCCAATGGACAAAGGAATGGTAAACAAAATGAGTAACACTTCTTAAGCACAAACTAAAGAGGAAAGAGCCTCTTCAAGGCACTGTAGTAAGATTAGCTAGACACTTAAAATTTATTAACTCAATTACAAAACAGGACTCTTCTTTCATAGCACAGTAAATACCCAAATTCCATTGGAGGTTTGCATTATTAACTCAGTACCTTTTTCAGCTGCTTTCTGCAAGGCTTCCTCAATTCTGGCCAGCTCCTTTTGTTTATTGTCTTGCAAGTATTTTTCTTCCTTCTCTGCATCGTATTTAATGCCTGTAAGCCAAGTTGGGACAGCATTACCCTAAATTTCCAATTATGTAAATGCATAATCAAGCAATGTGCACTATTCTGAACATTATGTTGCAAAATGACATTGTAAACAAAGGCTGTTCTGGTTGCTGAAACCTCCATCCTGCCTCTGAAAATAGCAGGATACAAAAGATCATACCAACATTCAAGCAGTTTTACAGGAATACCTTTCCACGTATAATGAGGCACTTAAACGTGGTCTGCACTATGTAATACAGGTTGTGATTTCTGCTACACGTGTACATGATATTCTAGAAATGTTAAAGTTTCCTTATTATAACAAAGCATCTGATTTCAGAGAATGTAAATTAAGTTCTCTGATCTTCTCCCCTCCATAAAAATCAGTTCTAATAGAATTACCGCTTTTGATTGTTATTAATTAGGAGCAGACTATATCCTGCAACAGCCAAAAGATCTAAACCATGCCAGAAGAGTGGATTCAAGATAGCACACATCAAAGGAATCATGTTTGTTAAACTGAACTTAGACTGAATGGACACAATCAAGACTTTCCATTAAGGCAACAAGTGCTGTTTTTGCCCACTGTTCTTCCACTCACTTCCCTGCATTTGTCTAGAAAGTTCCCTGGGGGAACTGAGTGTAAAAAACAGCAGCTTATTTAATGGTACCTTTAGATATTTATCTCTTTGATTATTTCACTATGTTGAGAAGCTTACTTACTTGCTCCGGGAACTATAAGAAGATACAAGCCTTCTAGAGTTGCAACAACTGCTTCACCATACAGGTTCTTCCAAGGAATCTTCAGAGTCAGTTTATCTACATAAAGCAGATAAAAGTTAACTCAAACAAAAAACAACGCTGTGCTTAGTTTGAACATATAGTGAAGGTCATTAGTTCTATTTCTTCACGTTCTAAACGCCTTAGAAGTTGAGGAGAAACTGTGTAGGTACTTCTACTATAAAGCCCTTGGAGTTCAAAAATAAATGCAGAGAAAATGCAAGCAAGAAGATGCAGTTTTGAGTCCAAAGACTTCAGATGAAAAACTGAGATTGTGATTGGACGGGAATAGAATACATTTATTTCCAAAAAACATTTCATTTGAAAAAGCAATGCAGACCTCGAGGGAAAGAATTTTTAACAACATGTATCTACAAGTTGCTAAACTCCTGGCACGTCTGCCAATCTTTCAGCAATCTTACTTAAGTTCTTCATATTCCTAATCTACCCTTGGAAGAGACATGCATTCTAGTTCTACTGAACAGCTCCCTTGATCATCCACGTGCCTGTGAAACATTTCAGATACATTTTTCACACTCAGCTTATAATGTCACACAAACAGGGTTACCCAGGGAACTTCTATCATTTACGTAGGGCAGTCACATTACACATCCACACCATCTTCAACAGCATGCACTATTACAGAGACCACCTAAGAAATCTTGATAAAAGAAATTCAAAGGCAAGACTGATCTTGAGGCTTGAACTCAAAGTTCCATTTTAAGATTTAGGTTGAAAAAAAACAAAACAAAACAAGCCTTACCTATCTGGCCAACTTTGACTCTGAAAGGTACATCCAGTTCACTCTGTAAAAGAAAAATAAGCATTAAGCACATTCATGTGTTGTGAAGGCAACTTGGTTCAGACAGCAGAATTATTATCCTGACTTCTCTTAAAACTGTGCACACAAAACTAAAGTTCCAGAAAGACGCAGTTCTCTGCATGACACAGGTATAACTAATCAGCAACACTCACGTGAACGTGGGAATCCATAAATACACTCAGGCTTGTAGAAAGCCAAAAAACAAAGGAGTTAAACATTCCTAGCAGCTCTTTAATACAAGCATGATAATGCTTTGCAACAAAAGTTACCCAAGAAGTAAAGTACATATGAGAATATAATTTTACTTCTTTGTTCAGTCATCCCATAGTCTCATCTCTTTGGTAATCGCTACAGCACTTAGAATTTCCTAACATATTTTAAAAGCCTAATAGCAATATTGAGTTCTTTGTAAAATGCCTGCCAAACATCAAGAACAGCATGGACGCAAACATCTGAGGAAAATGAGACAAGTGAACAATTATTACCATCAATTAAAACCTCCTGAAGGATCTCATCTACACAGCGTACCGCAAAAACAGGAATATAACCACTAGTTAAAAGAGAGACAAAATAAAGAAGAACAAAAGAAAGAAAAAGAAGATAAAACTAAAGATTAAGTTGAAGACATAATGATTTAACTATTCTTACAGTAAAATTCCAATTTCTAGTTGGTACCATATGCTGCGAGTTTCATAGTAATGATTTGGGTAGTATAAGCCTGAGAAAAACCAACAGGTTGGTAGAGAGTTTAGGTCATAGTTTGTCATCTGGCATTTTACATTATGATTGAGAAATAGGATAAAGCTGGAGAAATCCATCAGGAAGAATTCATCAACATCACTATTCCAAGTGTTTAACAACATAATAATGTTAATGGCAACTGCCACATTACACTTAACAGCTAAGGTCACACAAAGTGGAACAACATCCTCAAAGGATAAAATAAATATGTATTTCAGAGTAACACCTCAGCATTTTGTCATCAAATGTAAACTTTTAACATATTTTGGGATTAAAGTTATTTTTCTTGTTTTTACATCTCCAAGGTGCATAAGAATCCATTTGTAATATCATTTTACACAAGTGATTTTACACAAATTTATTTTTGAAATCTTACACTAATGTTTGTTCACTTTGCATTAGCTGTAGCCTAAATTTGACAGAGGTTTGATAAAGTTCCATTTTAATGAACTGCCCTTTTACTGCGACTACGAAACAAAAATTGCAAGAACAACACTAAATGCTACTATTTGCTCCAGCCTGCCTTTTCTAAAGGGGTTTCTTTATTTACATTTGAAATGTATCATACTTATGAGAAATTAAAAGCTAGTTGTATTCTGATGGGAAACCTTAAAAGGAAGACAAAAATGACCCAGACAGCAGCAGACAGACAAACTACAAAAAAGATGAAGCTGTATTACAGCACACACCTTTAACTCCTTTTTCAATAAGCTCTCTAAATGCTTCTCTAAAAAAGGAACTCAATACTAACCTTATTTTAATTACTTCTGAAAAAAACATCCATCATATTGCAACTGTAAAGTAGTCAGAAATACTCCTTATTTTCATGTCTTGAACTTTTCTCATCTTTCCTTGAGAAAAGTATAACCGTTTTCATACATAACAACTGCTGGATCTGTAATCAACCGTGCTATCACCATAAGGAAGATTTGCATACAAATTAGATGGTATATCCTTCCTTACCTACTTACTTTCCTAACTACCATATTATAAAGATATTTTTGTCAAGGGCTGTAAATATAAAGTTATCAGCAATGGGCAAAAGAGGCAGGTAAGATAGGAAACTTCAGAGCAACAAAGAAAAAAGAGTGACGTCAAGCAAAAACTTAGCATGTTTTCCATAACCTTCCTGAGGGCAATGTGAAGCACACTGAAGTTTGTCGTAAGAATCTTTCCGTAGTACAGCTGTTCCTTAGCTCAGGACACAAAAACCAACCAAGGATTTTTCAGACAAGGATCTGGGTACTTATTGGAAGCTCTTTCTTGTTTTTTCCTTCCCTGTTACTCCTATTTTAACAGGAACATTTAAATAACCATATTACACGGTTAATCAGTACGTACAAGTTATTCAGACTGTACACACCTCAAACATGTCACCCCCTGACAGTTTTAACTGAGAATCAACTTATATAGCCATAAATATAAGCCTTTATTTCATCAACAGATGGAACTTCTTCTCCCTTCGTACCCACACCAAAACACAGCATCACAGTCTCTCAGAGGACTTCAGTTATAACAATCTGCAGGAGTCAGGCTTTGAAAATTATTATTGAACACAAGCAGAAAAAAAGAATACACAGACCTGTGCATACCAGCTGTTCCTAATAAGTTGTTCTGAACCATGCAACCATCTACTGCTTGGATATGCAAGTGGAATGTCTAAACTATGACCCTATGGAAATATGATTATGCAGCAGCAGAAGAAATTCAATTCTTTAGCTTGTACTTGAAGACTAAAGCAGTAACAGAAATGTACATTTTAGAGTTTTACTATTTCAAGCTTCGAATATTAGGACAGGTGATACCTATATAGAATCATAGAATTTTTAAGGTTGGAAAAGACCTCTAAGATCATTTAGCCCAGCCATCAACTCATCACCAATACTGCCCACTAAATCGTGTCCCTCTGTACAACCCCTACCCTTTTCTTGAACACCTCCAGGGATGATGACTCCACCATTGCACTGGGCAGCCTCTACCAACACCTAACCACTCCTTCTGAGAAGAAATTTTTCCTAATATCCAACCTGAACTTTCCCTGGCACAACTTAAGGCCACTACCTCTCATCCTATTGCTGCTATCTGGGACAAGAAGCAGACCCCCACCTTGCTACAAACTCTCGCAGGCAGTTGTAGACAGCAACCCGAGTCTCCTCTTTTTCAGACTGAATCATCCCAATTCCATCTGCCGCTCCCCACAAGACTTGCGCTCCAGAGCCTTCACAGCTTTGTTGCCCTTCTCTGGACACGCTCCAGGACCTCCATGTCCTTCTAGCAGTGAGGGCCCAAAAACTGAACACAGTGCTTGAGGTACAACCTCACCACTGCCAAGTACAGAGGGACGATTACCTCCCAGTCCTGCTGGTTGCACTATTTCTGATACAAATGAGGATGCCGTTGGCCTTGGCCACCTGGGCACACTGCTGGCTCATGTTCAGCTATCAACCAGTACCCCCAAATCCTTTTCCTCCGCATAGCCTTCCAGTCACTCTGCTCCAAGCCTGTAGCCACACATGGGGTTGGTGTAACTGAAATATAGGACCCTGCACTTGATCTTGTTGAACTTCATCCCGTTGGCCTCAACCCATCAATCCAGCCTGTCCAGATCCCTCTGTAGGGCCTTCCAACCCTCAGGCAGACTGATATGTAGAAAACATCAGAAATGTACTTGAAAACACTAGTGGTAATTTCTCAGAAGCACTTTTCTTGGGCACATAGTTATGATTTAACCTGTGGACTTTTCTCCCTTTTTTCCAATAACATTAGCAATGTTAGAAGCCATTAACCAAGTACCCTGGTTACTTTCAGTAACAAGTAAAGAAGACACACTCTGTGAAGTGAGACTACATACAGTAAGCAGCCCCGGGGCTTAGCCCTTAGACCCACTGATACAGCTTGAGAATTACTGGAATACTTACTAGCGCATTCTCCTTTATTTGTAAGTTGTCAAGCGCGACATTACCTATGTGGAAGAAAAAAGTTCAGTGATTTCAACACCTATGCAAAGCAAGCTGGAACAAGGAAAACCACAGCCTACCAAATATAAGGTATAACACTGGGGAGCACAGGCATGCCAAGTCATACATGAGGAAAACTGCACATGGATCACCAGAATGCTTTAATACCAGACTTCCTAGGGCTATGTTGTTCATAATATAGGTATGAATCATTCACCGCCATGGTAACAGCGGAATCAAGCTGAGAAGAAACGCTTCGGCCCCTGGGCAACGTATGGCCCCCACAAGAGCCATCCCGCTCCGGACAGCACCTCAGCGGGCAGCCGCCCCAGCCTCCTCAGGGGCACCGCCCGCCGCCGGGGGGCGCCAACAGCGCGGGAAGCCGCGGCCCCATCGACCACCGCCGCCCCTCACGGGGGAGCAACGCGGCCCCGCGCCGACCGACCGCCCCCCAGGGGGTGGTCCACGGTCCCGAAGCGACCGACGGCCCCTCCTGGAGCGCCGCGGCCCTAACAGCGACCGCCCTTCGCGGGGGAGCGAGCAGGAGGTAGGTTCCGCAGGCCGCCCGCCCGCTCCTCACAGGGGCCGCCAGCCCGCAGCCCGCCCGCTCCTCACAGGGACCGCCAGCCCCTCGGGGGACCGGAGCCAGTGAGACCCGCTCCCCGCGAGGAAGCGCCCTCCCCCGGTGGCAGCGGCGGCCCCGCTGCGCCACAGAGCCGGGGCGGAATGGGCTCCTTACCCCCCCATATGCCCAGCTTGAGCTGGGATTTGTTCAGGTTCTCCACATAGTCGCCCAGGAAGCGGTTCAGCAGATCCGCCACCACCGACTCCAGCACCATGGCGGAGGCGGGCCCACCGCACGCCGTCCGCGGCCCACCGTGAGCGGAGAGCAGCGCGGAGGGGAGGGAACGAGGGAGGGGCGGCGAGGCGCGGCGCGAGGCAGCGCCAGGCGCGTTCCCGCGGTCAGGTGACGGGGCGGGGCAGAGCAGGGGACGAGGGGATGGGGAAGCGTTTTGGGTGGCTGCGGAGCCGGTATTTGGGGAATTACGGGCGGGGAGAGGAGCAGCCCCCGAGCCACGGTTCCGAGGCGGGAAGCAGCGCGCTGAAGGAGGCGCGGGGAGGGCGAGGGTCGCCTCGCTGCGGTGCCCGCTGACAGTTCTTACGGTGCGCAGAAAAACATTCGTGTTCATCCAGCCGCCCAAGTGATGTGAAAACTGGCAAAAAAGGAGAACGAGAAAGGGGAAATGAGTACTGGCAGTACTAAGGCCTCAAAAATACATGAAAATAAGACAACACGGAGACGATCGGTGAGAGAGGCAGGCAAATGCTGCTTCAAAAAGCTGATTAAAACATTGTGGAGCCGAGAGCAAGGGTGTGTTAAGAAATCACCGATAAAGAAGCGAATTTTTGTAAACCGATAAAGGTTTATCAGCGGCTGTTACCCCTCGGTGCTTTTACAACCGTGTCCGAGGCCTGCAGGCTCCCTCTGCTGTAGCGGAGGTGAATCCGAAGGGCTGTGTGCTGTTATCTCCTTTGTGTGGGAGGCACGAGCTTGAGGTCACCCCCGTATGTATGGATCTGTTAAATCAGCCAGTTTAATAAAGCATACAGCCAGCCCAGAGCAGGCGACAGCACAAGAAGATTCCTTATTTAGTGCTGTACTTCAGTGTGTGCCACATCTGTACGTTGCTAGGAATATGTATGCCTAACTTTTCCACAAGCATTTTTCAACGTTTAAAGCACAAGGCAGAACATTACATCACTAAGACCAAAGTTCAGATCTGCAGTGGTTGTTAAACACAATGATCCGTGTGATTGGGTGAGGGAGTTTGTATGGCAGAATGCTGGAGACACATGGAAATTGTGGAAGGGTTCATTAGTGGGAAGTTTCACCCTTGTGTACCTTTCCATAGGCACCCACTAAGTGAGCTCCGAGAACTCACTGGATGTCTTTTCCCTTACACATACTGTGACAGTTCTTGGACAAGAACTGTCAGATGCTTTATTAATATTCACTCTATTGATCAAAATCATCTGTGCATGCTGCATTCTGGGCCTTTTGCAAGGCTGGTTAACGCCTGTATGTGGATACGTTGGTTTTATGTTGAGTCATTAGTGCTATTTTTGTTCTTTCAAAGAATTCTACCTGTGTCAACCCAGAGGTGATTCCAGGGACCTTCAAACTAAACACATGATGATATCTGACAAGATTACTGTAACAGATGAGATTTTTCATTAGAGGGTGGCATTCGAGTACCACATTCTCATTTTATGCTCTGTTTAGCTTCAGACAGGAAGAAAAAATTCTAATTATTTAATTTATAGAAACTACAGAAGGTGACAATAATTTATTTTTTTACTTCTTCCATGCAGTGCTGTCTGCTCAAAGCCATTTGTATCTTTGGGAAGCATCAGTGCAAGAAAACGAGGAAATTGTGTGCAGAGGTTCTGCCGTTTTGATTGGTAACAAACTTTCATTTATGATTATTACAGTAAAACTTTGAAAGACCTTTATTTATTGTGCTTTGTATATACAAACCATAATTAAGCATTGAGCAACTGCTAATCAGTGACAGCTCATCCTCTTAGTGTTTATAAATTTAAGAGCAATTGTGCAAATCAATGGCACTAAGTGTTCTCTATAACAATTATATAACATGAACAGGATGATAAATCCATTTTCTTTGCTTCTCATAACAGCTATATTGATTTCTGCACAGAAAATTCTGCAGAGATCAGTTTATCATAACTATAAATTGTTGGATAACAGGTGAAAACAGCTTTTATGTGGTCAAATCATTTTCTAATTAACCAAAATGATTTTTGAAAATCATCTTGTCGTAGCATGTAGTTGAGTAAATGGAATTTCTGTTGTTGTTTACAAACATGCTTTCCTAACAAACACAAATATGTGGAAAAATTGCTCACAAAATAATGTGATTTCACCTGAAACAGAACTCCCAGAAAGCCAAGTCTGTGTCAGGCATCTTGTTTCAGTAAAATCTACATATATTTCAAAAGCAAAATAAAACAAAAGGAATACAGAATGGAATTATGAATGGATGAACTGTGAAGAAGGCAGTTTACATAGATATTTTATTGTACTGCAGACATACATGCGTTTCTTTTAAGCACTGAGATTTCTGGAATAACAGATTCAGAACAGAAACGTTGGTATTTGCTTACCATTCACTGAATGCACAGGTAATGTTCATTCACTGCAAGGAGGAACCTATGCGTTCTGCCCGTTTTTTTCTAAATACCAACATTGAATAGGCATTATTGCTTTGATGAATATGAATTGAGTCAATAGTTCAACTTAGCTGAAAGTCCTCAAAAACACGCTCCTTCTGTACTATGATGGCACTTCATTGTTCCTCAAAAAGGAACCATAAACACAGCTCTGTAACATTTCACATTGTGTTTTGCTATTTATACGGCAAGACTTGCTCATGTCCCTCAGGTAGAACTTCCTGAAGAACGAAGCCTGAAAGAATAGGAAATCTGCACTGAAAGTATCTGTTTAAATCTTTAGTTTTATGGATAGGAATGCACATTGTAACAACAAATATTTGTTTGGTGTTGCCTATTGTGCGATCTTGCACACATAAATAAATAATAGTAACGGCGTAATGCTAATTTGCGGTGGGTACATGGATTGATCACTTAATAACCCAGCTTTCTTCTCATCTTTTACTGTATTAATATTACAAAATCTCCAGCTCCTACCATCTGACTGTTGGCAAGTGAACAGATGGCAAATTTTATCCACTATACCTCACTAAACAGAGTGCATGCCTGTTAGCAGTCGGGAAATCAGCCAAGTAATGTAGCATCAGCTCTCCTCATCACAAAGCCTCCAGGGATTAGAGGACTTTGTGCTGAGTTAGATCAGGTTGCCAAGAGCCTTGTCCGTACAAGTTTTGAAAATGTCCAAAAATGGTTACAGCACAGCCTTGCTGAGCATCCTGTTCTTTATCCACTCGAATTCTGAGAGGTTTTTCACTCCTTTTAGGTGCTGAGAATCTCCTGTCAAGTAATGTTTTATTGTAACATTCTCAGAAGAAGTAACTTTATATTTAAGACATAGATTTTAGACTTTAGATTTAGATTTTAGCGGATACAACAGGTCAGTATTGATAATTTTGCCATCCTTCTTTTCCTAAAAATAGTAATAACGATAATAGTAATAATAATAATTCTGTGGAATTAATACTATTTTATATTGTTGCTGGGTTTTTGTTTTTTATTTTTATACTAACTTTGTTTTTCACTGTTTTTAGTCTTTCTCCTGAGTAGTGCACAGGAGATTTTGTTCGTAGTGAATGCCTTTACAGAAAATAAGGGGAAACAAAAGATGTCTTAACACTTTTACATCAGCTACTAAAATGAAGGATGAATACCACCCAAATTGCCTTGTATAAACTACATAAAACTGCTAAGCAATAATATCCTGAGATCAGTATTGGGAATTTTTGCAGTACTTATTTCAAATAAACCAGCAATCACTGAATCAATTGATTTGGACATATTTAGATGGCTGAAACACTAAGAAGATGTCAATTTATAGCAGTAATCTGCTTTTCCTTTCCCTTGTAACAGCTGGAGTCTCGCAGTTCTCATTGGAGAGCCTTGGAGGACTCGTGTTGATACTGTTTCACTGTGTCCTTTTCCCTCTGTGACGGAGTAAGTATAAAAGGTTTTTCTAGGCACAAAAATGTAAGAACTAATTGATAAGTAAATGAAAATGTGTCAGTAGTGTCAGTATATGAGGACAGCACTAACTTCATCTGCTACACTAAGGCATAGCCATTTTACAAAGGGAAAAAGATTGTCTCTATTAATAAAAGTAACTTCACCCATCTAGAGAAACCCCAGTTTTGTTTCTCCAGATAATTTAAACTAGATATATTGTCTAAATTCCAATGCAATGGTTGGATTTATTCCTCTATATAAGATGCCACCTCTGTTTCTGAATAAATAGATATTCAACTTTTCCCATTCTTCTCCAGGACAAGCCTCATTTCAGCTGTGAATAAGTTTTCAGATAAATCTGGATTAAAAAAATGGCATTCCTACAGACTGTACTTCGTTCAAAGCCAAGACTCAAAACTCTTCATAGCTTTCATGTGCTTACAAAAGAACGAATACTACATAGATACCACATGGTAAGAAATAACACTGTATCTGTAAATGAGGCTACATGCACAATCTTACCATGACAGGTAATTTTCAAGGGAATCATTGAATCATAAAATGGCCTGGATTGAAAAGGACCATAATGATCATCCAGTTTCAGCCCCCCTGCTATGTGCAGGGTCGCCAACCACCAGACCAGGCTGCCCAGAGCCACATCCAGACTGGCCTTGAATGCCTCCAGGGATGGGGCATCCACAGCCTCCTTGGGCAACCTGTTCCAGTGCGTCACCACCCTCTGGGGGAAAAACTTCCTCCTAATATCTAACCTAAACCTCCCCTGTCTCAGTTTAAAACCATTCCCCCTTGTCCTATCACTATCCACCCTCGTAAACAGTTGTTCTCCCTCCTGTTTATATGCCCCTTTCAAATATTGGAAGGCTACAGTGAGGTCTCCCCGCAGCCTTCTCTTCTCCAAGCTGAACAAGCCCAGTTCCCTCAACCTTTCTTCACAGGAGAGGTGCTCCAGCCCTCTGATCATCTAAAGGAGTTCAAAGCATCTTTTCCTTTACCTACTGTATCTTATCTGTATCTAGGAGATTTCTTAATTAGAACCTGCATTTTTGCATGAAATTTCTAAGCCAAGAGGCTTGGTCTTTCTGATCAGTATTGATCACATGTATATCATACCGACTGAGATTTGAATTATAAATTACTTCAATATCGTTAAGTTGTATCATGAAATAATTTAACTTAATTTTTTATGAGGACTTTAGTTGATAGTATTTCTGGAAATCATAGCTTTTTTCTTCAGTGATGGGCTGTGAAGATGAAAAAGCCACTAGCTATGTAAGAAAACTGCTTGAAATGAAAATGAACTTGTTTCAGTGAATAAATTGCCTTTGAGTGGGGAAAGAAGAAATAATATTCTAGTCTGGATAAGCGTATTTTTATTCAGTTGATAAGATTTTTTTACTTATCCATTGTGAAAGCATATGTGAATATCTATTAATCCAAAGCCAAGCAATTTAACTTGATAAAAATGTCAGTTATTTGCACATTCACTTGGATGTTTTAACAGTTTTCCAGCAAAACTCCCGAAATGATGATGATATAATTGTACAAATAAAAATTTATGAGTGGCTTTTTTGGCAAATTACTAACTGATTTTGAAGGAATGGGATGCTGAAGGGTTGCATGTTCACTTATTTATTATCAGCTGAAGTTTGCTTCATAAGTGACTAAGAGAAGAACAGCAGGATGTCTCTATATCAGTTGTTCCATCTCCATGTCAGTTGTTCCTTTGACAGGAAACGCAAGAAAAACACAACTAAAAAACTGCAAAAAATGTGGATTTCAACATAGGTGACTTGCTAGTGACTTGCTACATCAGTCATTTCAACAGATTGAGGCACTGGTGCATCAAAGGAGGAATCCTGTCATTAACTGTAGTACTGTTAGTACGAGTAGCACATTTTTGTATGTTTATTTTCTTATTTCTTCTGTTATTGCATATCTACGCTGCTCAATGCAAATATGCTGTTTTTCTCCTTTACTCTTAATGAAGATATTGATCCAGGGTTCATCTTGCACACAGGCAGGGTGCTCCATGGGCTAGAAAAACCTTTATTCAAAGCTGAACTTCGGCAAACTTCTCCTCAGTGGGTCACGAGACTCTGCAAGGCAATCTGTCATCGCCCTGCGAGGACATACTCAAGACCAGGTAGGCTGCTAATTTTGGAGAGAGGTCTTTCTGTACAGCAAGAGTGCAGAGTGTAATCTCTACTGTGATCTCTCATTACAGAAGAACGTGGCCTTTATTTTTTTTTCCATTTCAGCATTGAGACCAAATAGTCATGTGAGAACAGCCTTTGAGAAGCATTTTTAAAGCTTATCTAATTTCAGGATTTATAATATTTAAATTTCCCCTAATGGTAAATATGCCTATCGTTCCAAGTCTATTGTTTCATATTCTTAATATAGATGTACATTATGCTATGATTCTCACATAGTAAGTATGTGTGTATGTGAATAAAATAAGTGGCAAGTTATCAGTTATTTTGCAAGTAAGGCACTCAAAGGTTAGGTTTCCACTTATAACATTGAAATACAGTACTCGAATTAAAAATATATATATCTGCCTTTAACTTCTTTATCTTTTAGTTCTACTCAACTGAGAAGGAGTATTGAGCAGCCCAGGCCTCATTTTGAAAGCAAAGTCTGCCTTTTAACTTTCACTCTTCTATTCGTACTTCCCTCTCCTCCACTACTCACCAAGAATGGCGGCTATTTTCCTAAGTCCTGCAGAGCCAGCATCCCACTGACAGATCCATAGAAGTAATGATAGCAATGTAGTGAAATATAAACTTCATCTATTTTGGTAATTCTAATAATGATAGTTCATAATGTTGTAGATGTCAAGTTTGGCCCTTAGATTGTGCTAAATCCAAAGTTTTAAATTCAGTGCTGTAATTTAACTCTGCCGAAAGTGAAAGCAGGCAGGTGGATTGAGTGTCACGATTTTAAGCTGACATCACTTTTCATTTTCCCGTAGAATATAAGAACATCCTTAAATGAAAGATCACAGAAGAAATATGGTGTGTGAAATGGTGCAATGGATTTCATTTTTGACAGGGATTGTCTGGCAGATGTAATTGTTAATGAAATCACTTGAAATCACATCCCTCATGAAAATATGTACAATGCTTTTGAGTGCCTGAGCACCTTCAGATAGTGCTGAGTTCAACTTCTGAAACTCTTGCCTGTTTTTGACATCTGAGAGCTAAACTAAAACCAAATTAGAATTCACTGTTTTTTTCTGTTTTCTGAGGTCAAGAAATCAGTAAATTCTGTTATGATAGAATATGAAGGTTGTAACAAATCCCAGTTGCAGATAGACACTGTTCTGTTAGATGGTTTTGCCGTAGAAGCCAAGAATAGTCAATAAGATAAAAAACTCATGAAGTTGCCACGCTCCAGATAAAAGACCAGCTTTGCTTTGTCTTTTGCTCCCGAAAAGCTTGCAGAGTTTATTGTATCTCTGCTGATATTGTTAGCACAGCCTTCACCTTTCATCAGACTGTTTGATGACCTCATCCAGAGATCTGTAGCTGCAGTGTGATTAAGTCACGTGCCAGTGTAATGTGACTGAAGGAAGAATCCTGTTTCCTTGTCCTGTGGTTGGGAGAGGAAACATTTCACTGTACAAGAACTGTCAGACATCATAAGCTGAACTACGCACGTCACACTGAAAGTAGTGCCTCCTATTTATTTCCATGGAAACTATGATAGATGCAAAGAGCACAGTAACACTACTTGATAGAGCAAATTCTCAGCTACAAAACACTATTTTTCAGCTACTTTTCAAGGAGCATGTCAATGGCTGCAATTTTTTTCCACGTGAAGGAGTTCAGTTCCACCGTTTTGCTTCATCCGCGCTTCCATGGCAGATGCCATTCTGTCAGGCTGCTCCTCTGGTGCCATCTGTCACAGCAATAAAATGTAACAGAATAATTGTGGGAATGTGTAAGTACTGCCATTCCACCAACATCTGCCTCTGATGTCAGGGGCCAACATAATAAAATAGGAGGCGATACTTTCTGAGCATCCCTCGTACAATAGCTGAAACTCCATGGAGCTGACGTTTAAAAAACATGTACAGGGACTGGAGTAGTGAGTGGTCACATACAGAAGTGCTTGTGGCAATGTAAATACAGGCCAGACTCCATAGGAAAGCTTCACCTCAGTTTTTGGTAAGGACAATGAATGATAGGCAGGAGAATGCCAAAGTACAGTAGGCAAAAAGTACAGAGAAATAGAAATCACAGCTTTTCAGGAAGAGCTGAGATTTGAGCTGTTCCTTGTTCTCACCTTAACAGAATACTGAAAGACCCAGCATACAAAAGAATAAATGCTGTAGCAATGATTTTTAGTTACACTGTCAGTTCAAATGTGTATCTCAGAACCAATACAGTACCAAAATGCAACAGTAAAAGTGATATGATCAGATACAATGCCTGCAGAATTGACCTCTGCTCTATGGAAAATCTTAGAATCTGAGTGAATGGGAGCTAGGGAGGAGATTAGGCAGCAGATTCAATGTAAATATCCAAAGAAGTTAATCCTGAGTCACCAGACTGGAATAATTTGCTGCATAGATTTATCAAAAGAAGATCTTGTCGTACCAGTTGCTGTCTTTCCTAACTGGCTCCACAAACCAGAAGAGTTCAATAAGAAGATTTGAACAGTGCATTTGATACAGCGTCTAGTGGCAAATCACTATTTTTGAAAAACTAAGTTCAATTATTCTTTACAAAAATTGAATTATTTTAAAATCATTGTGTTAAAATAGAGATGAAAAGAGTATGTGCAAGTATCACATGGCTAAAGATGAGCTTGTAACAGGTTATGTTCAAAGAAAAATTCTGAAGACGGAGAAGGAATCCATCACAGTAATTCCTGTTCTTCATGGACTGCTGTTGATGTGTAATATGTTTTGTATTTAAAAATAAGGAGAGCTGAGATCCCAGATCAACCTGAGTTCTTATGAAATGTGCAGATAAAACAAGACAGGACAGTATGACCAACAGCAGTAATGGCTACTTTATCATTCAGGACGCATCAGACAATGGGTAGATTGATGTCCTATTAATCAGCAGTCCTTAAACTGTACAGTCTCATTGTTAAATATACCAGTGCAAACCTCAGTGCTTGATCCCCGTGATTGCTATAAGAAAGAGAAAGAATAGCATCCCAAAAGACAATCTCACAGATCTATGCTTCAGTGGTCCCAAAGAGACCAAATAAAGGCACACAGCAGACTCTGCTTTCCCATATTTACCACAGGAATCAGTCCCCTGTCACAGAAGAAAGTCAGCTGTCGTGTTCCTTCTTTATTATGTGCCTTCAAATCATCAAACCTTGTCACCAGGGCCAGAGGTGACACAAGGAAATCACCTGCTCTGTTCCCTTCCTTTGTCCCCCTCAGTGGAAAGGCTCCTTATTTATTACACTTCTACAAATCAGTGCCACTTCCATTTCCTTGCCTTTCATTATGATATAGATAAGAAGCTTTCCATAAGAAGAGAAACAAAATGACAAAGAACCAAGTTGCTTGGCAACATTTAATTCAAGTTTATTTGTGACAGTTCTAGCTGTATTGTGGTCTTCCTGACTGTTCAGAGAGTTGCTGCATAGCCTCCTGCATCTTACTTAGGAAGCAGTAAGGGCAGCCTGGAATAGACTGGAATAATTGTTAATTATTTGTAGGAAATATTAGGAAACACAAACCCTTCTTCTACCATATATTCCACAGCCTTAAGCACCAGCATTTAGTAACCAAGCTATTTGTAGATTCAGCCTTACTTCATAAGTTTGTTGTTCTCATGAAGCCATTAATCCCCTGAACAGTCAGCATACGTGACTTCTTATGGATAAGAATTGTATTGTAAGTTGCTGTACATATTTTAAGCTGTCCCTTATCAAAAGTAAGTGAAAGCTTTTTAATAATAACATAAGAAGTTACAACATATTAACTATCTTCTGCAGATTTTTTTTTTAGGTGAAAGGTTGTATTTGGCATATGAGAAAGAAATTAACAGCCTCTGCTTGTTGTGCTTCTACATCTTTTTTTTTTGACAGCAGCAAACCATGTGTACTTTTTCCTGTTGTTACTGTAACAAAGAAGCACTCTGTTAAATATTAAACACGTACATGAATGAAGCACTTGCATGCTGTGCTGCTGGAGATCTAGTCTATTTGAATGACAAACCTCCTGACTTACAGATTTTAGGAGCTCAGTGTAGTAATTCTGAACTACAGACATGCATCAAAAGCCCTGTTGTCCTACGCTTTATACAAAATCCTAGTCTCATAGGTGAGTTAACTACAGAGGTGCAGGGTCCACCTGAATTCCATAGCTGGATTAGAAGCCCCTCATATTCAAACATTTCACTATTGACATCTCAGTTTAAAAGTCACAAGAAAATATCAAACTTAGTATTTTTCCTCTAGGTTGAAACCTCTGAAGGAGTACTGTCACACACAGATATCTTGTCTGCCTCTCCGTGTTGCATTTGTTCAACTCTCATTCACCTTCATATATTACCAAGTTATGCCCTGGTTAGATAACTATGTATTTTGCCCAACAATAAACATTTATTTCTCCTGCAACTCTGAGAGTTAGTCAATCACTACAATTTCAATGGGTTTTTTAATATTTTCTCTCCTTCAAAATGCACAAACTAAATCTACGCTGGATTAAAATTAGACACTGAGTTGTTCTAAAAACATATTCCCCATTAAGTGGGAAGCAACTAGTAAGGGTAGAACAGCCAGTCCCCACTGTAAATACTAAGGACTGACAAATGTGGCAGACACCTTCTTATCCTCTGAACTGAACTAATTTTTTTATTTGCTTGTACTGTCTCACAGAATAGCTGGAGTCAGTGTGAAAACACAGCCTTTTGGCAAAGTTGAACTTATGAGCTGGCAGACACCTTCAGGAGACAATGGACTCTAATTAGAATCAAGGAGCTGGCCACGTGTAAGTAGCGTGTGAGTGGCCATGTAATACACACTGTCTGTAGTTTATCCACTTTCACTTTATGAGAAGAGATATGATAGGATCACTTGCCCTTATGGCAACTAGCAGATCTTGTTCTGGCGTAACGGCACAAGAGTAACGTACAAGCCGTAACTGTGGTGTTGAATTTCTCAGGGGAAAAATGAGAGTCTGAGATTTAATGTATGAAGTACAGAGCAGGCATGGTATACACAGCTTTCATGAGCTGAATTTTGCTAGCATCCTACATCTGAAATTTGTCTTTGGCATGAGAGGGAACCCACCAGAGTTTAGAAAGTTCCTTACACTATCCTAAACTTCATGTCAACACTGTGTGTATATCTCTGCCATTAAAATAATCAAGCCTGAAGATGACTCTTCTGCTCTTGAGAACAATAAAAGTATTTAAAATAAGTTGAGTCCTAACTGTTTACAGAACATGATAATTTTGCCCATAACCACATCAGATTTACCTACTTTGGGTGTAGTTTAGAGAACTAATGTTTTAAATTGGAACAGTCTTCAAGTAGAGCTGTCCAGAAGCAGAAAAAAAAAGGTTCCTTGGCACTTAGATAGTAAAGGTAATAGGCACTGAAGCTTCCTGTCACCTGGATCCCTGAACTCTAACTGACGTTTGTCAACATAGATATAATCTGATAGAACTAACATCACCTGATTTCCAATTTCATTATAACAAGACAGTCTGTAAGAGCAGACGTATTTCTTGCCTAATGCCCTCAGTCAGCTGCTTGTACCACTGAGGTAATAGTTATGCAGGAAGAAAAACACTGAGCAGATGGGTATGTTTACTGGGGAGCTGAACTGTGTGCAGAAACAGAACTTACAATATTTCTGGGAATTAGTGTAGTCAGGAAAGGATAAAAGCATATTATAATTAATAACTGCATCCATCAGCTCAATTACAAATTAGGTTGTAAGGCTATGACTGGGAAACTAAATTTTTTCCATTTTTATCTTTCATAATTAATGCCATTAAACTGCATATAAATACATTTTTTTTACTTATGAGATACTTCTAAAAACATTTCTATGAAGCATAGTGATGAATTTTTGCTACAGCATTACGATCTCTGCAGTTCCTCAAGATGAGCTAAATAAATCTACCAGGCAGTGTCTTTTGCTCTGTGAATCCTGGGTCTGGTCAGCTCCAGGTTGCTAAAGTCCTCCATTACAGATAGATCTTTACCATAAGGAAATAACTTATCTTTCAATCACCTGCTGCAAAATTAACACATAGCAAATCTTCTCTTTGTTGGACACACACTTTGATTACACACTGTACTAACTTTATGATTTCATAAACTGATGAACTAAGCCAATATAATTGGTAACACACTGATCTAATCTCAATTGCATTTTGGTTTGATTATAATGTTCAGTAGTAGAGCCTATGTAATGTGCTTCTGTGATGTTAATATTTACCTTTGTATTTAAAATAATAAAGTCAGAAAAAGCACACAGAACTAGATTATGCCTTCATGTTTAATAGCCCTTTTCAGGTCCCTCATGTAACACAAATTAGGGCTTAAAAACAAAGGCCTTTATTAGAAAAAATCGCCCCTTGTCAGGAAAAGATGAATTCAAACTTATCTGCTTGCATGATCAGAGAACAGGTAAGTGTGTCTCCTGCATATTCTACAGGAGAAGAATAGAAGAGCTTGACTTGAGTAGCCTAGCAAATTGAAGGGTGATAAAGACACAGCTTTTCTTCATAGCTGTCACAAATGCTATGGAGGGAGAAGAGCTACTGAGGCCAGTGCTGTCAGCTGTCAGAGGCTGACGGTGGCTGAAGATAAAGGAGCATATTCATTCAAAGACAAAGGCTCTGGGCAAACTTTATAGTAGGTCAGGTCCAAAAAATCTAATAAGTGGGACTACTCAACAACTGAGCTGCAAATTTCTATGTCTGGTATTTCTGAATGTATTAGCAATGCAGTTTTTTTTGCTATTGATTGTTAGCGTTGTGCACCTGGTGCAGCCATAAGTATCCCTGGAGATATCAGATAAATGGACATGCTTTTATATTAACTTGATTTAAAAATTTTAGAAGGCTTTCTCTGTCACCAAGCAAGATTAAAAATTGTTTCTTTTCCCTGGAAGCAGATCAAAGGCTTTTTGAAAGAAAGGGAATATTTCCTGAGTGGTTCAAGTGCATAGCAACATGATGTAATTCTCAACATAAGTGCAATTCCTGGATGTTCCTCTTATCCTGAAGCTTCACAGGATGTGCAACTGCTATGAATGGAGTAAGTTCTTTTATAAAGTATTTTGACTAACCAGTGAACAAGACTTTTTAAGGGCATGACTGATAATAAGTCTTAAAGTAAAATATTTTTACATATTTTCAATATAGAAGGATGACCACAAGTGCCAGATACGCTGTTACCTCTAAGAATTTCAGCTTGTTTTTGGCCAAGACTAACAGGCACAGAGCAGCCATGAAGCATGACAAAAAATGGGATGTAGTAATTCCAAGCAGTCTGCTGTCCAATCCTCCAGTCATCAGCTAAGCACTGAGAACTGCGTGACCCTGACAGTTCCATATAGTTCAGTCTATAGATGTGTTCTGGGAGGTAGTGTATCTGGACACCACAATTTGAGATAGATTCTCTGAGCCAGTCCCTGCAAAGAAAGAATCTTCATGCAGGGTGCTCCATGAATTCTACCTCCGCCATACAACCTGATCAATTTTTAAGAGTTTTTCATATAACCTTTTGTTTCATGGGCAATCTTGTGTATACTGTTTCCTCAGTGAATGCTGTAGACCTTCTGGCAGCTTTTTTACTTTAGATCCATTAGAGGGATTTTTATTAGTTCTTATGGCTTCCTTCTGGGGGCAAGTTAATTCTAAAACCAGAGCTTGTGCTCTTTTCTGTTTCTGTGGCTTGGACATTATTTTTAAAGGATGTTTGTTCATTTTGACAAGGCTCCATTTCCTGTTCAGCTATACACTTTCTTTGTGATTTGATCCTTCTGAAAGCGTGTTAGACAAGGTGCCTACCTCCAAACTTCAGGTAGGAGTTCTTGAAATGCTCCCTGCGCAGTTTCAATTAAATTTCCTTTTATCAAGCCTCCTCATTTGTCTGCAGCTGTGTATTTCCACAGTAGTTCTGTTTATTCCTCCTACATGGCCTTTACTGTAAATCTGTTCATTGTTATGGATCTTGTAGACTGACCGACCGCCTGTATGTCAGAATCTGCTTCTCATGCTGTGGGTCTCTGACCACTTGAAGAACAAGGTGCTTACTCTGTCTTTTGTCCTTGCAAAGCACTTACTCAATATGTCAGGCAGTCTGAATTTTTCGGTCTCTCACATCTGTTTTCACTTTATGATCTCTATTCAGATTTTATGACTGATGTTACTTCAGCTACCTTCACTTCAAGCACAGCATTCCAATTCATAGGATTTCAGTGCTGATATATTTAACATTTTTCTAAAATGTCAGATTTTGTAACACAGAACTGGAGTTTGAAATACGTGGCATTGACTCATCTTACATCTTCATCAGGTTTGTTTTGTCCTCTGATTGCCTTTCAGGTTTGTCCCTATGTTTCAGTGCTTGTTATGAAGGCCTGTTCTCTGCTGCATTAGGATTGGTGAATGTGCACTTTCCTGGAAGGTACTTATGAGTAACTCTTCTGCTAAGGCAAGCAGAAGCTGTCTAGTGGCAGGTGGTTGTTGTTTTTTAGACCCTGATAAACAGAGCTGTCTCAACATGAGAAAATTGAGAGGAGTATTTTTGGCCTTCAGTAATAATACTCTGTTTCTGTACACTAATACCTAGTCCTAGTTCTGTGCTGTTAGATCTAGACCAGCACAATACTTGGGGGGGATGTGCCAGATTTCCCAGACTACTGCAGAACCAGGGTATTGGGGTATTTCATGGCTGTGCCTTCACTGTTACCCTCTTCGTTTTGGCTCAGCTCTCCATAATCCCAGGCTCTGTTTTGCATGGCTCAGCACTGTAATCTGGACTCAGGCTCATGAGAAAATCACCATGTTTTGAGTATGAGCTCAGCTAGAGCTGGACAAGATAAGAAAAGCAAAATCACAGGCAAAGGCAGGATTGTTGAAATGGGTAAAGTCAGCAGCTCGATGATGCAGGAGGAAAATCACTTACCTGGAAAGGTGTGGAGCCCTGAAGAAAAAATAAGGAATTGAGGGTGGCAACTCAGCATATCTCAGGGTGTGCCTCTTCCAGGGAACAAGGGAAGCCCACAGTCTCCCTGCCCTTCCCTGCCTGCTTCCTTTGTCTGAGAACTTGTTAGTCCCAGCCTATCGTCTTTGTGCAAAAGGCAACAAGTAATTGCTTTGTATCTTGAAGGTGTATATATGCTGCTTATAGCTTGTCTGTGTGTGGTAAAAGTTGTCCAAGCCAAGTGACACAGAAAGAGGAGGATACCACCAGTGTGCCAAAAGCACCAGCATAGAGAGGCTGCCTGGTGGTATTTCTCTGAATGACAGATAGTTCATATTCAACATGAAAGCAAAGAAGAAAACTGTTGGTGCTTTGTAGCATACAGATAATTTGCCTCTCAATAGAAAAAAATAAAAGCTGTTAACTTATATTGAATGTTGAAGGGAAAAAAAGGAAAAGCAAAAACACCACTTTGTCACCATTCACATCTATTTACATCTGAATATCAAGCTTTATGGCCTACCACTTTATGAAGGCTACTGTGCCAGCAAGTTACCCTCTCCTCACAGTTGTCAGCACAAGATATGGAAGCACAGTATAGGAATCCTACTGATGGTCAGCAGCCACAAGGTTGAACTGATAGCAGCCATTCTGAGGTGTAATTGGTGGTTACAAGCTTGCTTTATTTATAAGGCTCCTTAACTTACCGGTGTAGCTGTGAAAAGTTTGCCACATCTATCCACAAGCCAAAGGGAAATAGGGATTGATGTTTCGTGTCAGACAGAAGCTGAATCATTGCCTAAACCAACATAAATTACTGCTCTATAATCTCTCAGTAAATTAGTTTTACCTTTTCATTGCATGAGGAAATGCCAACAGGCTTAGAGACAGGAATCTAAAGTAAAGGCACCGGCACAACCGTATCATTTGTTTAACATAGGAGGAGATAAAATTCAAGAACTACTAGCAGCCGTAATTGAATCATTTTTCCTTCGCTTTTGTCCATAATTTGGATTTAAGAAATTTTTAAATGAGTGTGTTACCTGATGTATCCATTACTAACACCAGCAAGCTTCAGAAATAACATGGGAAACTTATGTCCCAAGAAAGACCTGGATGCATCCTACTATGGTTGAAATCGTGCTATAGTTAATATTATTCATTTGAAATAGCTTGTTTTAGAACTTAACTTTCAGAAAATACACATTAAAAAAGATGTATTGACTTGGAATATTTTATCCTCAAAACTAGTAAACTGTTTTTGCTGCTTGAAAAACTTCCACTGTTCTGTTTGTTCCCCTGCCTTGACCATTGCTGCTGTGGAGCCTCCCAGATCTCCCTTGCTTTGATTCTTCTCTCAATTTGTCTCTCTACTCTGCTCCTCTTCTCTTGTTTTGTCTTCTCTGAGTCCAGGTCTTTGAGCTGCTGACTCTTTGGCCAGCTCTGCTGGTCCCCCCAGCCACCGCCATCATACCAATGTCGTCAGCAGCTCCTGCAGGGGCTGTCATATCCCACCACTTCCCCAAGACAACCAATCAGCTTGCTTCCCTTCCCTCAGCCTTCACTCCTTCTTCCACGTCCGTCCTGTCCTAGCAGGAGGATCAGTGCAAGTTCTGAAAAGACAAGCACTGTGCTGGGGCCAGTGCAGCTTTGTTGTGGAATGTCTGACTCTGCTTGTACCCATGAGCTGAGTCATGGCTCTCTCATATGCAGCTTTATCAAAAATAAGAAAATTTAATTCTATCAAACATGCACAAACCAGACAAGAAATACTGGCGTTTTAGCAAATAAGATGAAAGTCTGCATGGATCATATGCAAATTACAATTTATCAAGGCTTTCTAGCTTTCATGAGAACATCAAGAGGTCTAACCCTGTTACGAGACCCTGTTACAGCAATGCTGTGTTTGAATCATTTTCCCAAGCCCTTGGAGATAAGAGTTAAAAACCAAGATCTTATTCTTAAACTTGATCCTTAGAGATGGCTGTGCCTTTTGACCAATGCTTCTTGCTAAAATGCAGCCTTGAGGTTAGCATTCAGGCTAGAAAACTTGAGGCCAAACAATTATATATTGGCAAAGTTACAAATGACTGAAATCCAGCTCTGATGACAGGAAGCGTCAGGCAACGTGAATAACCGGTGTTATGAGATACACTTGTAATCAGCTTCCTAATGTTTCTGCTATCAGTACATTACCTTTACAGCTCTGAGGCCATTTTTCAAGCAAAGTTATAAAAAGAATCTGTTTTCCTAGGTTATATTTATGCATTATAATTATGGCTGTTTAGAGCATTATACGTTCACTTGGTGAAAGGACATGAAATGAGCTTCACAAATATTTAATCAAGCTGCAGGATGACTTAAGTTTACTTCTCTCTTTCTGTAGAGAGCTAATAGCCATGCCTGGTGGTTGCTGTAGTTACCACTTACTGGAAAAGCATCTGGGCTGTTCTTCCTTTTGGGTCTGAGATTTCCTTCATGAAGCTTTGTGTCAACTAAAACACTAAATATAGCTCTTTGGGGAGTAAATCTACTACATTCAGGCCATTTCACTGAAAGGTATTTTGCAAAGTTGTTTTGATTTGGTTTGGTGTTTTTTCCTAATATTACCATGGAGTGCTGAAGTAACTCCATAAAGTTAACATTTATTATTGTATATAAAACTGAAATGAAAGCTTGCAGATTTTGTGTAATGGGAGATGTGTTTTTCCCTTTTATTTTGTTTTGTGAATTCTGTTAAAGCTGGTCAAAAACAAATTGGAAGAAATTTAAGTACTGTGTATTGTTCCTGAAATAGCTCTCCTGCGTCTTTCCCAGAAATGCTGTGGGTTTTGGTTTTTGTCTGCGTTGGGTTTTTTTAATTTTTTGTTTGGTATTGTTTTATTTCCAGCAAATGACCACAGAAGGAGGGACGATTAGTTGTTTTTTAGGTTGTAAGGTATCAAGTTTCTCCCCTTGTTCAGCCTTAATTAGATTGTTGAATATGGCTCTCTGGCTATTTGCATTAGTGTGACTGAAAATGATCTCTCTTCTCCAACAGCTGGTGGTATTTCAGCAGGGAGGCAGTGTTCCACTGAGCAGCACCAGCCCTGTAACACTGAAGATGTGCCAGACTTGGGCAATAAAAGGGACCTTGTTCTGCTTCAGCTTCAGCCTTGCCCAGCATCATGCAGTGACGCTTGGAGATCTTCCAAGAGCTTGTGTCACAGGCTCTGCTGGAGCAGAGGACAAAGTAACCTAACTATTACCCAGCTTTGTGCTGTAACAAAGCTTCTCCCATGCGTGCCAGTTTAGAAAGTTACTACTGAATATAAAAGGCATTTAAAAACATCTCTATCCAAAGACATACATGAAATGCATGCTGCTGTTTTTTTCCACTACGAAATTTAAATGAAGAGGAATGCAAACAGCAGATGAAATTTGGTTTAAGAGAGTACCAAGGAAGGAGGAAAAGGTAAGCAGCACCTAATAGATATGAAATGCTTGTTGAGCTCTTTTAAACAGACACTTTACATTAAGCCTAGCCATATGTGTTCTGATAGATCATTCCAGAAGCTACAAACACAAGGACAAGGGGAAAAGGCCAGAAACTGGAGCATAGGAAGTTCCGCACCAATGTGCACAAGAACTTCTTTACGGTGAGGTGACGGAGCACTGGAACAGGCTGCCCAGGGAGGTTGTGGAGTCTCCTTCTCTGGAGATATTCAAGACCCACCTGGACGCCCACCTGTGTGACCTGGTGTAGGGAACCTGCTTTGGCAGGGGGGTTGGACTTAATGATCTCTGGAGGTCCCTTCCAACCCCTACGATTCTGTGATTCTGTGATTCTGTGAAACAGCAACTCCTAAACAGGTCACATGGGGGTGGAGATTCCATTCACTGAACTGTAGCCATGAGACTCCAACTGCAGGGGCATGGCACTACCTGCTGCACAAGTTGATCTGAAAATAATGAGATAGATATGTAAAGAATACTCATGAGGTAGTAGAGAAAATATGATAAAGATAGGAATGCAATTCCTTCAACACCAAAAATAGTATAGAGCTCCTCAGCCTGGAAAAAACAACAGATTATAGAATAAACTTTAAAAAATCACAGAAGACAGTGAATAAGGAACTATTGTTCACTGTTTTTTCCAGTGCAAGACCTGCAGATCATCAAATAATGGTAATAGCAAGCTCAAATGAAAGTGAGGCACTTTTTCCATGAAACATTTTGCTACAGGAAACTGTGAATACTGAATGTTTGCATCAGTTCCAAAAGCCCTGCAACAAATTCATAGAGGAGAAACCTGCTAGGCACTATTAAACACAAGGAAACTGTCTGCAGGTCAGGAAGCCCTGGAGCAGTCTCAGCTGTGTAATCTGTGCCACGTCACGTGAGCTGCTCTCACATTCCTTCTTAGCCAGCCCCCATTGCAATATGCTACATCAACATGATACTGTGATAGAAGAGCCTTGGAGTTGACCAGATGTGCCCATTTCTATTTCTGGCACAGCAGCTTTGCCTGCATGACCATAACTGTTCATGGGCCATTTGGCTACTTCTGCTGGTAGCACAAGAAGAAGAGCACGCCATCACCCTGCTGTTGAGCTCCCTGTATGGTAGAAACTAGTTTGCACGTGCTTTGAGCCCGCTACAGCTGTGAGATGGAGAGACAAGTTGAATCTAACTGCTATCTATGCTTATTTACAGTAATTTGCTCAAACGTGGACTTTCACCATTAAAACGTAACAGCATAAATATGCATATAGCAAATCCCAGTCAAAAAGTAAATTAGCAGGATGCCAGCTACCTTATCTCTCCTCTTCATTTACATCGTGACTTATCGCAGTTGACATTTCAGTAAGGCTGTAGTAGCTGCTCTGAATTTGAACATTCATAAGAAGAAGATGCAATACACTGGCTTTGATGTCAATAGAATGTCGGTCTCTGCCTACTTTGTTCAGTCTGAACTTAATTGCAGGAACTGCATTAATAGTCAACATAAGCCATCTGTTTAAACATATGTGTTTTGGAAAGAAGTGCCGTGTACAATAAACACACTCACTGTAATGACTCATATATCTGTTTATGTGAAATGAGGATTTGGCAATTTCCCTCACAAAAACATTAAATTACAGGCTAAAAGCAGTTTTATATCAAGTTCATTTGTTTACGTGGCAGGTCTGATGGTTTCACAGTTTTGATGCAGTCTGGGAAGTATGTTAACCATGAGGCTGCTGAACCTCACTGTTTTGCCAGCCTTCCCTCAGGAACCTGTTTGGTAAGTCAAAGCTGCCCCGAGAAATGTCAGCAGTTCATGGAGTTCAGTGGCTGAGAGACTCATAGAGGTACATTCACATAATGTTCTTCAATGCATTTGGCCAAGGATGCGCATGGAGGAAGGGCACTGCTGTCCAGTTCTGGTAGAGCAGTTAACTCCAAAACATCCCAAATAAGCATGGTGTGACTGGCAGCCTCGCTAGGCAATGCCTGTAACCACTGTAGACCCGTGAATGAGATACTTTCATAAGCATTACACTGAAGTTCAATCACTGATCTTGCATGAGGTGAAGCTGTTCCCCCCTCCTTTGCAGACTGAAGCTTCCTCAAGCAGGGAAAAGTCAGAAATATGCCACC
Source organism: Pavo muticus (assembly GCA_016647715.1). NCBI lineage: Eukaryota > Metazoa > Chordata > Aves > Galliformes > Phasianidae > Pavo > Pavo muticus. Next base: position 5,983,048 of record JACDJE010000149.1, read on the forward strand.
TCTCATTTTATCTGTCAGACTACCACAGGAAAGCAGGCTTTCGTTTCCCTGTTCTTCCTTGTAAATGCATATTAGATGTTACTTTTAAGAGTGAAACAACATGCCATTAGATATCTTTTCTGGTGTCATTTCTAAGTAAGCTTTGTTAAATTAATCATGATAATGCACTGGTGCCTCAGTCTCTGCAGCAGCAGCATAAATCATGAATGGTCTAGTTTCATACACTGATGGAGAGCCTGGCTGCCTGCTTCTCACTCATGTGTCCAGAGTTGACTTCTGTTACATTTATCAGTCACAGGTGTGCAAAACATTTATGGGTGCCAGCATAGATCAGAGGCTCAGAAACTGCTGGAGAAGAAACATATAGTAAAGGCAAATGATAAATTAGTTCAATTTAGTTAAATTTACTTCACCCTTGAAAATGGTTGTTCGCAAATATGTGTACTGCCAAAAAGCAATGACATGAATAAGGCATGATTGTGAAGCGAGGGGTATTTTTCTCTGGTAAGAGAGGTCTTTATAAAAGTCTGGTAAAGACACACGATCAGATTTCTGAGTTGAATGTCTGATTGCAATTCCAGACTTTCCATTCGAAAATTCTCAGGGAATTTATTTATGTCACCTGAAGATAGAATCACAAATACACCAAAAAAATGGTGTTTTTTTAAACAATCAGGAAACCTATTTTCAAATTCCTTTATCAGAATGGAAAGCATGGCTGCATATTTTTAGTTGTTCAGAGGGCTGTATTAGGCAATATAACAAAATGCATAAAATTATTTGCCATAGCTTGATTTAGCACTGCACAGAGCACTCTGCTTATGCTGGTTTCAGCCCAAACTACTGTCTTGTTGCTGCTGAGCAATGGGTGCATACCAAGTGTCAGGCCAAGCCACTTGGCAAGGAGCAGCCACCACAATGGCACAGGGCAGGAGCAGCTGCAGGATGCACTGGGCAGGACTGCATGTGGCCCATGGCCCAGAGGTTGGATGTGCCTGGACTAGGTCATCTCCTAAGGTCCCTACCAGCATCAACTATTCTGTGATTATGAAGTTGACGGAAAGTCATTAGAAATGAGAGTTTAAACTGCTACTAAGTTCTTATCAAGAAAAAGTGAACTATGAGTAGTATCCGGTCTTGAAACTGTTTATTTACAACAAAGAACAATGAGTGGAAATACAAATAAGTGAAGCAGATTAGCTCCATGTTGATAATCCTAGTTCCACATTTTGTTCTTAAACTTTATCAGTTTCTCCTCTAGTAACTTCCCTCAGATTGTGCTGGATTTCGACCTTTAAAAGGTCCCACAAAGCAAGTATCTCTTTTTTTCCATTTACATTCATGCAGTTCTCAAGTGTTCTGCCCCATCTGGCTGTTCTATGTTAACATCCCATCTTCTGGACTCATGTAGTAACTTGCTAGCATGACGGGTCATTCACTACCATCTGGGACATGCTATTGTCCAGTAACTTCCATCCAGTCCCATTCCTGAGACAACCTTACCTCATTCATTCCTACAGGTATTTTTTAAAGCAGGTGGTTAAATGAAGCCATATGTATTTTCAGAAGAATACAGGAATGTGCTTCACATAATCCATTTGGCATGCATTTACTAAATGTGCCCATTCCTCTCCACTGAAAATGTTCAGGATAAATTTTAGAAGACTCACTATTGAATTGATTTGTACTCAAGTTTTACACAGACTTGGATCATGTCTAGTGCTTCCAGTGGGAATAGCTCTGTTTTACCAATTTTTTCATATTAATGGTTTTGGTTTAGATTTCTCTTGCAGAGCTGGAGAATAGCTTAGGGAATATTCTGAATGGAAATCAGAAGTTTTATCTTCATGAGAAAGATGTAAAATGATTTCTCGGCTGCATTGCATCCTCTGTCAGGGCATAGGAATAATCAACCTCTCTCAGGAAGTGTTTCTGAAGCCAGTTGTAGCTACTTAGATATTCTTTATAGCACCCCACAGGACAACACCTCCACTCCCAACACAGCCACCTGCCATCACTAATGGGGTAAATGTGGCATGGTTCTTCCCCCTGGCTGTGCCAAGTACTTTGTTGTCTTGGTTGCCAACATGATCAGATATTGCTTCACAGCTCTTTTCCTGGAAAAAGAAAACTGGTTATGTTTGGGAGAGAGAAGACAATAGAGGTGTTTACCTAGGAATCACGGAATCTCAGAATGGTTTGGGTTGGAAGGGACTTAAAGCCCATCCAATTCCAACCCTCAGCCATGGGCAGAGTTCCCACCCACCAGATCAGGCTGCCCAGGGCCCCATCCAGCCTGGCCATGAATGCCTCCAGGAACTTGATTATTTGGAAGCACAGTTTACACCCTGGTATGTATATATCCTTTTCCCAGTGATTCCACTGCATGTAGCTTCTCATAACTTAATATGGCTAATGATACAGTTAATAATACAGTTTTGTAATATAATATAATTAATAATGCAGCTTCTTAAGAGTGTTTTTAACCTTAGCCAGACTAGCCTGTACTATTGAAGAAGTTTAATTTCAAGAAGTCACTTACACCCTTCATATGAGTTCAGGAAAGCACACTGTTTAGCAGATAACCTTTACACACAAAACAAAACCAGACACTGGACGAACTTGCAGTATATCTCAGAGCCCTGTAAGTGCACCCTGCAACTATGGGTTATATTTAGCTCTAACCTTGTTTTGAGAACAAGGTCAATCAGGTCTCGTGTTTGGGAAAATCCAGGACACAGTTCTTGCAGGTGGCACCATCTGAGCCCCTCTGAAATGGACACTCCCTGCTAGAGGTCACGTTCACTTCCACCAGCCCAATGCCCTGAGAACAGACCAGGGGCATGAGTCCCAGGCATAACTCACTTATGGCATGTAATGGGGCAGTCTTGCACTGCTCAACTACTCATGCAAAAGAAACTCTCCTTATGCTCAGCAATAAGCAAGAGAGAGTTTTACAGTGACCTGGTATTACCAACTGTGGGTTTGTGGCTACAGCCTATTGAGCAGACAGAATATATCACCATTCTCGTTGCTGATTTGTGCTGCCTGTATACTCCTACACTGATTTGAGACTGCAGAGCTGAATTACTGGCTTGGAGAAGCTTCAACACGAGGCAAAATAATTAGGGATGTGAGAGTCATCGTTGACCATAGCCACTCTTTCATCACCAGTGTCACTGCTCTTGCCAACACTCAGGATGAGCCGTTTGCCTAGGTGATATCCCTAGATGGGTTTCAACTCTAGGTCAGCATCAGCTTCAGCACAGCTCGTCAATCCCTACAGGCCAGGCAGCTGTTCTTATGAAGCCTGTTTTTAATATCAAGGCTTTGCCACTCTGTTTTAAGGGTGTGTCAGAACAGTACTGGGGCCTCCAGCTCTAGCTCTTGCTCTTGCATCCAGCGCAGCAAAAGCCAGCTGTGCCCAACTGATCTCCAAAATCTGATGGTTGGATCCCAGCAAAAAGAAAATCTGGCAAATACAGTTCTGCTATAGGCACTGGACTAAAGCTAATATGCATTCAACCAGAGTTTCATCTACAATCACAGTTACATAGATCAAATAACCTGCTGAAGTCAGAGAAACATCAAGACAAACTTAGGCTGGCTCTGTCATTTCAAGACAGGAGCAGTTACTGCTTTTATTTTTACTGAAATGATAAATTCAAGTTTATTGCTCACTGGAAGTGGCTACTGGTTAGGACAGGAAGGTTTCGCACACACACAAGAAAACAGAGCAAGGATTGAAGTTAAATGATTAAATGTCACATCTTAAGAAACTGTGTATTTTGGTGAGGGGAAGATAGAAATAATCATGGGATTTTGAGCAGTGCCACTCAGCTACTCTAGCTCATCCTTTAGCTCTGCATGTGAGAAAGCAAGCATATTTAGTATGAGGCTCTTATTCAAGTGCCATTCTCAGTGTGTTACCTATTATGTAAAGGCAAGGGGAACTCCTCAGGCAACTGAGGAAGATCATGAGACATAGCCACACAGCCACATAAAACCAACAGCAATGGGGAATGTGCAAGCACTGGAGAACTATACTTGTGTGACCTCCTGGACTTCACAGCAACAGTTTAAACACAGGCTGTGACTTGTTTCCCTGTACATGGCTCCCCAGCTAAGCAATCTAATGAAGACCCAGAACTTTGGCTGGTTATTTTACTTAAAAAAAAAAAAAAAAAAAAAAAGGCACTAGGTTTCTTTTGTAACCAACTGTCACTCACCTTATGGTCTTCCACATGCTTCCTGAGTTTGCTCTGAAAAGGCTGAGAGGTGCAAGTAGAAAAGTCATTAAGCTTTAACAGGAAGGAAGTGAACTGGAAAATCTTGTTCAGTGTTTTTCTGTCTAGTACATGCGATGCTTGACAAGGTCAGGTTCTCACTGTACCACTCAGGACAGATAATTTTGCAACATTACAACACTTATGACTAGAAATAGAAAAGGAATAACAGAGGGAATTAAAAAAAATAAAAATCCAAAGACACAGCTGTCTGGTCACCTGTGGTGGTAGCAAGGTAAAAAGAGGCTGTCATTTCTTATCATCACTGTCTGTTGGATCCTCTTCTCATCTTTGGTGCTATGCTCAATTGTCAATTGTTAAACACCACCACTGGTTAGCAGTAGCCATTTCTGTTCCTCACAGGAGCAAAGAACTACTAGAAGCTCTTTTCCTTCTAAATCCCTTAAATACAAAGAAACTGGCGGCATAAGGCATGACTCCCTTAAGCACAAAGGAAGTAGCCCTTCTTCCCCACTCCACATCCTGTGTGATGCCGTGCACAGTCCAGCTGAGAGCTAGTTTCAGGCATCTGCACCCTACCAATTCCTGCCACCTGCACTTTCTATCAGTCACTTTTCTGCACAGAAAGTTGGTTCACAGACACTATGGAATGTTCAATTTCCTTTTACCTTCACTATGAGGAAAGATAATCCAGAAGGTTTTCAAAAGAATGAAAGAAAGATTGGTTTTCTTCTAACACGCTATTAATAATGTTAATATTTCTAGAGGGCATTTTAGTGGCAGTCCTCAGTATTAAGTCTGTATTGAAGACCATCTTATTTAAAAATGCATGTGAATTTTACGTGGCTCTGTGCGTGTGTGTTCGGAATACACGGTAATGGAAGATAGATAGCATTTAATTATGCCATTTGTTTCATGAGCGTAAGGCTACTGTTTGTTTTAACCAAACATCCTGCTACAAAAAGCCATCAATAGATGTGACTCATTACCTTTCCTACCTTGGCCAAATATCATGCCCAACAATTCAGCCCCCTGTGCAAGCTGAAGACCTCTAATCTAGTTGCAGGACAAGCAGGAGACTGAAGCAGGCAGTAGTTGCTGGAGAGCACAAGGATGGCCCAGTGAACACGTGGCCTGTGGCACTCCTAGGGATTTCTCCAGGACAGCTTTCCTGGCCTGGGGCAAATACCCCGGTGTCCCAAATGCAGGTTTTTCACAAATTTATACATTTGTCTAGCTTTTTTCCCCTGTTTTCTGAGTTACGTTATGTTAAATCCGAAGAATTCCTGCCTATGAGACCCCACAACACTTTCAGTCTTTCCCTGCATCTTCTACAGTGGCCATCCTCTTTCAAGACCTCCTTCCCAGGATGGGCTCAGAGACAGCATGGGTGCCATTTTCAGTGCTGCCTTTTCAGAGCTGGTCTGAAAAAATAGGAGCAGCTTGGAACAAGTGGTGCCATACATGGAATGTGATACTGCAGTGACTGTGTCTCCTAATCCCTGATCTGCACATCTGTGCTCTCAGGCTTTTGAGGTCATAGGTGTTTCCTTCCCGTGGTGTTATTCCTGATATTTACATGAAAAGCAGCACAGTTATAGGAACTGCATTTTACACTGCAGAGTGCAATCTGCACAGGTTTGTTTCTGATTTAAAAATCAGGAAAATGGCATCAAAATAAGGAGGTACTTCCTTTGCAGTAACGTTTATCCACAACCATCTGAAGAGGCATGCCTAAAATAACTCTGTTTCAAAAGGCCAGCACGATTAGTACATCCAGTGCAGCAGAAACAGATAATATTTGCTTAGCAAAACAAGAGTATGGGATCTTGGCAGAGAGAACTTATTTTCTCAAATATTTGTCACTGTTTTTAAAACATGCTGTTACCAGGTGATCCTTTGGCCAGTGAGCACCACTGAGCACTTCTGATCATACTTACCCCAACCAGGAGTTTTGTTTGAGAGAGCCATGTAGGGTGCCACCTTTTCATATATGGCATTTTAAAAGTTAGAAAACTTCTGATCAGGACATCTCTTAACTCTGAGAAGCTGTTTTCTGCTGCCAGGAGGTGGATTTTGTTCTTGCTGTTGACTCATGCTAGCACTGAAGCATCACGATTTTTTTTCAGGTTGAAGTATCTGGTTGCATTCTTGTTTGCTCATGCAGGCGTTTTACGTAACAGCCCCAAGACAACTGACGCTGTTGGAAAGCAGCTGCAGCACAGGCAGCATGGTAGGAATTCACCACTTCAGTTTAGTTCAGCTCTGAGATCACAAGAAAATAAGCCCAAGTCATCCCCTAGCAGGCAAGCCTATCATCAGTCTTCTGTAAGGAGGCTTTCTCAGAAATAAGTCATTTTTAAAGAACATTAGAAGCAGCTCAATTCTCTTTCAGCTGACCAGAGGTGAAGGTTTTTCCTCTCCAGATACCTGACCAGATGAGCCCAGCTGGAAACTTATTTCCCTATTACAGGAATGGAGGACTTTCTCCAAGTACTTAATTCCATCCCTGCGAGATGAAAGATAAAAGTTTACAACCACCTTTCTCTGATGCTAGAAAGCACATTATGCCCTCTGGCATGGTGAAGAGAACATTCAGGAAAGATCCCATAAATGTGTAAGAACGGCTGATGGGTAGCAATAAAAAGGACACTGCTCTCAGCAGCAGTCATGCACTATAGCCTCCAGAGCACCTTCCCACCTCAGCTGTTCCATCTTTCTGTCCCCGTGGTACAGCAGTGGCGCAGCATGTGGACACGCACTGTGGTGTGACTGCAAGTGAACCTCTGACACCCAAAAATGTTCTCTTCTGTATTACCTCAGCCTCTTTCTCTGTGTGGGAATACTTGTGAAGGAACTTCAAGTTCCAAGGGCTAAAAATGTGACTTGTCATCTGCCTGAAGAAGAAGCGTTTGATTTCTTCTGGGGAATTCAATACAGTATGAGAAAAGCAGGAAGAAAAGGCTCATTTGTAAGCCAGTCTGGCATACAGTGAGCATTTAAAAAGGCTTCATTTCTTTTGCAGCAGTACTGATTCTTCCTTGGGGTTACGCTTCTTAATTTCACTTTTCCCCACTGGATTTGTGTTTTCTCCAGTAGCCACTTTGCCCAAACTCAAGGATTCAGGTATCAGTGTATCACCTCCTGCTGTGCAAATACGTATCAGTACATTTAATTCTCTCCTTTAGCACAGGGGGATTATTATTACATTTGATTTTAATCATCTTCTGGGAATGTACCCAGTGCTTACCCTATGCAAGCTGTGCTTTGTACAGAGATTGTTTTAAGAAGCTTCTCACATGCGATGGACCAAGGACTAGCACTGAGCTCTCACCATCCCAGTTAACATCTTTTGGGCTTTTTCTGCTATTCCAAGGAAGAAAATCCTGGGGTAGTTAAGCCTGAAAGAGAATTAAATAGTTAGGTGGCCAGGCAATACCACAGCCTCCCATGAATAGGCCGATGGTTTGCACACAGTTGCACTCTTGCCAGAATAGAGCGGGGGGGGATCTGCTAGAAATCTATTTGAAAGAGCTTTTAAGCTGTAGATTTGGTATAAGCAAAGCCCTGTTTTTACGACCTCATAATGAAACCTGAAAAAACCCTTTTTCTATGCTCCATGCCTATCTACCTTTCACATAATGAAGCCTGTAATTTAATCAAGGGGGGGCAGCAACAGTCCAGGACTTTCAAGACAATTTCTGCCTCCTCGCACTTGCACAGCCCACCTCAGCAGAGAAAAATGGGAAAAAAAAGGGAGGGAGGAGGTGTCCTCAAGCGAGCAGCTTTATAGTTCCTATGATGTTAAAGCCAGCACCTCAGCCACTCAATGTTTGCTGGTACAGTACAGAAAAAGGTGATCCTTATTTTATCCTAATACCTTAAACAAGGGACACAACAAGTTAGTAGCTGAAGCAGGAATTCAGTGCAGAGATCCCAGGCCATCTTTTGTCCATCCAGCATTGATCTCCTACCTGCCTTAGTTTATGAAAGGATGCAGTAGCTCAGTTGCTGAGAGCTAGAGCTCCAGGGTACGTTCGTGATCAAAACACAATTACCTGGCAACTTCACCAAGGCAGCTGTGAAATCAAGCACGGAAAGGAAGGGTAAACGAAGATGCTAACTGCGCTAACAGCAGTCACCCTCTCCATAGTGACGCAAAGCAGGAGTCACCTGACTGCATAATGTGACAGTACAGGTCTGTGAGAGAGAGAGCTGAGCCTGCACACAGCGGCACGTAGCTGCTGCCCAGCAGAAGCTGATCGTGTTTTTCTCAAAACAGGGAAAACTGTTAACGCCTGTTTTGGGAATCCAAATCCTCCCCCCATGTCCTAGAAGTGAGACTTACCAAATGACCCATCTCTGTCAGTCCCCAAACATAAGGCACATTAAAATGTTCCTTTCTGTAAATATGAGTGCTGTTAAAACGAGCTATTTAACTGATGTATTACCTGGGTGCTGCCAGAGTTTAGTGCCTGCTGCATGCACACGCTGCATGCACACGCTGCGTATGTGCTTTAGGGACCAGAGGAAATGAAAAACAACCCTTTTTCCTGCTCAGAACTATAAACAAAACAGCTTTAAGTCGGTAACTGCTTAACACTTGATCCTAAAGGCAAACCAGCCCTTCTCCTTTCTTCTTCACCTTCACAGGCAGCTCTGCTCCACAGCCACCATGGAATTTAGCAACAAATGCCTTACAGAGCTCGAAGTGTTAAGGCACACTGGCATGAAAACAAATGACACAGTGTTTTCAAGTATTCTATAAGAAAAAGAAACCGAAACTTTATTTAGTAGAAAACTTTCAGAATACAAAATTAGTCTGTTTGAAGTATTACAAGGACAACATACTCATTAAAGACAATTCCTGTTCTCCTAAGGTGTAATCCCGTTTCATGCTGCACCCTTTATTTGTTGCTTTCATCCTCACAGAGCGGCTGAGGAGCTCTTCTTCTGCAATGTCATCAAAAAAGAAGTCCTCATTGAAGATGGGATTCCTGCTTCTCTTTATAACAGTGCTTCTCTGTTTCTGTGTTTTCCCTGGCACCAGGGAGAGGGTGATGCAGCAGTTTATGTTTTTGGGCTCTACAGAGTCATCATATAAACCCTCTGCACTGATCAGACGGATCCGCAGTCTTTCATTTTCTGAGCAGTATTCAGCTGACAGCCTCAACATGCCCCCCTTGTCCATGACTACCGTGCTCTCTCCCACCAGTCTCTGCCGGCCATGGGCAAAGTCCAGGGGAAAGAGGGGAGAACAAGACACACTGCAGCTCCGTGCGGCGAGCAGCCCCTCCGAGGCCCGCCTGATGGCACTGGGGCTGTTATCAGTGGAGCTACTCTCCTCTGTAGACAGAGAATTATTCCTGGCCATGCCAGATTTGTTCTTGGCCTTCAGTGCTCGGCAGAGCAATCCTTCCTGACTTCGTGCCTTGATCAAGGAGCAGGATCTGGGAGGCGATCTGCTGAGAAGCGGGGAGCTGAAAGGAGAGGAGTCGCTGGAGGAGGCAGTGTCGCTGTCGCAAGCACCCTGCCTGTGCAGGTGCCTGGGAGGCAGCCTTACCGAAGTGAAGCTGATAGCAATGGGATTGGACGTGTTCCCTTTGCCACCGAATGTGTTAGCTCTGGATCGAGGCAGCGTCAGGCTGGGCAGAGCCCCGCATGTGTCACCGTGGAAGATCGATTCCTTTCTCCTGGTGTGGGGACTCTCCAGCAAAGTGCAGAAGCCATAGGAAGTGGGAGCTCTGGGAAAGTGAGGCAGGGAGAGCGCTGCTTGGGACTGCGGGTCTGAGTTGGTGCCTTCTTCCTCCAGCGCTGGGATCTCTTCAGCGCTTTCCACCTGGATGAAGTGGGGCAAAGAAGAGCTGGAGCTGTGGTCAGAGGAACTGAGATGTGCATCCTCCGAACCGCGGTGCTGGCGGGAGCCGGGGCCCTGAGCAGGAGCAGCGGTGCTCAGCCGGGGGGGGATGCAGAACTCCGGGATTCTGTCTGGGGTGAGCACGTTGGGAAAAGCAGCAGCCCCCAGGCGGGCTTTTTCTAGCAGATGTTGGCTGGGTGGCAGGCCCAGGAAGGAGGCACACGGAAGGTTCCCGCTTCCCTGCGACGCTCTGATCTTGTCCAAGAACCACATCGTTGCACGCAGACGGGAGGTCCGCAAAGGGGAATAGCCGAGAAGGCAAATCTACCTGTAGACACAGAAATGCAAAACTACGTTAACGTGCTTCCCAGGGACACTACAACAAAGCAAAGCACTGAGAACCGGCGGGACCGGCACAAATGCAGTCCACGCGTCCAAAGCAGCCTCTGCTCGACACACTGCCGTCAGTGAACTCTCATGGATTTTGCCGCAAGAACAAAATGAAGCCACCAAAGAGGCTCAACGGCATCGAGTCGCTACCGGGATCCCTCCCCGAGCAACCCCTCCGTGCTCCCCCCGAGCCGAGCCCAGGCCGTACCTTGCCGGCTGCCAGCGGCACTCCACACCGGTGCCTCCGCGGCTGCCGGTCCTTTTCTACCGGCGCCGGGCGCCTCCCACCGCACCGCCGGCAGAGGGAGGGAGGGATGGAGGCAGCGAGGGGGAGGGCTGTGGGGCCGGAACGTCCCACGGTGCCACCGCGCTCTGAGCCGGGCCTGGAGCGGCTCGGGGTGGAGCAGTCTCAAAATGAGCCCTTGGCGAAAAAGCTCTTCTCGATTTGCGCCTCGCGCCCTCGCAGAGCAGCGCCCGGCTGGGGAGGGCTAACCCTGACCCAGAGCCGCCCCTGCGGGAGGAAGCCCCTCGTACTCCCCGTTTCCAGCTGCTTTTCATTCACGGCCGCTTTCGAGATTATCTATCAAACGCAGTACAAAGGCAGAATCGCCTCGGTACTTCCTTTCTTCTTGAGATCCTAGCTGATTTCCAACCTAAGAGCAGTAGGAAGCGTGGAGCACGGTTTTCCTACCTCATTTGAAAAAGACGTGGCTGCTTTTCTGCATTGGGGTGCGCGCCCCCTCTCCGTGCTATCCAAAGAGCATGAGACAACAGCCCGGAGGCAGCACCCTGTCACTGATACCGAGCAACAGGGGAACCAGAACGTGGACAAAATGGGGAGAAAGGGGGCAAAGAAACGCTTTGGAAAGTCACCTTGACAAGGAGCATCTTTAAAATGCAGTCATGCATGTCCCTTATGGGACATCGCACAGAGCAGGGTGGGATCTATGAGCATTCCCAGCACAGCTCTGCAACGCAGCAGAACACAAATGGAGCTCTGCAGACTCCTTATGATTGTGCTACAGGCTGCTAAGAGAAACCTTTACTGCACACCTGTGAGAGGTTAGCTGAAGCTCAGCTGAAGCTGAATGCCCGTAACACAGTGACAGGAGCAATTTTGTCTTTCCTTTTCTCCCTGAAGAGCTAAAGTTCATGTTTACTTGGCTTGGAATAGGCTGGATGTGCTTAGGGGAAACAGATCAAGTGGGTTTCAGGGGCAGGGAACGTTTTGAACCTGCTGAAAGGTTCAGCTGGGAACACACGTGTCCCGGGGCTCAGCCCTGCCTCACAGCTGCTCATTTTACAAGCTTCACTTTCGTAATCATCCTCTAGGGGGTTAAATAAGACACAGTCAAAATACCCAAAAGCACCCCAATAAGACTTTAATTGTTAGTGCTTTTGTAGTTTACTTCAGTGGACTTGTTTGCTGTGAGCACAGCTCCAATCATCTCTAAGCGAATGCAGAGGGACCTGGAGGGTAGGGCTGGAGGGGGATCCTGCACCTTCCCCAGCACATGGGAACACATTCCTTTGGGCAGCAGAGCTGCATAGCACACACTACAGTGGCATTGGGGTAGTGTAGCACCGCATCCCATACTGCATTCCATAGAACTTACACAGAGTAAGGGAGCTTCATCCCATTACATATACCTCTGCCTTTAATATCAAAGAAAGATTGGCCTCTAAAAATGGAGAAAAGTGAAGGAACTGGGGCTTTCTAGAGGGAAGCTTATTACTTCTAGCTACAGTTTGCAGATGTTGCCCAGAGCTGACCATCATGGCACAGTGTAATAATGCAGCTACCCTGCTTTAGGTGCATCATTTCCATTTAGGCTCCAACTACACTTAGTAAAAAAAATCGCTAGAGATTCCCCAAATCCCCTCATCTGTCAGCCCCCTCCCTACGGTGACTGAGGGCAAGCAGGTGCCTAACGGTGGGTGCTGTGAAACCCCCCTCCCAGCCACGCTGAGGCCATTTACAGACAGCTGCTGTGCTGGCAGCTCAGCAGCCCTCGGTACTTGTACATCCCCCTGGAAATAGGCACTCCACTGCGTGATTAGCCGCTTAGCTTCCTGCCTTCAAAAGAATTGCTCTTTTCCTCGATTAGTTTCGGAGCGTAATTAAGAAGCAAGTAAGCTTCCTGTTGCTATAAAAACGCCCACAATAAGTCTCTTCTAAACGGGAAGGGCTATAACTTGTGGCTGAGGCTTTCCCACACCCTGTGCCGAACATCAGGTGGAACTCCGCGATCGGGCTAGGTGCTGGACGAGCCGGGACAGCGGGAAGCCCCCTAGCCGGGTGACACGGGGTTGGCCAAGCCCAGCTGCTCTTCGGCAGCGCCGCGCCGCTTTCGTTCCCGGAGCCGCGGGGCAGCAGCGGGCTCCGGGCACCCCCTGTCGGCCGCGCGCTGCGGCTCTCGAGGCTGCGCATGCCGCCGGAGCCCTCAGCTCGCAGGCCGGCCTCGAGCGTGAAGGCTTCCCGGCCTCATTCACAGGAGCTAACGGAAGTTTTTGATTCGGGGTTTAGTTTACAAATGATTTCATTCTCCCGCAAACAAAACAAATAAGCAGGGCATTGCTAAAGAAACACGATAGCTCTGCAAGCTGCCGAGCATGGAGATATCATGCATATACACCCCACACCCAACCACTATAGCCTATTTCTGTAATGGAAGGAGAACATCCTTAGCCTGTGCAACTGCATAGCCTGTCCAGTGCAGCTGTTTTGGTAGAAGACATCTCTGTGGAGTATTTACACTAATCCAGAGATGTTCTCCAGGTATTCATCTATCATAGAATGGCTTAGGCTGAAAGATACCTTAAAGCCCACCCATTCCCTGCTGTGGGTTGGCTGCCTCCCGCCAGGTCAGCCTGCTCAGGATCCCATCCAACCTGGCTCTGAACACCTCCATGGATGGGGCACCCACAGTTTCTCTAGGCAGTCTGTGCCAGTGCCTCACCACCCTCTGTAAAGAACTTCTTCCTGACATCTAACCTAGATGTGTACCTCTTTTAGTTTAAAGCCATTCCTCCTTGTCCTATAACTATCAGGCTGCACAAAAGTTGTTTGCCTTCCTGCTTGTGAGCTTCCTTCAAGTACTGGAAGGCCACAGTGAGGTCTCCCTAGAGGCTTCTCTTCTCCGAACTGAACAAGCCCAGCTCCCTCATCCTTTCTTAATAGGAGAGGTGCTCCAGCCCATTGATTATTTATAGCAGTGATTAGCTCGAGGGACTGGAAAGAAACCCAAGGGAAAGCCTTTCACCCTGGGGCTACAGTGGGCCCTGAGGTGCAGACACACAGCACAGGAGCCCCCCACCCCAGCTCAGGGCGCACCACCTCCCCTAGGGCTTGGCAGTCCCAGCAGAGTCCCCAGCTCCTTGGAGGAAGCTCAGACTCCACCCTTCCTGCCTGGCACATCCAGCCAAGATGAGCAGGAAGAGAAAAAGAAACTTCTTGGACTGTCCACTGTAAATAGGGAGCTTGCAAGGACAGCAGGGATGAGGTGGCAAAGACTTCCAACAGTCATTCAGTTGTAGTTTCCTGAAAAAACATCCTCAATAGACTGAGAGGCATTTGGACTTTTTTTTTTTGTTAGATGTCAATATTGTGAGCAAATATTTAGCACATCGATTCATTCCTCTCATTTGGACAAAGGTGAAAGCTGTCTCATAGCAGTCTGCTCACCACTTCCAGCCTATATCAGTCATTTGTGTAGCATGCTCAGTAGTTGCAGAGGTCCAGCAAATCTAATCTGAAAACTTTCTTTCTTATGCTATTTCACATCATGCAGCAGCTGGTACTTTATCTCATCAGCAAAGGCCAATTCCTGTGCAATTTTGTAAGTGCCCTTGCTCCTCTGAACAAATGAATGAAAGAACAGATAAATGAATGCTGCTTGGAGCACATGAGTGGCAGGGCCCTTCAGGCACACTTAGGCTTTATGCAGTGTCTCGAGTACCTTGTGTCTCAGCAGCATGCGTCGTACTGACCCGCTAGGCTGATCTGAAGAATTCTTTCTTTGTAGTGTATTACATGCTGTGACAAGGAGCTGACACTTGCCATGCAAAATCCAAAGAGATTACGCTGCCCTAATTCCACCTCCACTGAACTCAGCAAAACCAGTCTGAAGTATGGTACTACAGAGGCATCTAACCATACATGGCTTTAAATGCTTTTCAATGTTAAAAATGGAGATACACCCAATTCCAGGCAGTATATACTTCATATCTATTCCAAACCTGAAAACATTTACAACATTTACATTGTTTCCCCTGCCACACTCACACACTGTCCTCCTCCAAAGAGCACAGGTCAGAAACAACCTTAAATGGAAGGAAGGAAAGGTTAGTTCTCTACCACACCTCAAACACAGGCTCCTGGGCCTTCCTGGCTGGTTGCAGTGTGTCCTGCAGGTACAGTACGTATAAAGCTTAAGTGCACTAGGTGACGTTGCTGTGTTAGAGTAACAACCTGCTAGTACAAACAACACTCATGAGAATGAATAAGGCAGCAAGCCAAGGCCATTTCAGAAAGGA
The DNA here is from genome assembly GCA_016647715.1 of Pavo muticus. Taxonomy (NCBI): domain Eukaryota; kingdom Metazoa; phylum Chordata; class Aves; order Galliformes; family Phasianidae; genus Pavo; species Pavo muticus. The sequence continues at coordinate 5,998,078 of JACDJE010000149.1, forward strand.
TGATTTACCTTGTCAGAACATGCTTAATTCAGAGTGGTAAACGTTTTAAAAACAGGTGTGTTGACAGACATCACTTCCCTCCCATGTCACAGGCTGCAAAGACAGGGTGTCAGTGAACAAGCAGAGTTTCTAGGCTCAGCTATGATAACATTAAATACAGCTGCCTGCAGGCCACACTCAGTGTTCTGTGAGAGCCTATGAATGTGACAGCTCCGAGGAGCCAGGTCTGCCCTGTTGAGCTGCACATTTTAACAGCAGGCATCAAGGAGCCACTGCCCATTTTGGAGGGAGGGGAATTCTGCTGTCAGGTGGAAGGCTCCTAGGGTGCACATGCAGGAGTCCATGCCTGAAAAGCTGCCTCCAGGAGCAGTGAGAATGTGCTTCAGTCTGCTCATGTAAAAACTATTGTTGCAGAATACTAATTGCATCAGTATTTTGTGCTCTTCAGCCATACAGCTAGTGTATTTCTCAGGGACAAACACCAAGTTAAAGACATGCTATTTAAAACTTGAGAGAAATGGTTTCTTAAGCAGTAAAAAAAAAAAATAATAATCTACAATGCAGAACTGATTCCCTCCTCTCCTTGTCACGTGGTGAACTCCTATTTACTTACATCAGCTGATCCCTAGACTCTGTTTGATCTAAGAATTGCCTTGGAGATATTCCTGCTTTGCAGCAAGGTAAGGCAGCCACTGCCAGTCAAGGCAGCTCTGCTCAGATCTCAAGTAAAATATTAAGAAGAAATTAGATCAGTCAGAAGAGGATACCCTCCAAGTATTAAAATTTAGTTGAATATTTTGTATATATGAAGAAAGTGGCACACTGATAGGACTGGCCTCAATATCTTGGTGGATAGGAAAAATCATAAGTGCAATCCATTTCAGAGTGGTATCACTAATCAGCAGCACCTAATCAAAAAAGTTGCTTTTGGTACAGTGCAGAGCTTTGCTTCAAATAACATTTGGAAATCACCATCTACTCCTAGCTCTGGCATTTGGCAAGAATCGTTGCTGGTTTTCATCTGTATCCTGCATCCAGATCTGACTGGCCTCTCCCTCCTAGAAAATGCCCAAGGTAGAAAAATCGTTCAAAGATTATACTTGGAGTTCTTTCCAAACCAATGGGAATCCAATGCAAGAAGGAATCGAAGTATTTCCTCAGACCTACAGCACATATCCCTCCAGATCCAGACCACGCTCTTGCTTGCTAACTCTGTATTTTGCAGCAAATGGTTCATCATCAGAATACTCTTAATCCTAGAAAAGGAGAAGCAGAAAGGTGATACATCCTTGCCATGGAGTTCCTGATGACAAACCCTCACTGTGCTGGCAGTGTCAGCTCCATCCAAGATCTGTATTGCTTTTGGTTTTCCTTTTGTGCATGGGCTACAGAACATCATCTCATAGCAAAGGTGAAGAGTAAGCAACCAATTATTTTACCAAGATGTGACCTGGTAGGAAAGAAGGAAAATTGATCATGCAATACATCTTCAAATCCAACATGACAAACAAGCTTCTGAAACGTATTTTACTCTGATATGCCTGTGGAACTCCACAGCCTTTGACACAGGTGTACAAAAACCAACTGGCTTAAATTCTTCATCTAATCTGTGGTCTGTCCCTCTGCAGTAGTTGTGTGCCACAGCTTGAAGCTTTAGCCCAGCACAAGCTGTTGATATTTTACCAGAGCTCTATCCTCCTTTGTCCCTAGGGATTTTTCTGTATAATCCTTTTCTTCCCTACCTCTCTACATGAGCAGTTAGACAGAGCCTGGACAAATATTAATTGCTGAAAATACAGCATAAACAACACGGATGGAGGAGTTCTGCTCTTTACAGTGTTAACATGCTTTTACAAAGTATTTTTTCCCTCCCCATAGCATCTCTTAACAAGGTTTCTGCCGTCTGAGTGAACATGGCACTTTTACAAATTCAGAAGGCTGACAGTTGCCACCAAACCCAACGCCTTTTTATTTATTTCCAGTAGATCTGTTGTCTTATTGCTGAAGTTCTCTCCACAGATCCCCTGCTTTTTTGGAGACTGCACTCTCTCAGACCCTTACAACTCCACCCTCAGACTGTCCTCAGCATTTCCTACACAGAAGGAGAGTTCTATTTTAGAGGGCCCAGGTGCATTCAGCAGCTGTATGGTAGTTTTCTGTCCACCAAGTTGTTGTGTTTCTGTGCAAGTATTTTTGAAATGAAAAAGTGCTCTGCATTTTTCACTTTCTATTTAGAAAACAGGGACTGCTAAGGCCTTGACCCTGTAAACCTTCATACAGATAATCCATGATTACCTCACTTATGCCAGAGCTCCTTATGTTTTCCAAGTGATCTGCGAGCATAAGTCATTTTGAATATCAGTAGTGGGGAAAAAAAAAAAGCAGTCTGTTAGTGAAACTGCTACCAGAATCGATTTCAGGAGATGCTGTGAAGAGCCCTATAGACTTCTGGTAACTTTGGGAACAGGCTTGGGATCTTACAGAAGTGCTGCTCGTAGAGCTAGGGAGCAGTGAGAAAGGAGGAGAATAGTGACAGTTTTGTTATTGGAAAGAAATTGTTTGACACAAATTTCATTTAAAACAAAATTAGAAGAAAAGCCATATACGCTGGGATGAAGGAATTTTGCAGTACCCCCGCTCTCCTCCCAGATCCCAGTGTTAAACATCTGCCATTAATGGTTTACAACCAGGAAAGTAGCAAAGTGGGTTAAAAATGGATACAGAACAACACCAGTTCACAACAGTCAACAGCAAGAGTGTGAGAAAAGCAAGGATCTTCTCTGACAAAATCACTTCCAAGTCAGGGGATCCATCGGCATGAGAAAAACAGCTTTACTGCTGCACCCAACAGAGTTTAAGCATATGACTACAAGATATTACTATATAAAGAAAAACAAATTGAAGTTATTGTAGTCATACACATCCCTACAGGGAAAAGCAGAAATAGGCTCGTGTGACTGTATGAGATTCCCCGGCACTTTGTAGAAATCGTAACATGGTGAGGAGCTTCAGCTAAGAGGGGAGGATGAAACAAAACCCTTAGTTCTTTAGCTGCCTTGGCCTCTCTTATTCCCTTAAGCAAGCTCCAAGCTTGATCCCAGTCTGAGCCTCCCTCTCTGGCCTCTCGGGGCTGGCATCCTCCCCACTGGAGATGGGAGCAGCCAATGTGTTACACATGGCACTGGTGTGCTGGGAGCCTTCCCTCTCTACCCCAAATGCTTAAAAGGAAACAAGCTGCAATCTGCTTGCCATGCTTGTTCCACTTGATGTCTCACACTACCCAAAAGCATGGCAGAGTAAAATACTTGAGCTCTTGAGATGCATTTTTTGCTATCCATACAAGGAAATTAAAGTATAATTTCCTGCTTCCTAGCACTCACAGGCATCTCTTGCCACTTTTTCTGTCTGTCAATAAAAATAACACGCAGTGAAAGCTCTGAAAATCGCTTTCCCAGCACCAGTTTTATAAGGGATGCATGGACAAGGTCATTGAGAAGAAAGATGAGATAGCAGGGAATACCATTTCCAGTCTGTAGCTACAGGAAGCACAGCTCTTCCTCTCTCTCATCTATTTGTAGGTAGATGCTCAGGCATGGATATATGTGTGAGTACAGGGATGGCAGGGCAGCCCCTCCTCAAAGTCTCTGGGACTGGAAAGACTTGGAAGCTGCTGATTCACTGCAAAAGAAGAAAAATCTCTGGCCTTCAGGGCCAGCAGATGTACAGGCACTGACAAGCATGGCTCTAGCTTCTGATATTTATAACATCGAGCTATGTAACAACAGCACTCTGTGTTGTTTGCTCTTATTTGCTATTTACTATGATCAGGAAGCACAACTGATCTTAACTAATTAAAATATTATACTCACTGATTCGCCGCTCAACAATTCTCCTGCAGTATCAAAGCAGTGACATTCAACAGCAGATAAAGTAGCAGCCAGGCCAGAGTAGCTTCAGCCCCAACATAACAGGATAGCACTGCCCATGCAGAGGCCAGCCTTTTCAGGCAATCTGAAGTCATTAACAGCTGCCCCACTTCACCTGTCAACAATTCAGCCCCCTTGAGTTGTCAAATCTTCTTTAAAACAACCCACTTCAGCTCTTAGAATGTAGTTAAAATCTCTTCTACTTTGTTTGACCAAAGGCCCTCAGAAATCAGATAGAGACCTGTAATGACCCTGTGCATAGGCCAATGTTCTGAAGAAAAATTGCTAAGTGAAATAGAAGTTCGTGGATGCCTTGTTAGCCATAGTCCTGATACTCCATTCCACTAACTTATTAAAGTATTGCACTATTTAACAGGTTATAATTATGCAAGCCCTTTAAGGACTGTTTCAGTGGTACATAATCCTACTGGGACTGTACAAGACCAAATTTCACCCAGTTTGAAAAGAATGGGAAACAAATCACAGAATCACAAGGTTGGAAACGACCTGCAAGATCATCTAGTCCAACCACCAAAGGAAAAAGAACGCCCTTGGGCTGGTGCTATTATATAGGATACTTTGATTTTAAATATTTGAGAAGTATCTGCAGTGTGCTGCCCAGTGGAAGTGTGAAAAACCTTTTCATAAGTCAGTTTAAGTTAGCAGCACTTTGTGTCCTCCAGGCAAAGAAATACTTTATGGTTTATCTACATGATAAAGTATCATTAAAGACTTAACGGAAGATTGCTATCAGTGAATGACTGACAATAAGATGAAAGATTGATTTGGTCACGGGAAACGCAAACAAATTACACCTCCAGGGGCTCAGTGAAAAATGGGGCAGAAACTGACAGTTTACATGATTAAAATAAATCACCATCAGTTCCTGGAGATGGAGCAGCTGGGAGTCAGCGCTCCCCTCAGTTGTGTTGAGTTTACCTCTGCGTAATGCTTCACAGCCTAAGTGAGAAGAGAATCACATGCCAAATGCACACTGTGCTCCGGCCAAGTTTCACAACAGTGACTCCAGAGTTTCCATCAGTAATATTCCTATCCACCTGGTCATTTTCCCCAGGGCATCGGAGCTTCATGGAAAACAACGCAGCAACATGAGAGGTTTCTTACCAGCTCTTGTACACAGGAACTGCTGGAATTCTCTTGCTGATTTTATTGTGCATTTCTTTTCAATCAGCATCTCATTGGCAATCTGTAACATCAAGAGCAGCAACAGCTTTCTTTCTTTAATGCTCCCAAAGTAGAGTGCGTGTCTTTCATTTTTACTGTATTTTTTCAATACCAGTCCTTTTACAGGGCACAATTCCCATGCCACCCTTTTATCTCTCCATCTAGATGGATGATAAAACCATTTGTCATAGTGGTTCCCATTTCAATGCAACTGAAACAACAAATATATTGACCAAAGAAGGGTAATTTAGTAGACTTAGAACACTTCATCTCATAAAACATGAAAAAATATTAGATAGCACTGCCTTTCCAGTCTGTTACATCTTTTCTCCTGCCATAGGTTACACTGTACTCTAGAACTCCACTTTCTTCCTCTCCTAGAAATTAAGTGCCTGTCAGATTTCTGCCATCTCCAAATCCAGCTCAGCTTAACATGTTGAATCCATTTTCTAAACTCATTCTTACAGGTTGTGCAGACATTTGATGCAGAACAAGCAGCTATGACAACTTTCCCTGAGGTATGACTGCTCTAGACATCCCTCTAGTGTTACCAGCAACTCTACTGTTGACATTAGAGTTCCTTTGAAGACTATTTATACAGGGCAAATTTGCAGAGTAGGCCATTTTTGGACAAGGAATGCAGAGCTGGAAGGGATCTCCTAGGTCTCTGAACATGATCCCCTGCTGTTGCAGACACCACATTATTCAATTCCCCATCATGAACTTACACTGCATTGTGAAGAAAAGTCAGGTTTCAGTACTATTTCTCCCAGAGGAAAATCATTCCAGAACCCAATCACTGCAGATAAACTTCACGTTCTTTGGGCCTTCTCTCGTACAAAGAGACTAGTCCTATCCTTCCCTGCAATAGGAACACTCGCTAGGTGATACTTACTGTATCTATGGGGAAACGTACATCCTAATACATGCCTCTTTCACAACCACTTTACACTAACTGCTCATGGTGACCTTGTGATTGACTTATACCTGAGCCATTATCCCTGATGGCTGACATTTCACTGTGGAGGGTTTTGTTATTTCTCCTAATTGCAAGGCTACGCATTTTACAGCTCCAAATTGCCTCCTCTTTCTTTTACTTCATCCCTGTGGACAACAGTTCTTTTTCTCTTGTCTTAGAGGAACACTGATTTCTCCATCCCTGTCAAAATCCTCCCCCACAGGATGTTTCAAGAAAGGCTTTCTTTGTTTGAGGGAATAAGCAGAATATTTAGGTAATCAGAAATCCAAATAAACAATACTTCCTGGGCAGGGGCCAAGGGAAAGCTGCATAGAAACATTCTACTCAGAGCTGAAATAGATTACCATCAGGACTGTACAAATGAAAATACATGCTCATTTCACTGCTCCTTCTAAGTGCAGGTGTGAGCAGGCACGTGTAGAAGACTCACCGTGTGCAACGTAAGCTCCCTAAGCATACATCACTGCTTTGCAATCTCTGGACTGTGAGCTCCACATCACTGTGATGGATGTTCCATCAGTCAGGTTTACTCTCACTGAATCCTGCAGTGGACATGCAATTATGTCACCAGTATGCCTGGCAGCTATCACCAGCTCCTCTAGATAGTGACTAGTCAAAGAAAATAACACTTCAGGTGAGAAAAATAATGCATCTCACTGCTCCTAGCTAGGCAGGTGACTCTCATCTATAAGTGTGGTCATTTCCTGAGGCAAAACTTCCAGTTTCTCATTCTCTTTACTCCCCTTCTTCACCTGAATCACAGTCCAGTTCCTCACTGTTGGTAACCAAATAGCAGATGGCTGGACTACAATTAGACATACATACATGGTACCACCTGCTAGATACATTTTTTGTTCACACTGGCACAGCTGTGAGTCTCAAATTTTACAAATTCAGAGTGAAGGAGAAGAGTGATTTAATTTTTTCTTCGGCTTTAATTCTCTGCAGGGCATAGTGGTACAAACTGAAAAAAATAAGATTATAGCTGATCATAATGTTTTACAACAGCTTTGCAAGTCAAACAGTGGACATTTAGTAAGTTAACTTAAGGAGTCCCCCAGCCAAGCAACACGGGGCCTCAGCCACGCACATCTTTTTTCTTTTTAAAAAAGAATCTTCTATTTTTAGCAACACAAACTCAGCTAAACTACTCAAAATTTCCTAATGCAATATAAAGGATATTCAGCAATAAAGCAACCAACACATCAAAAACCTCCCAAAAGATAAGATAGAAAGTGTTATCACTTTGTCTTTAATGCCTCATTTAAAAATGAGGAAGACAAAGAAATATATACAGTGCATCACTTCTATGTTCTCCAGCTCACTGATCCATAAGCCAGCCCTTGAACCTACCAGAGATGAATTTAACTGTAGCATGGTGTATCAGGCATGGTAGGGATGGGTCAACAGCTGGACTAGATCTTAGAGGTCTTTTCCAGCTTTAATGATTCTATTAAAAAGCACAGAGCTGACAGTTCTTACTGAAGTAATGGCTCCTCCTCCTTGGAAAGACAAGGAATTTCCTGCTTGACCAACCTCATCTCCTTCCATGACGGAGTGACTCACCTGGTGGATGAGGGAAAGGCCGTGGACAGAGTCTACCTAGGCTTTAGCAAAGCCCAGAGAGCAGTGATGGAGTTAAATCCAGCTGGTAACCAGTTGCAAGTGGTGTTCCCCAAGGGCCAGTATTGGGGCCCATCCTATTTAATACCTTTATTGACAATCTGGATGAGTGCACTCCCAGTAAGTTTGCAGATAACACCAAGCTGGGGGAAAAAGCTCATCTACCTGAGGGTAGGAAGGTCCTGCAGAGGGATCTGGATAGACTGGATGAATGGATTCTATGAATATGCAGGATTACTTGAAACAGATGAGCCACAAGGTTCCAGCAGCTACACCTTGACTCCCTTGGTATGCCAACAGCACAACTTTCAGTGTCTCATCATTCAGCTCAGTGCTTGCACACAGCCTCTGGTGTCTTGGGAAGAGATTGAAAGGGGCTGTCTCTGTCAAAGCCTCTTACTCTACTACTGTGCCATGTCCTGCCCACAAGTGGAGGGAAGGGGTGATCAGATTTGCAAATGAGAAGTGTGACAGTGCCATTTCCCACACATCTCCACCTTGAAGTCAATAATCAATTTCTTGACTAGACATGGACCATCACAGAGATAAATTAAAAGCTTCACAGAGAGATTACAAGTTATTCCATTGATCATGGCTAATACATATATATATATTTTTTTAAGTCCCATTAATTTTAATGAAATGTAACATCCTGGAATCCCGTTTCCCCCACTAACACTGGTCCTACACACATTCAGAGAAGCCTTTTTCTTCAAACACCTGCAAAATCCTGAAGCATTGTAGTTTTAACTTTTTCCCCCAAGAAAAATTTTTTCCTCCATTGAGTTTGTTCTTGAAATTGGACATACAGCTTATTGGCAGTGTGCTTTTTTACTTTTCACTTTTTTGGGTAATTGAAAAGCAAGTCACATTGAAGCCCTGATGTACCACCTGTTCCATGGCATGGAGAATGAAGCAGTACATCATCTAAGATGGCCATATGAAAGCACACTACCTACTTTACAACAAAAAAGAAATAGTAATCCCTTCTTTAATGAGGCAGGCTACCTCCTGGGTTGAGCCCTTGCTGCATGCCACTCAATTTTCTGACGCTCATTAAAACACTCAGATGAGGACTGTGTGTATTCCTTGCTTCCTGAGAAGTGTTATTTTCTTACTTCAGAATCATTCTCCATTTTCCTAGTACTGCCTCAATGAGAGCACTAAGATCACGCAAAAAGGTACATTCCCCATTTCCACATTGCTCCTATTAGTTCCCAAGAGCTTGCAGTCTCAACTTTGGGGAGCTTTCAGCTAAGGGAAAGCACAGCTGAAAGTCTGCTCCTTTTCCCTATGTAGTTTAAAAATATTTAACCATATTCATTTTTATGACCGTAAATGAATATGAAGTAAAATTCATGTAGGATCATTAGAGTAAATTAGTTTTAGAATAAAAATGAATTAAGTAATTGAGGGCTACAAAACACTCCTGTGCAAGCTGCACTTCTAATTTGCATGGTAACTCTGGTTTGGCAATTATACTATATTGAAATAATGCTGAAACCATTCCTAAGGCAGAATGAGTACCAGACAGAACTATTAAATGTAACACTTGTCGTAACACTGCAACTGCCTGATGACATGAAGTGGTCCTGGCACACCCAGCAGCACATGGGTTGCAGTCCCTGGCTCTCTAAAAATATGTGCACTAACAGCTAATTAATTCAACAAAGTAGCTATTGCTTCAGCACTGCACCATCCATTTTTAAGATTCATTAAGCACTTCCCTGAAGAGAGAGAGCTGAAGCCTGTCAGGCAATAGGTCAGATATTGTGTTATGACCCTGGCTCGGAAATACCTTAAAGCTCCCTCTTAGCCAGAAAAACAGGGCTCTGCACCACCACTTAGTGATGTACTTTCTTGTTAGGAAAGCATGGATAAAAGGCTCACAAGCAAGCCATGGCAAGGCCTAATATCCCCCCCTCCAAAGAATTCAACATGATTTGTGCCATCAGCTTCCCTGGGTGCAGGATGCATCTGTGCAGAATGGATTTTACAGATACTGAGTGCAGATAGGCTCCTTACCTGTTGAAATGCTTTTTCCAATAAGAAAAAGGTTACTGTTATATCAGCCTAGCTGATTTTACTGTTTCATTATTGCCACACTAATAACTCAATTACAATACTATTTCAGATATTCTTTTTTCTAGCTGCTGAATCTGAAAAGACAATGAAAAGAAATGAGAGGCAGGAAAAGGACATCAAGGGGCCAATAGTTACTGAAAATCTGGGAAGGAATACATGTAAAGAAGTGGACCTCAGAACTGGCACAGATCAATTCAGCACATATTTACTTACATGGATTAGTTATCTGCAGACAATGAGCATGGAACACATGCAGCATTTGTGTCGTTCTCTAAAGAGCAATAGTGACAAAGACTTTTCTGCATGCCAACACTACCCAAATTCATCAATTTTGGGATTCTGCAGAGGTGGCTCCATCTAAAATTGTGCAAATAACCTTGGTTTGTGAACCTTTGTTGTATTTAAACATATGGAAGAATCTGCAGACTGGACTCCTGCAGAGAAATCCAGATCTCTGACCAGCCTGGGGCCACAAGAGAGACCACACTTCTGCACAAGGGAAGCAAGTTCCATCATAGGAAGCCTGGAAGACAGAAGTAGTTGGATGTGAGCCACTGGAGAAAGTTATTCACTGGATTCAGCAACAATGGGAGACATTATTGCAGTTCTTTCTGGATAGAATTGTGGAAAAGTAAAAACAACACTTCTTAATGAGATTATTCATAGATCATCTTTATCCTGCACTTCCTCCGTGATTGAGAACTGGCTGCTCCCAGGTCCTTCCACAAAGCCTCACAACTTACACAAGAGCTTTCTCTACAACTTGGACAAAATTCTCCTGTATTTCTCCATCTCACCACTTTGTCTTCAGACTTCATAAGCATTCATACTGCTGCTCTGCTGGCACAAGCAGGTTCTCCCCTCAGTTGTTCTACTAATATTTTGTGTTTCATTCTATGTGGTTCCAAACACTTCCAAGACTTCTGTGTCTGCCATAATAATGTAACAGTTTCACTTTAAGTGTTGGCTTTTCTTGTTTAAAAAGATCAGATTTGCATAGAACTGCTAGTGAATGATTGCACAGACTTAATTTGGGAGGCTCAGTAAATGCAAGTTAATGACCAGAGCTGGCTCCAGACTTCTTATCAGCATAAACAAAGTTTCCTGCCTGAGGATGAAGAATCTAGGTTACACTTGGAAATAGCTGCTTCTGTCACAGGCAGGTGACTAGGATGAGAGGCCTGCGTACACCCTGTTTTCCAGAAGTAGCTGCTGTTTTATTCATTCTCATCCTCCCTCCTGGCAGCAGCCAGCCTGGCTTCCAGGGCTCTGCCAGCACCCATCTTGGCATCCCCATCGCTGCCTTCTTCGCCTGTGCCTGGAGCTAGCCCTGCCAAGCACCAACAGATTAACCACACAAAACTAAAGATTCTAAACAGCTCTGCCTATGCTTTCTACCTGTAAATAACTGATGAGGTGAAGTTATATTCGTAAATCAAAAAGTCTCACCTGCAAGCTGGAAATGAGAAGTTCTGTATATCTTCATATCCAGTACGTGCCAGGCTCCATCTCACCTGGATTTTAAATCTTACATATAGAGCACTATGTTCAGAAACCCTACACCTGAGCTGCCAAGGTCAACACTATTAATCACACTTCCAATAAATAGAGGTAGGCATATACACACATCTGCACAGATGCTGATCAATTGTAGCAAAGGGAATAGAAAAAATACAAACTATGAAGCTAGATACACACAACACAGGGTATAGAATAGTACATAAGGGCTGAAGTCTGTGCCAAGTTCCTGTTTCAGCACATGCCCCAGCAAAGTGAGCTCTTACTTCAAAATTAAGAAAGGTTTACTACACTTTAATGACCCCACAGCATACTTACTCCTGAGCATGCAGTGTGGTAGCACTCCTCTGCTCTTAAGAGCTCAAGATGAAATAGGTAACAGTATTTCTATGCGATATAGTCAAGCAATGAAAGCATCAGGGATTTAACCACACAGCACTTGTTCAGCTGACACTTTTGCTATCCTCTCATTCCTCTTCCCCTAATATGAGGATGGTGAGCACATGATACAATGCACCCATTCTGGAAGGAATGCAAGGCTGCTCTGAAACAGTAAAGTTTGCCCTTAATGACAAATGTGATCAAAGAAGAACAGACTATCACACAAGTTAATGCAACTGCAAAAAGAAATCCATGCATGTTTTCAGCCATTGGAAAAAGCCTGTCAGGTCCAACTCTACAAAGCTCTGTCAGCACTGGAAGGGAAGGGGTGGCTTGGCAGAAGTGGTAAAGCTGATTAGGGAGTAAGGGAGAACTGCCAAACAAGTCCTGATTACAATTAGTAGATTTAATCGACTTCTCCGCCATGTGATATTTAAAATGAAGAAAAGATTAGGAACACCTAGCCTTGTTCTAATGCACACAGTTATGTCTACACACATTAAATACCTCATGGCACCCCACTTCATTTGTATTGCAGAAAATTAGTAGAAACAGCCCCTCCAGGGACTAATAACTGGAGAATGGGCTTCATGTCTGGGACAGGCTTGGCAGCAAGGCTCCCTGAAGGGATACACGGGACAAGTGTTTAAAACAGCGAGAATGGGAGAAGGATCAATGCCAGCCCTGCCTGTCCAGCAAGAGGTACAGACATCTGAATGCAACCAGGCCCTGAATGTAACCAAAATGCCCTGAGAAGAACACAAAGGTGTCTTATGGCTAAGCATAGAATAAAGGGAGACTCACAACTACCCTTCTGTTTCCTCCAGACCTGGGACTTGCCAGAAGTATAGTTCTCATTAACAACTGCTCTTAAATCATTACTGATTTAATAGGACAACAGGAGACCACAACAGTCAAGAAGTTTATTGGTGAAATCACAGAAAAGGCAGCTTACTTTTGAAGCAGCAGCCCAAAAGAAGGGCATGTGAGAAACAAGACACACTGATCTATTTTTATAAAATTATTCCCATCCAAGTTGTATTTTGTAATAATTATGTGCTGTCAGTGATTTCATATGAAGAGTGAATTTTTCATTTTACTGAGGGAAGTTCTAATATACTATTCCTGTGGGTGCAAAGCTGATTATGTACAAATTTGATATTCAGAAATGATTAATTACTTGATTGCAAATGTAAATTTTAAAATCCTGGTTGATCATGCATCAACAAGAGTAGACATCTCAGGTTAGGAAGAGGCAGAAATAAGTACGCTAGCACCGGTATCCATTCCGTGCATCTGAAGAAAAATAGCAGAAGATCGAAACACCAAATGAAATATTAAATATAGGCCATCCTGTTATGCTCAAAGAGCACACAGGTAGATGTTACTTGCAGGAACTGATAGGCAAGGACTCCACTTCAACAATTATCCATAGGATATGTTCTGCATACGTAGTGTATAACTATACTTTCCCACTCAGTGGGAGGATCAGCTCTTTTCTTTCCTATGTGGTCTTTGTACAAGCTAATCTACTTGAGTTTTGTTGTTTGTTTTTTAAATAAAAACCACATTCTTCAGCCATTTCAATAGAGCTGGATAAACATTTAAGACAAGTGTAGAAAAAAGTCTACAAAGAACCTACCACCCTGCCATCTTTACAGTAACTCCTTCATCCCCCAGGTCACTGATAGTCTAGAAGTTCTGTGCAGCCACTTGGCCTCTGGAGTGAGATTCCATGCACATCAGTATCTTAAAGAGCTCCTAAGATTATTCAAAGTACCACACCAGCAGTAACTTCCCCACCCTTCCACAGCCTCTCACAACATGGAGTATTCCAAGTCAGCAGTACAGCAAGATACTATAAGCAAATACACTAACATAATAGCCAATATTTGTGTTTAGACAATGCATATCACTAAGGAAAAAAGTACTATCTAGCCTCTCGTACCTCCTGCTTAATGTCTCAGGGTTTGCCTCGCATAAATAAAAGCACAGGTAAGAAAGCAGATCTGGAGAGCTAGAAGCAAACAAGATTTCCTCAATATTAAGGCCTGCAACCTGATACCACACAGAAGTAAGCATTCAGCACAACTCCCTTCTTGATGTGGAAAAGCCCCTACAGAATATACAAGCCCACCAGCCCATGCTCACAGATCCATGCACATACCCCCTAACAATCGCTACAACCAGTGAGGGATGAGGGACAGGAACAGAAACAGAACAGAGAAGGGACAGAAGAACAAACATAGGCAACAGCCCATCAGCTGAGATGCTGGAGGTCTTCCTGTGCTCTGCCCTGCACTTCAAAGGTGGCCATTCCTCAGCACAGCTCCATTTTCCCATGATAGCATTCCTTGGCTCTCCAGTGGAGATCTGAAATTGCAGCAATGCCAACTGCCTGCAGAAGCCTAGGACCATGCCATGGGAATCCCAATGTGGCCATAAAGAAAAGAGTGTAACTGAATGGGAGCTGCAAGACATAAAGCTTACCTAACACTTCAGTTCCACATAAACCCATAGTCAAGCTAAGAGCAGTGTGTGGCCCCAAAGCCAGCATCCTGGGATGTTTTTCTGCTTGACTAAGAGGTCTGCAAATCAATATTCATTTTGAAGAGAGCTATGCTGTTTGTACACACAGAGTTTACCCCGTGGGTCCAGATGTTAGTGCTTTATTAAGCATAAAAATTATAGGAGATTTACAATAAAAAAAATACTGTGACTGCTGCCAATTTTTCTATGGCAAACTTCCAGCAGGAAATATTCCTGTGTCAGCTGTAGCTCTCTCCTTTGGTATCACACAGACTCAGACAATGCATTTGTTGGATTCATTTAAGTATCTCCAAGAGTGTTTCATTGTTTTAAAGCATCAAAGAATTTTACAGTTATAAATCATAACAAATAATCAGTAATCCCAAACAATGAAACCACATGAGAGAAATGAGATGCAGATGCTGCCAGTCATTGAAGGAGATTGTAAAAGGGAAAGGAAACAGTTGTGTACATTATGGTGCTTGTTATGTGAGTGATTCATTTGAAGAGTGCTAACAACATCTCTCATTTTAAGGTGAAGATTTTTCCAAAACACTGAATCACCACACTTAAAGAAATACAGCAAAAAACCCTATTACAGCAGCAAGCCTAATGTACTGTGACATCTGGAGAGCCATGGAAGTAGCAATCAATTCCCTAAAATACATGGCATCACTCCAGTGCTTCACCAGCATCTGTGAAGTACAAGCAATTGAAACAACAAACACTAACTGCTGCATGGTATGAATTTCAGACAAAGTAAGAAGTTCAATAATTCTATTTTGAAGAAGTACGAGACAAGTAGTATCTGATTTAGGTCTGTGGGGCACTCAAGCTGTTTAGAAGACTAAACCCTATTTTGAAAGCTCATACAGTATTTCCTGATGTACTTCTCACAGCAAATGTTACATTCAACCTTTGGCTATGGGAAAGAAAAGCAAAGGGCTGAACTCTGGAAAAATGAGCACTAGTGTAGCTGGTGCCTTTAAAAACAACCACAAAGTGTGTATATTTATTCTCCAGAGTATCTGAAGCCCAAATATTGTTATTTACTGTTCACACTGAGAATTACCACTTAGATGCACGTGAGTTTGCAGACAGCAATCACAGCGCATGTTCTCTAACTCTTCCCGCAACAGTTCTGAAAACCTGGAAGTGTTCATCAGATCAGAATGTAGTTCAGCCACAAACACTGATGCTGAAGTATATTTGTCAGAAGCCATAGGGAGCTTACACACAAAAGGCCCTCTGAGAGACAGCATTACAGAGCATACCACTGCTGTGGCATTTGTTTCTCTGATGATACAGATGCTGTGCATGAGGGCAGGCAGACTGCTGGGGCACCCATTTATGACCCTTTCAGTCTGAGTACTATGCAAGATGCAACTCAGAGGGGACTAGCTTTGCTCTCAGTCTCCTGACCTCACACATCGCCAAATCTGTGTCCCATTAACTTCATTGAGACTGACATTTTCTGTGGGAACCAGAGCTGAATAACAATCCTATTCTTCATGCTTTTTGAGCCTCTGAAGCTGCTCTTCCCCTTAGATTAGGTAACAAAATGTGTTCTTTATTTTCTGCAGTCTTGGTCTTCTGTATTCCTTACTAAGAATATTAACTCTGTAAATGCATTCTCTAATTCAGAAGTGGCTGAATTTATTTTTTGCTTGGTGCTTTTTGTTGTTTTGTTCTCCCCTAGATATAAGGGCAAATGAAATGTAAAAAACAAAGAGGGCCACCCCAGATTTTGAAAGCAATACATGAAGCAGTACAAACAGGGAGTACGGAGTTAACAAGCTTTTCAGGAATACCTAAGACTTTTATTGCAGTAAAGACAGAATGAGATAATAGTTACAATAGCTATGAAGCTATTGTTACAGTAACTACACAGCCAGAACCATGATTTAATTCTTTACTATGATAAAAGAGAAATGCTGATGGAAGTCAACTGAATTAGCACTACAGACCTGGACTGAGTCCTCAAAGAAGCCTTCTACCGTAGCTGGTGGAACATCAATACCAGCAATATGGAGACATTAGCCAAAATCATTAGCACAGGAGATAACACTACAACAGTCTCAAATAACCTATGCACCTTACAATAGCAGGGTCCCAAAAGTTGTTTTTTAGGCTTCTTTCAAGCTACCTCTTTAATAGCTGTACAATTAATTACTACTAAAGATGTTATAATGAACACTTCACATACCTTTGAAAGCATTTATGCAGTCACCTTCATGTGCTTTTAAGAGTTTTTTTTCCCAACAACACTTAAAAATAATCAGCAATACCTTAGCCTGCTGACACAAACAGGAATATGGAAAGCAAACTACTAAGGTGCTACTTCTATTCATCTATCACACTCCAGAGTACCACTACAGAGTTCAGCAATAAGCTCTTGAAAGAAATAACAGTCATTTTATTCTACACTTGATTAATATCTTAGCAAATTAGGACTTCTACAGTACAATAACAGGAATATTAGATTAACAAAACACATACAGGTTTCCAGTATCTATTGGAACACTAAGAACTAGCTACTTCCTAGAGAACAGAACCACATCTGTAGCAATTGGACAGATAAACACAGCAAGAAAAGGTATTTCACCAGAGATGAAATGACAGAAGGATCAGCATAATAGAAAGGCACAGTAAAGAAAGGGAAGAGGATCACTTACATGTATCAGGAGATTCCAGATTTGCAAGGAAAAGCTCTCCCAGGCAGGGATCCCTCCCTAGTAGGGGTCAGCCCCTAAATGAGGTCTAGGAGAGGTGCAGCCAGGCTCCACCCCTTCTGGTCACACAGCTGAATTGCCTTCACCTGAGCTCCCAGGGCTGACCAGGTCCCTTCCCCAGGTGCTCAATCAGTGGGTCAGGCCGAGACTCAACAGTTCTCTTACAACATCCAATAGAACACAATCCTCAGCAGTCAGAGCCCACCCTACCACATCACAGGGAGAAGAGCAGAGCAAAGCTTAGACTAGAAGCCAAATTCAAACCAAAAACCAAACAATTAAACAACATCAGTACAGCAACACACTCGCCACAACAAGGCAGAAACAGAAAGTCCTGTAAGCTAGGTTCTACAGGCACTACATCCCTATGGGTGAGCTTATACGGAGCCCTGGTGCCATGTGGGTGGAGGCCAAGGTGAGGCTGGTCAGAGCAATGATAGGCTGTCAGTGCAACCAGGGCTGTAATGTTACTGTCTACTAATGCTTAATAGTGACAGTGCTGATGTTCTCCAACTCATCGAGAATGAGTTGGACTCCGTATAAATGCTGTTGTTTTTTAGCTATTCCTCTTTAGTTCATCTTTCTAAGCCTTCTAATGCAGTTCTTGCTCTGATCACATCTTAGCCCCAGCCTCTGCCTGCTGCTTGGTTGGTTAGTACTGTTATTTATTTTTGCCCAGTCAGTTTATCCTGCAGAAATCATAAGCCCTGTAAGCGATGTAATTTCCATGGAGGTGCTTGAAGTATCTTGCCAAGTGGCAGAACACTCATTTTTAAAATGGAAGGTTATTTTATCACTCAGTTTTCTCAATCTGCCACACCACAGAGGAAATGCATATGTTCATTGACACAGTCATACACACACACTCTAATTTACATGCTTGGGTATGATTTGTGCTGCATTTTAATGGACATGTTCTGAGACAGTGATTTAAAATGTACGTGGGATGGCAGCTTAGGACATGCTCACAGCACACAGCAGAGGAGGCCCTGCATGCACGCCTAAGCTCTGCTGTGCCTGAAGCATCACTGAATTGCTGTCCTCCACAGGCTATTTTAAGTAGTAGAATCCTAAAATATTTTCAATAGAAGGATTAATGCAGGGCTCTGAACAAGCAAGACAGCACTTATAGATAGTTTATGTAGCCGTTTCGTTCCTCTGGGTTTGAGGGCTGCTTAACATCTGGTGGGGTCTGCTTCTCTGAAGATATTCCAAGCCCACCTGGGTAATTTCCTACGTAACATGCTGTAGGGAACCTGCTTTGGGGTGGGGCATGCTCATGGCTGTGTGATTCTGTGCTCTGGGAGCCCAGTGGGAACTGGATGGAATCAAAAGGCCAAAAAAGGCCAAAAGCTTTGCAAGGAATGCTGAAGAGATGTTGGATGATGCAAGTACATGGCTGTGAGCGTGTTTGGGTTCATCTATATGAGTGCTGCTCTTTTCCAGAGGAAATGTGCCCACCTGCAAGTTTCAGTGCGCTGAAGTGATGAGAGGCAGCCAGCAACCTGCTTGTGTGTTCTCTGGATTTGCTGAAGCTCAAGCATGGCTGTTTGTCATGGCTGAAATAACAAATACTGGTTCCTGGAAGGGCCAGTTGATAGACCTCTGTTACTGTTACGATATTGGTGTGTATTATGATGATGTTCTCATAGATTGTTACAGCACTGTGCAATGCAAACAGAACAAAACAGTTCAGCTTGTAACTCCGAGCAACTCGGTTTCTTCTGAAGGCCCAACAGCTGCTGGCTGGCATGGCTCTTTGCTTTGGTTGCAGAGACAGAACTGATGCTGTGCTTCAGCTGTACTGCTTTCCGTTACTTGGGTGTGTGATTTTGAACGACAGCTGTGCCGACAGAGGCCTCGTGTATGGAGGTATTTCACATAAGGGACTTCATTTGCAAAGCCATCCCCTTTCTCCTGTCAATACAGGTGTCTTGGTATGGCATCCATCGGCACAGCAGTGGAGGACGCTGAGGGATCTCAGGGCTTCCTTAGCTCCTGCAGCAGCGCGGCTCGGGCTGGCGGCACCGCTCGACACGGCCCGCGCTCGGAGCAGCGGTACCACGCGCCGGGGCGGTGCGGGCGGGAAGCGCGGGGCCACGCGCCGCTGCACGGAGCCGCGGGCGGGAGGCGCCTCACGGCCCCTGAGGGGAGCGGCGGCGGCGCGCGGTTCGGCCGCCTCCCCGGGCCCGGTTCGGTCCTCGCCGCTCGTTTTGTTTTTTTTTCCTTCCGGCGACAGAACGTGCGGAGATCTCCCGGCCCTTCTCGTTCTCCTTCAGGAGCCGCCGTCCGTCCCCCGTAACCGCGGACCCGGACGGGCGCGCGCGAGAGGCGCCGCCACATCTCTTCAGCGAGGGCCGCGCTCAGCCCGCTGCCTCACGCCCAGGTACGGGCTCGGCCCCCCGCGCTCGGCGGAGGGGATAGCCGCGTTCGGTGGGGCCGGGAGGGCGAGCCGCCCGAACTGCCCGCGCCGTGAGCCGGGCGGAGGGCGGTGGAGCAGTCCCGGAGTGATGACGCGCTTCCTGTCCTCCCGGCGGGGGTCTGCGCTGGAGTCCGCAGCGGCGGCGGCGGCTGCGGAGCCGGCGGGAGCGGGGGGAAGGAGGGGAGGAAGGAAGGAAGGAAGGAAGGGAGGAAGGAGACGAGCGGCGGCGAGGCGAGGCGAGGCGAGGCGAGGCGATGCGATGCTGCAGTAACGCCCTTGTCGGTAGGAGCCCTGTCGGACCCTTGTCCTGACCGCCGCGCGGAGTGTCGGTCCGCGCTGCGCCGCGGAGAGGGGAGGGCTTCGCGCCGGGCTGCGCGGCGGAGCGCGGGGCCGCCCCGAGCATGCGGCAGCTCGGCCGCTCCTAGCTCCGCGTCTCGGCGCTGCAGTGCTGGCGGGAGCTGCGCGCCCCGCGGAACGCCGCCCGCCCAACAAGTTGGAGCGCTGCGGCCGCCGGGAGTGCCGAGCCCCGGGAGGGAACGAGCGGCTCCGTCTCGCCTTCCCCTCGCCGGGAGCGGGACCGGGCGCGAGGGAAACCCCGGTTCCTTCGGGATCCCTCCC
Organism: Pavo muticus; assembly: GCA_016647715.1. Taxonomy (NCBI): domain Eukaryota; kingdom Metazoa; phylum Chordata; class Aves; order Galliformes; family Phasianidae; genus Pavo; species Pavo muticus. The sequence continues at coordinate 6,018,076 of JACDJE010000149.1, forward strand.
GGAGCGGGAGGCGCAGCCCCCCGTACCGGGCGGCGGGTGGGCGCGCGGAGCCCTCCGTCTCCATGCGCCGCGATGGAGGAAAATCCTTCTCGCAGCACGGTGCGAAGCGGCGACCTCCCAAGGACGCCCGTACCTCGCGTGTACACGACTGTGTCCGTCGCGGTACACCCGCGCGCGTGTGCACGTGCCCCTTCCCACAGGCCGGGGCGCGGAGGCGGGGCGGGGGCCGCTCCCGCGGGGCCTCCCGTGGGCAGGGAAGCAGGGGGCGCGCTCGGCTCGGCCCTGCGCGGCTCGGGGTGCTGCCCGCCAGCGCTCTGTTCCTGCCCCGCCGGCCCGGGCCGTGGGCTGCCCACCTCGTGGCTGCGGTCCTGCGTGCCCGGGGGGTCGGTGCCCCATTGCTGCCCTGCGCACGCCCCTGTAGCGCTTCTGTTCGCTTGGTTTGCTCCGCGTGGTTTGTTGTGTGTTAAAACTGTGCCGCTGCATAGTGTCTATCTGAGAAGATAATGGGAACGTTCATTCAAAAACTCCAACTTGTTTAAAAGCTTATGTTACAGACCTGTGTCTTAGAGCCAACTCTGAGCCTGTTAAGTTTCAAGCCAGCTCAAAGTTTGAAAGCACGGCGCAGTACTTCAGGGCATCGAGAGGTCTGTGTGGTTGAGACAGCCCATTAGCTATGGAAAATGTCTGTGTGATTAAATACAAACATACAACAGGTCTATCAGATTGCTCTTGCTTAAGTAAAACGACATTTATTTTCAGTTGTATGGCCGTATGTATGTTCGAAGTACGAGTGAAAGCTTCAGTGTTAGGTAGGAATACCTTACAAATGGCAGGATGTGGAAAGCTTTCGCGTTTGAGGTAGTGGTCAGAGGCTCTGCAATCAGTGCAGCTGTTGGCTAGGCTAGCAGTGAATGAAGCTGTCCGAACTACTTCCCCTCTAACCGTCAAAGTAAGAAATTTTTGAGGCAATGCCTTGAGATTGAAGGTTACCACAGAGCTAGGAAAAGGCTTCTTTCCTCTGGGAAGTGCATTTCACGTGGACTTCACGACAGCTCCTTTAACTGCTGACTGCTGAAGAGCTGAATTTTTCTTCCAGCTTATCTGTTGGTGGCAAAATCACTGAGCCGAAGCAAGATAAGAGCACTTGTTTCTGGTTGTCAGTCGGAGTCTCTGGGTTACTGTGACAAACTGGTCAGTATTTAAGTTCTGAATCTTTGTGTAAAACTTGATAAAGAATATGCCAATTTTTAATGGGATACCCATTCATTTTATCATCCAAATAGCGGCACTTGCCCTGGAATACTTCTGCATAATTGTCCTGTGTGTTCGGAGTGTAACATCTGTTGCATGATATCATGTAATGGAATGTGGTACGGCTTAATTTAAGTTGATTTGAAATGTTGCCATTGGACTATAGTAGTGCCTCAGAGGGTGAGAGGTTTTTAGGAGTGTGTGATGGATACATAATTGGTTAGGAGTAGAAGATACTGGGAAAGATGAATTTGCGTTTGGACTGCAAAGAATTAAGTACTTTAACTGCGAGCTTGGTTTGCTATGCAGTTTTACTTCTTTCATCATATGCCAACGCGTTTAATCACCGAATTCTGCTTAGATTAGAAAAGGCATTTGTAGTTAAAAATACAACCGAATAGTATAAAACAGCACTGCAGCCTATTTGATTCTTTTTTATTTTTATCTCTGTTCTTGGAGAGGGAGATGTGGGCTCGAGGGCTGTATCTGGCTGTGGCATCCCTACATCTGCATGGTCTTCCTGATGGCTCAATTTTTGCTGTGAGAACTTTATCTTGTTTGATATGGTTTCTGCAAAAAGTTGATTCAGCATAGCAAGGATGATCTGAAGCATTAATGTTTGCACTGTGTTAATCTATATGCTTACCTGTCCAACATATATCTATAAAATCTGTGCAAATGCAAGATCTGGGCAGCTTCCAAAAATGTTAGTTCTTAATTAGTCATCACAGCTCAACAGCAGTACAGGCAGCCACCTCCATCCTTATTGTGGCGTTTCAGTGTCAGCTAGCTGCCGTGACGGCAATATTGTGTGTTTGTGATAAAGTGCGGGCAGCGCCATTTGCTGCCGCATAGCATGGAGGCATAGAATATCTCAAGTTGGAAGGGACCCACACTGAAGCATCATTCCATCTGTTAGGTTAGCATGGAGGTACCAAAGCCCCTGTTGGGAGCAGCTCTCAGCTCCTTGTCTCTCTAAGCCTTGGAGTTCTGGAGAAATTGCCAGCTATGTAGATGATGTGTTTAAATAAAGGCCGTTTCTAGTGAAGAAGTTCTTATCCAGATGCTGCATTTGCACTGGAATATAATTAGCAAAGGGAGAGATGTGTGAGAGCTCTGTATTCAGCTTTCAGAAGTTCTTTTTTTTTTTCCTCTGCTCATGAATCCTGTCAAGATTTGGCAAGTCTGTTTATACATGTTTCTGCAGACAATAGAGTGCTGATGCAAATTGAGAACAGAAAACAGAACAGTTGTGTGTTGTTGGAAGTGGAGGGAGGCGGTCCCAGTGTGCAGTGTTTTGCATGTTAGATTTTATTTCGGGGTTACAGTATGTCAGTTGGAACAAATGCTACTGCTGTGTGGCTGGACATGGCTTCGGATAGCCCTGTCTGCACTTGAAGGGGAATGCACGGTTTTGCTTCTGGAACTTTCTTTTTGACCACACACAGTGATAAGAATGTGAAGTAAATTTAAGTGGCAGGGACACATAGATGAGAGAGAAGAGCTTTCTTTTGGACTAACCCAGCTCCTGAGTACAAAGCTGTGTGAAGCATAGTAGTCTCAGCCATTGCAACTCTATGCATGAGGTTGTTATGGGTATGAACATCGCGTTGCCTTTAAGCTTTTTTTATTGCTGTCATTTAGTAATGTACTGCTTTCTCAGGAAAAAAATAAGAACTGAGGAAAGAAAAAAAAAGGGAAAAGTCTGGGTATGTTGAAAGGAGCCCAAGCCACTGGCAGCCCAAGACCTGCAAGGCCCAGGCCAGCCCGCATGGTGCTGCAGTCCTGGGTCTGATCAAGGGTTAGAGAATTGTGTCCTTCCATCTCTGAGTGTAATAAGCAGATGCCTTTTGAGTGAGGCTTGGGAGTGAGGTGGCGGCGATGAGCCTGTGGTTACGTTTGGTGCCAAACTCGTCACTGTGAACGCTGAACGTTCTAGACTGCTGTCCCTGCTAATGCTGCTGAAATCCATTTCATGGCTGTGTCAGAGCCATTTCCCCGGCTGTGCTGTGCACACATGCTTATCTTGGAATTGAGTTTGAATTAGCTTGCATACTTGAAGCAATTGTGATAACATTTTGATGTTTTCCACTTCCAGCTGCAAGCTGGGATTCCATCCCCAGAGATCCACCCCCTCAATTCTCAAAGCTCCAGTGCTTCTTTTTTTGATTGTTTTTAGCCAGAAAACACACTGACTGACTTTAGAGGGTGAGGGTGATCATACAATAATATGGTATCTTAAAATATCTGTACAGTACTATGATGTTGGCTTCTTACTTGGAGTCCCTTTTCTTGGCAGCAACCAGTTGAATTTCTGCCAGGGTGGGTCAGCCTGGCACTTGGAACTGCCTTGCTGGCATTCTCAGTAGGTAGCTCAGCTTTCTGTGCTCGGGCAGCAGGAAGCAGTGCGAGTTGAAGGGAATGGTAAATGGACCATGTATGTTTCTATTTGGCAGCTTCTGCGAGATTGAGATTTTATTTCCATAGAAAAGTGACATTTAACACAGGAGGGTCTCACTCTTCTAAATCACAGCAAATAACAGTTAAGCTGATAAAGAATCAATGGGATTACACGGGCCATTTAGTTTTTCAAGGTGAATAACAATTTGCATTTCTAACAGCTGAGAGAGGCGTTAGTTACTGTATTCCTGCTGAGTGAGGTGGGAGCCTATTGCACAATGGGATTGTCTTCAGTGTAGGAGGGCCTTCAGTGCTGCGCAGTGCATGTTGTGTGTTGACAGATGTCTTACCTTGTCTGGGAGCTGCTATCTGTACGATGGTGAATTTCCCTTTGTTTCAGGTAGAATCCAGCTGTTGGCAGAGGTGGGAAAGCTGTGTTTTTTTTCTGGAGGGTTTGAATGTAGATGAAATATATAAGCATGAAACAGTTTGGAAAACTTACTGGTGGTAAAAATCAGGCTGAAGTGTGTGCCAGTGAATACATTAATTGTCCTTAAGGGCACCGGTGGCAGGTACCTCTGACTGTCCAATTAAAATACTGCTGAAGGGGAAAAAGCAAGATGGTAATTGCCAGAGGGAAAGAGGAGAATGAATTTCTGGCAGAGCTGACGGTGCCAGATGAAGAAAAGACCTGTAGTAATCCAATGGGAAGAGCAGCAGTAGGAATGTGATCGTGGTATAGAGTTGAAACAACAATTTAGACAAGATAAAAACATTGAAGAAATAGGAAATAATCTAAATTCATGAGCAAGGTTGTAAATGAACGTATAAATAAATGAGATCAGGAATCAGAACTCGGATGCTGCAGTTCCCTGTAGCCTGCAAGTTCTGCAATTCCTTGTAATTTTCCTATTTTTGACTACAAAATGATCTTGTATTAATTAAGTTAGCAGTATAAAGACACATCTCCCATTAGCAAGAGGTATCTGAGCTATCTGAGGAAGGGGTCAAGTAGTCACCACTGCTGCACAGCAGGAAGGCAGGGGCAGGCAGAAGGAACCAGTAGCAAGCCTCCCAAGTTAGGATATCTCTGAAGGCAGTGTTACAGGGAGGGAGAGAGAAATGCCCGGCTTCATTCAGAAAGGCAGAGGCTGTGGAAAATGAGATCATTTTGTTGTGCTGTTTATAGCACACCTGGGAAATGTTATGTGCATTCGCTGAGGATGTGCAGACCCTAAAGGAGGACCCAAGGTCTTCTATGTGCCCCCCTCTGGAAAATTACAGATTTTGAAAAGCAATAAGCGAAGTTCCGTTGTTGTGTTTGCAGTTGGAAGTCATGTCCAGGTCAGTCTGACTGGAGGTGGGTTACGTGTTCAGCTGCAGTGAGATTCTAACCAGATCTAAAAGCAGCTGAAGGGGACCAGAGAAGCATAACTGAAGACTGAAACTTGTGAAGGAAGTGGTTAACTAAATGTTGCATGTGATATTGGACAGGCCAGACTACAAATTAAGTACTACAAACCCAGGTATTGAGAGAAGGAGGACTGCAAAGTCTAATGGGCCTTACCAGAGGCCATTGTGTGTAGAGGATATGGTCATGTTGGGATCAGTTCAGATGGATTAACACGTGCTGTATTGGTGAGTGATGTTTTGTCCTTAGAGAGACCTGTTTACCGTTCTTGCTTGTCTGTTATCTTGTCTTCCTTGGCTCTATGAGGCACTTACTTCTATCACTGCTGACAGTATGGCAGTGACATGCCATAGCCCATTTGCGTGGATCTAGTTTCTGGGTTTCACTGCCTTGCAGTTAGGTAAGATCTCTTGCTTGTTCTTAATTTCTTCACTTTAGTCTGTAATTTTGGGTGCTGCCTCCTTGCTCTGCATGCACTACACCTGAACAACGAAGCCCTGTTTTTAGTTTTGTCTTACTGTGTGAACTAGATCTGTGTAAGTGTTCTGTAACCAGTTTCCTCACCTGGGAGCTGGAAAGCTACGGGCGAGGCCATGGGTGGTGGTGGTGGTGGTGGTATTCTGTTCAGCTGTAGATGATCAAAGCGGGGCAGGGTGGGGGATTTGAAGTCTGTTTGCCCAGGTGTTGAATTGGTGTGTTCAGGATTCGGTCTCCATGCATAACTGTCTGTTCGAAAACAGTTGTCAGTTTTGCCATGGTGGTACCAGTTGATGCATGTGGATTTTGAAGGAAAATTGAAATCTTCCCTAGTATCTGTGCATGAAATGCATAATAGCACTTCTTGGGGCCAGAGCTGGGCAAGATCACAGCTACAGGGGGCCCTAAAGCACTGGTGCGTTTCCCTGGTTAGAATTCCTTGTCTTCGCTGACCTCACATTCCTGTATTTAAAAGGTAGTGTTTGGTAATGTGACCTATGTGTGTTGTGGCAACATTCTAAGTTTAATGAGCACCCCTTTGTCAAGTGTGGCCTCGGGTCACGCCAGGTAAACTGGTAGGAATAAGCATTCTGGAGTGATTGTAGTCTCCTTAGTTACGTTTTCTTTTGTTTGGGGCTTCTAAGAAGCCGCAGCAATTCTTATTCAGTTTGTTTAGCAGCCGCTACAGTGTAGTTTTCATCCTGAAGCTCCAGAGTTCCTTTAAAGATAAATTTCAAGTACCTGCTAAACAACTGCTATCAGGCTCCAATACTGTCTTGGTACCCACCCAAAAAGTGTATCTCCGTGTGCAGCTCGGCTTTCTGTAGCCGTCACATGGGTTGTCAGGAGCGAAATACAACTTCGGCCCCTGAGGAGGATGCAGAAACAAGGTGGGATTGTAGATAACAGACCTTTAGTGAAAAGGGAAGGCTAAACAGGTGGTTTCTTTTTCAGCTGTTTACGAGGAACTTCTTAAAACCAAAGGAAAAATGTAGAGTGAGCACAGAAATTACATGGATAAAAGGAAAAACGAGAAGTGGGTTTTTTACCTGTAGATACAGCTTTGTAAAGACTGAAGATTTGCAGTAGAGTGATACAGACTAATCTCTTCTTGATTAACTCTATTAAAATTTCTTGCTCAAGGTGTACCTCATTATTTAAAATCAAATAGTGAATACTGTGAAGTAGTCTTTGTACTGGCATGGCGAGGCACAGGAAGCACCCATCTCTGTGTGGAAACGGACCTCGAGAAGCTCTGACTGTATGGTACCAACACTTACTTCTGTGTGGCTTACAGTTAGGTGTTGTGGTTTTTTTCTTTTTCTTTTAGAGTTAAATTCCTTTGTAGGAAGTGTCTCCAATTCAGCTTATCTTGCTTTTAGTTGTGACATTTATCTTCAGGCTTATTCTATGAGACCTGACTCCTTTTGGGGCAGGACTGAGTAGCAGGAAGCAGCGCTGGGAGCTGCTAAGCATGGCAGATGAGAGGAGGTGCGGGGGACAAGCTGTGCAACTCAGGCTTTATGTTCTGTGCCTCTGGCAATGAGCACAGCCTTGTACTTGTGGGGAATTTGCCGTTGGAAATTGTAGAGATTCATATTTAAGGGATCTCCAAGTGGCTTAGAGCTGTAAAAGCTCTTGCTCTAGTAGGAGGCTCTGCTCGGAAAGTCATTTCACACAGATGCATGTGAGCGCACAGAGCAGCTGTTGAAGTTTGTGTGAGGATACAGAACGTTGCAAAGTAACTTTGTAGAAAGTAGATAATGGTTGGATAGCAAGGCTGTGCTATGGATCTGAGTGCTCAGTGTGGTTATTGCAAGTCAGTGTGAGGGCTATTATTTGTGCGTAAGCTGCTGAAGTGCTCACAAGTTGTGAACTGTGAATTGTGTTCTGGCACTGTTCTTTTGCAGTAAACCCTTATGCAGAGTTATCACATCCTGTATCGATGAATTACTGGCATCAGTTGTTTCTGCATTCTCATTCTCTCTCTGTGAGAAAAGTAGGGTTGGTAGTCTAAGGCCAAGTTATCCTGCCACGTGACACTGCATTCTCTTCTTATAGACTGTAGCCGATCTGTGGGCTCTGGGACTCTTTTGGGGATCAGAGCTGGGGTGGCCATACTGGTAGGACAGTAGGGGTCCTTCAGCACAGTTAATGTTGAGACACTAGGGGGAACAGTTTTGTTCCTTGCATTGGGTATGTTGGCTGAGTGATGATAGTTTTTCCCTTATTAGGAGCATCGTAGGTATGTGTTTGCTCAGTCACAAGTGAAGACAGAGACCTTGGTGCTTGAGGGAGAAGTAATTGTGTGTGCCATAGCAAATTGAGTTCCTAAGCCCAAATATCAGGTTTGGATCTGAAGTACTGACTCTGACGGCAGATATTGACCTATTGATAACTGATCTCATCTTGCAGTGACACGTAAGTACGAGTTTTCCCAACTTCCTGAGCATTAATGTCACTTTGACTCCATAACCTACAGTGAGGTTTTTAGCTTCTGACTTGCTCTCCGCTTGTGCCTTGTTTAGGATTTTGTATGTTGCTAATTCAGTTTACACTTAGTTAAGAAGTTAAGTGCGTGCTTCTGAGTTTCTTGCTTCTCTTTAGTGGCAAAAAGGAGGAAAATACAAGATTTTGCTGATTTTTGGCTTCTACCTGGGATACGAGGAGCCCATTTTTGGTGCACTGTAATTATCTGATATATACTTAAGATAAAAGTTGATTGATTGTCACTTATTCTTTGTTACTACTTATCCCAACATTCGAAAATAAATCTCTTGGATTTTGGCATTTAACCTTGTTCTTAAATAGCTGCTTCCGTTATTTGAGGAGTTCGTGTATTTAGTCTAAATGTGTATGTGTGTTTTTCTCATTTTTTTCCTTGTTCTTTTTTTCTGCCTTCCCAAACCGTTCAGCACTGCTGAAATATTTAATAGGTTCATGCTGAAGTACAGCTTGTGAAAAGAAAGGGGTCATTCCTTGGAAAATGAGTGCCTGCATGCACGGTGAGCACAACTGAAGTTAGACTCCTGCTTTGGAAGGAGCTGATCCTACTGCAGTAAAACTTGCGGTGATCGTGTCTCTAGAGCTGGGTGACAGTTTCAAGCCTTCAGATGAATGCTGTTGGGAAAACCCACAAAAATTCAGTGTCCCGTTAGCGAGCTTGGAGCACCTGAGCTCCATGCAAAGCAGCTCTTTCTTTTGCGAGCTGACCGCTCGCAGCATGGGTGCCTGCTCTTCTTTGCTTCTCCCTTAGCTGTGCTTTCTAGGGAGCGTGTGTTTCAATTGCTTGGTGCTGATACTAAAAGCAGTCCTTGTGGTTTTGGTTGAATATGGTTTGCAATAAATAACTCCTTCCAAATGCTGGTGAGAAATGCTTATTACCAAGCAACACGGATTGAGTAATTGTCACTAATGCAGTTTTCTTCTCAGTTCTGTGTAAGGATAGGGATTTTAGTCGTGGATTGACAGGTATTGAATCATGCAGAAAAGTTGCTGTAAATTCTTACCCCGTTTAGGGATGAGACTTGTTTGCTGCCTGGTGAGCAGGCCAACCTTGGCAGAAATAAAGCTGTATTTAATCTCACACTCCTTTTCTAGGTTGGGCTGGAGACTCCCTTTGAAAGAATGTTTCCAACTACTGAAGCCTGCTTTCTAAAGGACACTTGAAGTCTAACAGGAGTTTCAAATAAGCCCAACCAATGAGGAATGTGTTCTTTTAGTGCTGGTAAGGAAACCAGTGTTAGTTTTACCTCTTTACTCCTCATTTCCATGCCAGATGCTTTAGAGTTCATTGCGTTTGACATTAAAATAACACACAGAACTCTAAGTACTGACTTGGTCACTAGTGTCTTGTAGATAGCCAGTGTCATTTGTCCTACAAAGTTTATGAGTAGCCTATGACGTTCTTAGCTTATGAAGTGTACAACTTGTTACCTTGAGGCATTTTGTACATGTACCTTTTGTTACTTTCTCCCTCTCCAGCCAAAGCTGCTTTGAGAACTGAGTGTTAAATTGGAGATGACCTTACTTGCCTTCAGTTATAAATAGAAGTGAGAAAGAAGGGGATTCCCCTGCAACTCCCCCCCTCCATTCATGGCTTTCGTGTTCAAACTCTGTCTTACAGTGTGCTGTGCCTTCCTGCCCTCAACAAGCTGTACTCCAAAACCAGGATACTTTGAGCTGTGAGCTGGTGGAGTTACTAGCACTCCTCTAACATGCCATTTTCTGATCGTGCTGCTTTTATCTCTGATTTTGCAGTGACTAAGTGTTAGTTTGTTGCAAGCAGTTGATTACTTAAAACACTTTTGATGGTTGATCTTGAAAGCAGTGTCATTGGAACATGAGTCCTAGGTCAGTGATTTCTGGTGGACAGAATGAGAAGCACGAGTCCTGTACTGCAGTGTAAAATGGTTTGTAGCAGGTCGGTGGGTGATACAGCAAAATTAGTGGTATGCCAGTATTTTGTGCATGGTGTGATTCCGTTGTTGAAGGGAAAATGTAATTAAGCTCGGTTTCTGGCTGAACTGAAGGGATAATGAAACTAATCTGACTTGAGTATTTGTTCTATATCATTTCCCAAATCGAGGTAGTAAAACTGTGAGGGAAATTAGAATTAGCCTGAAAAAGGTGAGCTGCGACAAGGCTCTTGTCAATCCTTGTCTGTCCTTTTGCTCTTTCCAGAGAAGATGAAATCAGATTAATCTGATTCAGGCTCTCCATGACTGGCACAACCAGGTCATCGTGAGCGGCGATTGTTTTTGCACAGCATCTCCTTCTCTTGTGCCTTACCTCTCCACACCCATCCCTTTGGTCATTACATTGTAATTCTATTCTTAGACATTTGAGATTTTGTAAGTTAGCAGCTTTGGACTTTCATTATGTATGCCTTTTAATTCAAAGTGCTGGAGCTAAAACTGCTGCAACAACTAATGATAACTCAGTCCTTTGGACGTGTTCGCTGTTTCATCACTGCTTTCAGTGCTCGTTCCTTGTCTGTACGTGCAGAACTATTGCTAGGTGATCATGGTGTTAGTGGTAGTAGCCAGAATAATGTTCCCCCCCAAAGGTACATTGGCAGTAACTTCCTATTCTGCTACTTGTAGGGGACAACTCTTGATCAGAATTACTACTTTATTTCAGTTTCAGGTGCTGAAAACTGCCTTCTGTGGGAGAGGTGATTCTATCTGTTTAGTAGCGTTAGAACTTAATTCTTTCTATGCTATCCTGTTAAATAGCGTATCGAACTCATTTTCCTGACATTTTTAGAGTACCACTGCTGGGATGCCATTTTTCATTATGGTTACACTGTACTTTTTTTTTCAGAACTGTGTAACAGGAAAAGTTTTTGTTTGTGTTTTTCTTTTTGTCCTAAAGAGAAGTAATGGGCAGGGATTACGGTGCCAAATGTGAGAACAGCTACTGTACCCACTGGTGAAGCTATAGAAGCAGCAGTGCCATTTATTTAGATATGTTTGATGTCTGTGGTTGGAGCTGCTGGTGGGCTATGTCCCAGCTTCAGGCAGGGGCAGACAAGCAGTCCTAGTAATGAGTCCAGGCTTTGGATTAGGATGATTACACGTGGTACTTCTGGTTCCTCTGCCTTCTCCCCTTCCTTTGCTGAAAACACCCACCTAGGGGAGCTTCCCTCCTCCCCCTGACACAGGTCACCAATAGAAGATGGAGATCTTCTGGAGAGTCCAGAGTCTGCTCATCTGATTTGTCATCAGATCTAAACACCTGGGATGCGAGGAAAACATAGGCGAATGAGGCTGCTTTACGTGAGTTCTGTCCTGTGGTTATGAACTTTTTTACAGAGACAGCTATTGGTCACAAACTTTGAGATGACTGAAATATTAAGCAGAGGCTTTTTTGGTTGAATAGCAGCCTTTGTTTTCAAAAAGGATTACAGAAACTCGAATCACCCGCATAGCCTTCAGCACAAAGATTGATATCCAAAATTTCCTCTTAAGGCCAACGTCTCCTCTGTTAACTACAGCTCCTGTTTACATAGATGTTTCCCATTAAGCCATAACTGTTACTTCCATTTGCCACTTCCCGACTGTTATTTGCTAGATGAAACTAATCTCTCTTCTCTTCATACTTCTTAGCCAATTCTTTTCTCTCCCCCATAATATTTTATCTCTTCATCTTTCCAAGAAAGCATTCTACATTTCAAAGTTATTAAAGAACCCCTGCAGTCATGTATCTTGTCTGTGGAAAATAAGAGAAGGTCAAGAGTCATTATCTCCTCTTTGATTAAATGTGTTTGAATATGATGCTTCTGTGAAAATTGAAGCTGCTGCTTCTCCATACCATGTGTTTGGGAATTTCCCTTAAAAATGTCTAGCATGTGGAGCTGGTGTTAGTAACAGCGACCGCTTCTTGTCACTTGGAGCACTGCAGTCATGCGCCTTCCGTGCTTACAGAAAGCACGTGCCTCAGATCTGAAGCATCACCTTTTTCAGTTATATTTATTGCAGAACATTCCTTAGGGAAGCTTTAGTGGGAGTTCTGAAATGGTCAGAGGAAACAAGACTACAGTCTTTAACTCTTAAGGTATAATCAGAATAAGATAGGGGGAAAAAGGTACAATGCAACCTTATAAGTATTCATGCTTTTCTGATTCTTGGCAGCGCAATGGAAGTTGCTGATCTCAACGTGCATTGAATATGTGAGCAATTATCTGACAGTCAAGTAGACTAAAAGCATCTGTTATATGCTGTTTGTACGTGTGTTTGTGGTATACACAGTACTTTTTATGGTGGAGAAAAGGTAATGCATTAAATCTTCAGCTTTGACAAGTTAATAACAAATTTGTATCTTGTAATTGTGAAGCCGCTAATAGTTGAAGACCTTTATGCTGTTGCATTCCAGTTTGCTTGCACAAATGCATGGGGTGGGCCTTCTTTCTGTTCTTCAGACTTGGAAACAAAGCCCCTATTTATTGCAGCCAAATGAAGTAGGCTGCAATGGTTGTATCTGTGGCATTTATCAGGAGCTGAGGCTTAAATGAGAGCTGGGAGGAGGACAAAGCCTGCTGTAATTCCAGAGCAGCACAGCGTTCCTGGTTTTGTTGTAAGCCAGGCTGTTTCCTTGTGTTCCTGCAGGTCTGTGCTGTGTAATTACCTGTGTGAAAACTGATGCTGATGGAGATCTTTGGCACCGATAGTATCTGAGACTAGAAGATAGGTTCATATGTTTACAGGGACCCTGCATACACAGTGCTCCTTTAGCTATGAGAGAACGTCTTGGTAAGATGTGATAAATCCAATTTTCAGTCACACTTGAGCTACTTTAAAAATTTGAGTTATGTCAACATTGGGAGCACTTGGTATCCAGTTCTTTAAGGGTGGGATGGTGAAGCTTTTGCTACTGTACACTTTACAGCTTCTTTAGCTACCAATAGAGAAGGAACACATTTTCTCTGGTTGTATTTGTACAGCTGAGAAGTAGCATACTGTCTCTGTTGTGGAGAATTGTTCTTGGTTACAAATGTAGAAAGTAGAGGCAGCTGTCATATCCAGTTTATTAAGGAAACATTTATTTCCTTCCCACATGTCTTGAAGTTTTCTATAAGCATTGCAATAATTATCTGAAATCTCTTATATAAATTATTCATGAATCCACTTTCATTACATTAAATCTTATAGTGTAGAAGGCTTGAGCTGAAATGGATGAAATGAGGGAACTTTGGGAGGAAATGAGAGCGATGATTTGTGTAAAGGAAGAGAGAAACTTGTGCCGTCTGCCTTTTGCAGAAGTTTCCATGAGTGCTCCCCATAGCTAGGGGTATGAACGTAACACTGATTGTGTTCTGAAGCTGTGATGGTGAGGTCTGTTAGGCAGATTTGTACAAACCTTTGACAGATAAAACTCATGGTAATGTGCAATACCATGCATGCGAGTTGACCTTTTCCAGTACAGTTGACAGCAGTGAAAGGAACAGCCTAACTTTGAACTTCTTTGTTGATCATAGGCTTGAACGATGACTGTGTCTGATAGAAAACCACTTGGAGCTATTTCTTGCTTTCTCTGGAGCATGTTTGCTTGAGTATTTCCTCATTAAAGGCATAAAGGCTGGGTTAGTACTGTGGGCCTTCTGGGTACCTCGGATATAGCCAGGTAAAGTGAAGGATGGGACCGAGGCAGTGCCAACTCAGAAGAACTGAATCCCCCAGGGAATCCATTCCTCTTCATAGAAGTGCTCTGCTTCTTCGGGTGTGGACAGCTGTGTCCTCCAGCATTACGAGCTTCCAGTTCAAACTGGTGCAGCGAGTTACTTCTGGAGATGAAGTGTGCTTTAGACCATTCAGCTGGGCTCAGGTTATGCGACATCGCATTTCTAAAACTGGTATCGTCCTGCTCTTCTGTGTGAGTCTCCTTCATTTCAGAAGGAAGTAGTTATTTGAGCAGAATTCAGTGTACACTGTTCAGTTTCTTCTGTGATTGTCTTAATGTAAGTTGTATGCAATTTAACACTTGTAGTGGTCAGTTTCCTGTTGATGTGTTTCCTGATACTTATTTCTATCTCTCCTAAAACTTGGTTGAGAGGGGATAGGTTTAAAACAACAAATCTATTTGGGAGCCCCACATGGTGGGGAGATTTGTTCTTTCTTAGCCATCCCTGTCTCTTCTCTAAGTTGTTCAGAAATAATTAACAAGGGTTTTGTTTTCCTGTGTGTCCGTGTTTTTTTTAATGTATCATTGTTTCATTTAACTTCTGTTACATAGTTTTGTCTTCTTCTGACTCTTTCCAGTGAATGTAGCAAAAGATAGAGGAGAAGAAGGTAAGTATGTTTTCTGCTGAAGAAAAGCTTGCTATTTCGAAGGTTTGAAAGTCTTCTTATCCATTTTGTACATTTTGGCCAGTTTCACTGAGAGAAAAACAGCCACCTCTCGAATGTCATCCCTTGCTGTGGGTAAACCATCTTTCACTGGCTTGCTGACCTAGGCTGAGTGGTATGGGCACTGTAACAGTGATGAATGTTCTTGTCACAGGTACTAAACACAGGTTATATGAGAAGCAAAGCAAATGATTTTTCAGTAACTGTATATAGAACCATCTAGATGGCAGACTTCTGAGGCTCTGCGTACTGTTCTGAGAATGTCTGTGCTTTTTACCTCCATCACATCTGGAGCTAAAGGGAGCAGATGGGAGGAGAGGATGGGAAGGATGGACTTCAGGCATCCATTCTGAGTGCAGATACAACTGACTCAGCTTGTCAGAGTTATACAATGGTTTCCACATTAATGGTTTTAACGAAATTTTTAAGTACCATTTGGTGATTTGTTAATTGAGACATTGACTGAGCTGTTATCTTGGCTGAGTTAACCTTATACGCATAAGGGAAAATGGATATGAAGCCAGCTAAGAACCCTGTGTTTTAAAGGCTTTGAGTCGTAGCCAAGTCAACGTGAGAAGAGTGGTGCAAATGTGGAAATGCTGTGTTGTTATGAGCTGTAGAGTGAAATTATCTGCTGTAGAGAGAAGTGAGCAAGGTAATGTTGGATGAATTTCCAGAGCTGCAGAAGGGTAGGAGGAGAAGCTGCAGAGAAGCAGTTAGCATTTACAGAGAGCGTTTGAAATCTAGCAGTCTTGAATGTTAATTGAGCCTGTAGAAGCAGTAGCAGGTCTTGCATTGATTCTGCAGACCTTTCCCATGGGAGTGTGAAAGATTTCAGTTAGCTTTATTGCTGTTGGGAGTTCCTGGTTGCTTAAAGTTATGCTGTAGAGGAAGATTGTTGTTAATGCACCTACTGCAGGGAACTTGACTTTGAAGACTTTATTCTTGGAATCTTCTCGTGAAGTTTATTCCAGGTGTGCTCCTGAAGAGCAAGATAATGCTTCTGAAAGGAGTTTCACTGCGTGGACTCAGGCTGGTCACTGGCACAGAAGCTGGCTAAGCATTTTTAAGAACTGTCTAGATGGACTACTCTGTACACTGCTGGTATTGTTAAGGTACCGATTGCAGCTTAGCCTTCTGATTTAGGCAATTTTAGAGATGATAGTTTAGATATTGATTAAATGACATGATAGTTCTGCACCTAGTTAATTGCGGTTGACACACTCGGTAGGATCAAGGGATACTGCTTTTACAACTGAGTGCATCAGAATTTGAGTGGCTGAAAACTGCATGCAATTGTAATTCCAGGCAGTTAGCATTTTTTATCTGAGGTTAGGATTTGTTTGTTTGAGGTTTAATGGCTCAGCTGATGCTTGTTCATAGGCAGGATGCTCTACCTGATTTAACTTTGTCTCACTTGTATTGTAGAGCCAGATAGGTGTGTAATAGCTTGGATTGCTATAATTGCTATGCATCGTACTGCAATTCGTCAGGGCATGCAAATACAGATGGACTTTTATTCTGTTGAAATTATTTTAATCAACCAGTGTCCTAATTAAGTTTTCTCAATTAAATGTCCATTAAGCATTACTTTCTGCATTTCAGAGAGCAGTTCTGTGTAAGAGGTCCCGGAATTAATTATTTGTTTTTTTATACACAAGCATGCACGCTTTTAGCACAAGCCTTAGGTCAATAGAAGAAACAAATTATGCAGTATTGTTCGCTACCAGTAAGTACCCTTTCTTTTAACACACGTAGTTCACTTGGAGGCTAACATGCTTTATGGGCAGCTTCATTAATGCCAGTACCCAGGACGCTTTGAAGTGCATGTTAATAACCCTGCGTTCACTGGATAACAGCTTGCCAGCTTGATCCTAAATGTCTGTGTCCACATAACAAGGGATGTAAAGGCTTGGCTATTTTTCCTGGTATGCACTTCCCAGCTCTGCTGTTATTCTTAGAGTCAGGGTGGAAGAGTTGAAATGACAGCAGGAAATCTACCTAAAGCATCTCTCAAAGCTTTATGATTTCTTAAAAGTTTCCATGTAGCCCCAAACCTTGCCCAGACAGTTATTTTTGGTATTGTGTTCTAACAATGCTGACTGTGCTGGCTGGCTATGAGATCGCATGTGATTGTCCTAGAAAGTCTTGGACCCACACGTAGTCAAATCTGTTACACTGATAGAAGGGTACTGTCCAAGTCTGTACCACACTTGTGTTCTGTATTTCAAGGATCTTTGCATCCCGTATGAAACTGCATAATTTTATAGAGTGCTAGACTTAAGATAGATATATGTCTCTTAACCTCCAAAATGATGTCATATAGTATGGAAATAATTACTTGGTATATCACTTATTTGTAGCTCTTTAGCATTACTTTGCATTAGTTTCTGTAAATAGATCTCTAAAGATCATGACAGAGCTCTGTTCTCTGCTTTGCAGACAGAAGTTATGTAGTGTAAGGGAACTGCTGAGTCAAGGCCTGAACCACTGATTGCGCACCTGTGGAAAAGACCCGGTCAGCCCTGGGAGCACAGGTGAAGGCAGTTCAGCTGTGTGATGGGAAGGGGTGGAGCCTGGCTGTACCTCTCTTAGACCCCATTGAAGGGCTGACTGCCACTGGGGAAGGATCTCTTTCTGGAGATCCCTTCTTGGTGGAGCTTTCCCCTGTGAACCTGGAATCTTCTTCCCTTCCTTTGTATCACCTTTCTATTGTGCTGGTCCTTCTGTCATCACACCTTTGTTTTAATGCCTTATGGTCATGATGGTAACTTTAAGAGGGAAACGCTGATATGCCATTTTTTAACTGTTTTATTTTAGATCTGTGTTTACTGACTAGTGTAAATGCAGAGATGAGACTGAAGATAGGAGTGTGCTGCTGATGAGTCTGGCTTTTCCTTTTGTATCAGCTGCTGCTGGATGGAAACGTGATCTGAGTTCTCCCTCTCCGAGCTGATGGTAGGGATGCAGTCATAAAGCTGTTTCTTGTTTAGCTGGCTACCGCTGGTTGTCCAAACAGTATGCTTGGACTAGCTAAGACTTTCATAATGTGAAAAAGTAAAAGACATCAATTTTAGGATGTCTCAATAAGGTATTTGGAGAAGACAGATATTTTCAGTGTTTCAAACATCCATTGTTTGAAAATTGTGCCTTTTCAGAAGTGCAGCCGAGCTGCTGTTCGTCTGTCCAGAAGACTCTGGTGAGAAGGTGCTTCCTGTAAATCTATGCATCTCAGGAGTTTTCTCCCGGAATAGCTCATGGTGATAATTTTACTTGTAATGGATGTTTGCAGAGGAAGCAGGGGGAAGTGATGTCAGCACAAAACATCTGTGATTGCATACTAAGCCCTCTGTTTCCTTCATTTAAATATGAATCAAATGTTGAAATACTCATAAAGGAGTCAGGTATTAATTTTTACCCGTTCACTTTAAAAATGTCGTCTTTAAAGTTATCCCCTTCTGTGATCATTATTTGTAACACTGGACACTTATCAGGTCCTTCTTTTCTATCTTTTTTTCCCACTCCCCTTCTTCCTAAGCTGCACTTCAGAATGTGGTATCTTGAGGTTTAATAACACAGCCCTTTTTTTTAATCCTGGAATTCTTAAACTGTTATTGCTGATGATAATTTAGCGATGACAATTTAGTCATCACAATTTAGTCAACTTCTTAGCTGTTATTGAAGAAAACATGACATCTAGGCTCTGAACATTTCCACTACTGACTTACAACAAAATTGTTCTTTTCCATGTTGTGTGCCTTTGAGATGGGTGATGCTGTTTGAATACTAATTATGCCTTTGGCTTGATGGTTTGTGGCTTTTGGCTGTGTGTGCTGGATATGAAATTATACTATCTGCTAACTTGAATCTTTTAAGTGATTTTTTTTTTCTCATGATTCATCTTTTTGGATCCTAATGAGTAAGGAAACAACATTTGTAAGTCAGTTCTGAGAAAACTAAGTGGAGGAAACAAATGTGTATTGATAATGACTTATCTGCTGTCATATGACAAGCAAGTAATATGAGAGTTCAGAGTTGCTTTCTTAGATTAAACTTTTAACGCAGTGAGAAAGCTGATCGTTTCTCACAGGCTGATGCTCAGTTCTTTCCTATGTAAGTGATGAAGTGGAAGCCTTCTTATGTGCTTTGTCAAATGGCATCTCATGTCTTTAAGGCTGGTAGTATTGGTATTACAAAGTAGCCAAGATAAGTTATGGCAAACCTCTATTATTAATGTTAAAAGGAAGCTGTTGAAAGTGAACATCTGTCACCTGGTTATAAGGGGTCTGCTGAGTAGTTTTTTCCACACTGAATAATGTTTCTTTCAGATAATTTTCAGTGCTTCCAGGTAGAAGCTTTCAGGATAACTGTTAGAGTTTCTGTAAGTGCGCTTATTCAAGTTGATTGATGGCACGTCGTGAGTTCACTGAAATAAATGACTGCTTCTAGGTGAGATGCTTTTGCTGCTTTACATCATCAGCCTGGTGGCAGGGGGAATAGAGCTCTGCCTTAGTATTTGCTTGAGGTGAGTATAGACATGAGGAAGGATCTTGTCTGTCTTAAACATCTAAATGATGTGTGAGGAAGTGATACCAAATGTCTGCTCCACGAGCTATATGTTGATCTCTAGTTAGCATTCCTCTAGCAGACAGATCACATGCAGTTTTCTGTTACAGCTGCAGATATTTGATTAGTAGATGAGTCAAAGTTTTTGGCTTAGTTTAGGCTTTCTTAATGTCAACCTGTATTTTTGATTTTGAGCCATACAACAGACAAAGCTGTGGGAGAAGGAAGTAAGGTTTTAGTCTTGTGTCAGGAAGGGTATGATAGTTCCAGAAAGGACTGAAGGTAAACTAAAAGTAGATTGTAGGTTTGCTTTGAATCCCCAGTTATTTCTGGTGTGCCTTCAGCTTTCTTAGATGAAACTGTTACTGCCCTTATCTGTAAAGATGTTAGATGAAATGACTTTTAGTTCATCCATCTTTGTCTGTGAAGCACCTTCCTCTGCTGAGCCTTAAAACTGAAAGGCACTTTCAGATATTATAATCAAAGGGGGAAAGGTAATATCTTGCATTACATTCTTGGTTTTGTAGATTACTCCGAGTAGTTCTGGAATAGTGGAATCTGATCCTCTTCTGTGTTGGAGGGGAGGCAATCAGACGCTCATGCTGTGAATGACTGCCTTTTGTAATGTCCAGCTTTACTACACAGATGAGCAACAATTGTAAAGTGAGTGGTAATGACGGCTGCTATAGTTTCAAGACAAACAAATGACTTCATTTTCCAGATCTTTTTGTGAAAAGCTAACCGCTTGTAAAATAATCCTTGGAGCCTCAAACTGCATGCAGCAGTGGCCTGTTTGTTACTGAGAGTAATGAAGCCAGTGAGGAATAAAAGGTACACTGTGTTATCATGCTTATCTGCGTGCATATACGTGGTTGCTTGTGTATTTGCATCACTGGATAAACAGCATCACTGGCTTCTCAGACATTGAAACACTGCAAGTAATCCTTAAAAGTACGTTACAAGTTTGAAAGGCCATTACTAAGATCAGAAAAGGTATTTGCTAGACCTGTGTCATCTGGATTTCAGCAATTTGAAAGGGAGATGAAGCCCATGAAATAGCACCTCAGCTGTAGGTGGTGCATTTCTCATCAAGTTAGCACCAATGCTCGAATGCTTGTGGGCTGAAAGTGTTTCTTTTCATTGCAGTGTTTATTCCTTTACTGGCTCCAGTGTAATTTTTTGCTTAGTTTGCTTATGTTAAGTTTTAGCCCAAATGTGTTAATGTCAAATGGTTGAGTTCTCTGAGAGTAAAATATGGCCTTTTAAAAAGGCTTCTAAAATACAGCATTTTTATATGGTGTTCTGTTATGATTTGGCCAGAACATTGTGGATTTTGACTACCTTGAAGTGTACAACCTTCAAACTGTCAGATTTCAGCAAGGAAAAATGGCTGGTGTTTAAAGGAAACTGGATTCGCAAGCAACTTTGAGGTGCCTGAGGAGTTGCAGATTTCCTGTGGTTTATCACAGTCATCTTGAAAATAATGATAATTTTCCTACCCACAAGCGTTGGGTGATACAAACAGTGACACTGCGGGTCTTAGAATTGTTGTCTATCAAGAGTTTCCTCCGTCTGTTCTCGTCTCCGCTCCTAGGAGTGTTGATCAAACCCTGTCTGTCCGCAGTTCCTTGTATGTGCTCGGATGGCAGTTGCCGTTAGGTCTCTCCATCCCTGGTTTGCTAATAACTTAACTTAGAAGATCTGGATTATGGGTCATTTTACTGCTATCTTTCAAGGTTTTTTTTTTCTTTGTTATTTGGCTTGGTATGCCTGTTACTCTGAGGAGCAATGACATAACTTGCTGTTGCTTTCACTTACCTTTTCATTTAGAATATTTAAAATGGTGCTGCTTTGTTGGCTTGATTTATTATGGGGGGGGTGAAAGAGAAGGGGTGGTGGTGGTCCCTCCAACAGTGCTATGCTATGGGACAACGTCAAGGTCTTTCTTGCTGCTGGACTGTTCTGTTGATCCGTTCCAGTATTCTGAGATCCCAGATTGGCTCAAAAGAATCTGTAAGTACTGTGGGATGGGGGAATACTTTGCTTTCGCTTACAGCTCTGCGTCCTGTAAGGAAAGATTGTAGAGTTAACATGCTAACTTTAAGCTAACTGAATATAGTAGGATGTAATTTGATAATCTGAAGTTGCATATTAGGAATTTTTGTCTTTGGCAGGATATTGTGTAGTGTACATGGTGTTTCACCTCATACCTGTGCACTTAACATGTGTTTGTTAGTATAGTGGTGTGTGATAAAAGCTTGGGAAGGTTTTGTTTGTCATTTATTTTGTTGCAGTTGCCTGGTTTGGAAACAACTCTAGCAGTCCAAGCAGTGTTCTTTCTAAATGACCAAGGAGTGCCACATTAGATGAAATATTTCTATCAGTATGTCAAGGCTGGCTTCAGGAACTGAAGCGTTGTAGCAGTTGATTTGGTTCCCTCATTGATCTCATGCTCAGCAAGCTCTGTTGCTTTGTTCTTCACTGGTTCCCTTTCTGGACATCTCTGTAGCTGGAGTTTTAGCAGACATTCCAAAGGTCTTTCTAGCTTAGGCATTCAAGTGTGTCATCTCCAGTGTATGTTTGCTTCAATGAACAGCTGAATGTAATGTTTCATGTCTGTTATTTCAGACAACTTAATATGGGTCCCTAAAATAAGTCAGCTGGGGAGACTGTTGGGTCCCCATGACATAGCCTTTGCTGTTTTACTTTGGTGTGTTGTTGCGAAGTGTAACAACTATATTTGAACAAATATTCTGGAGGCAATGGAGCGTTACCCATAGAGAAATGGAGAATTCAAGGAATGGGTGCTGAATTAAGTATTTTAGCAGGAATGGTGGTAAAGAAAGAAGTGTTTGTCTCTAGTATTGACTCTGAGGTGTTCCTTACTGGGAGTGCCGTACTAACCACTGCATGGCCTTTCAAACAGCTGTCATCCTGCAGTATTCAGGCTCTAGAGGAACATTTGAACAAGAAAAAAGCAGTGTTGTTGCAAGTATGTCATACTGTGGCAGTTTAGAAATAGGAAATACTGGATTATGTTTACCATCAGCTGTATGATGACTGGGGGAAGGAACATGAAAGCATTTTAGTCCAAACGTGCTTCACATGTGACTGGGAACTGCGGTTCTTCTCCTGGAGCTTCCAGAGTGAAATCCCCGTGAGAGAATCTGTTATGTCTTCATCCGTTACGCCAGTCTGAAAATGACATCCCTTCATCATGGAACAGTGCTTTGAATTTCCTTTAATGGAGAGTGGTGTAGTAGTTCAGCTTTCTAAGTGTTTTATTTGAGATTATTTCTAGGCACAACAATTGTGTGTAAATAAAACCGTCACTTTTTCTCCACCGTCATTCCTCTCTCCTTTGACATGACCTTATTGTGTAGATACAGTTGATTCTTAATGTAAGTTTTGCTTATTTGTTTGAATGCCAGCTTGAGTTTGAGTGCCAACTTGATTATGAAGTATGACCACTCAGTCTTGTCTGGGATTTTCCCCACTAAAGATAGCCTCATGTCCTGTCTGCTGTACTGATACTTATTTATTATCTTTCAGGATGTGACTGTTTACGTGCTGATAAACACAGCTATTGCAGGGAGGGTTTGGCTGTTCTATACCAGAGCAAGTAAGCACGTGTTCAGAAGTTCTTAATGTTGGATAGTGAAATTTAAAAACAAAAGTGAGTTTAGACTGCAGATCTTGCTTGTTAATGAACTTTGCCATGTTATCCTTTATTCTGGATAAATTACTATGTCCCATGATGTGTGTATGTTAAACTCAGAATTCTGGCTCTTCTTACGGAGATTTTATGAAAAGAATGATTTGATTGAACTTCTCCATAGTTCATTCTGCAGATGGATGCTAAATTATCATCAGGTGTTGATATTTATTGCACAAGTAAGAGATAACTTGGACAGTTTGAGTTTTAAACTCGAACTCATGGATTAAAACTTTTAAGTATTCTGAATGGAAAGGCACCGAGACTGTCTAAAGTTGAAGACAATGGAAATACTACAGAGGAATGAAAATGTAACTTTTATTCTTTCATTTGTAATATATATTACCTTTCTCTCTCCTTTTTTAAAGGCAGCTTTTTGGGGATCAGATAAGTTATAAAGCTGTCCCTTCTACAGGACATTGTGGTTCAGACTCCTGTGACTTGAGATACTTCGTATCATCAAGTGAGGCTGCCACAAACTGTCTTTTCAAATGTGCTGTGTGGAAGGAAGAACTGCTGTCAAACTCTTCCCAGTGTCTTTCTCCTTCAGCCTACTGTTTTCTTCTATTATGCTTTCATTTTGCATGTGTTACCAGCGCCTGCTAAGGCTGCACATTTCCTGCCTTACCATATCTGTAGAATGAATGCTGCTGAACCACTCTGACTTCTGACCTTTGCAGTGTTAGGCTAGGAAGGATTTCTTGGTTTGGGCATACGAAGTGAATACCCAATTCTGATCCTTTCTCTTACGTGATTTGTGTGGATCATTGCCTTTTCAAGGATGAAGGACTTGGAAAGAAAGCTGAGCCTGTGAGAGGAGAGTATGTTGTGTCTATTTCTATCTGCCTGTTTTGGAAAGGCTATTCTCCAGTAATGAGGGGAGCTATTCGTCTCTTCTAGTCATAAATAGAGAAATTAGTTTGCAAGTACCTTTTGAGAGATGAAAAGTGTGATAAAACTAGTTACTGAAATCCTCCTCTGTAATGCTTAAGCTTTATGCGTATGTATGGGTTAGCCTAGTCCACACAAACTTTTCCTTAGGGCTTGCATGTTTACTCTTAGCAGCTTTATGAACACGTGTTGCTTTTAAACTTATGTAGTAGTGTAATCTGAGATGAGAGCTACAGTACAGCAGCTAAATATATCCTTGAAGCAATGCTGATAAGTTCAGCATTCAGAAATTGACTTTCCAAATAATGATGGCCTCAATCTTTTCATGGCTACAGCAAGAAAGCAGTCATTTTCCACAAGGTCATGTTATTTCTGCTCTATGATTCCATTCTACTGAATTTCAATTTATTCTTGTGCTTGCCTGAGATCCTGGTAGGTGCATAAGTGTGAGTATAACAACATTAATGTGAAGCAAATCGATTTAGGATAATGGTAATATTTAGTTTGCAGTGGGTATGCAAAAGCTGAAGTAATAAGGTGCCAGATTGAGTATAAGTGGTTGTAGGTGGCCAACACGTTATTTGTCATAATACCAATGCAACCAAAAGATGTCTCATCTTGCTCCATTTAATGATGGAGATGGTGGCAGTGAAGTTAAATCTTCCACAGTGGAATGTTAATTGAATGTTAATGTGGAAATGCACGGTCAGTGTGGGTTTTGGTATAATTGCTGTGTAAAATTTTACTTGCTAATTAAGCAGTTCAGTTTTGTCTAGTTATAAAACATGGAATGGGGGGAAAGCCATCTCTTGTCAAAGCTGTTGACAAAGCCTCTGTGGTGGCAATTGAGTATCATGGATTGTACAATGCTATGGAGAAAAGTAGTGCTCTTTAGGCTCTACTCTTCATCAAAGCTTTCTCTGTTAACTTCCAACAGTAAATCTGGTACTGTATTCCAGAGGTAGGATGATGCCTTGTGTTCCTGGCAGCTGAATTACGCTCAGGTTTTAAACCAGATCAGTTTTCATAGAGGAGTCTCCTCAATGACTCTGAGCACACTAAATGTTGTACCGAGGAGAGAGAGAGAGAGCTATGAATTGAGAGGTAGTTTTGCAAACTGAATTTCACAGGTGAGTCTTTAGATAGTTACACAGCAACCTTTACATTTCATTGTTTTTTCCTACATAGCAGTACCTAGTAGATCATGTATTTATGCTGACTGAAAATGGCATTGCATATATACAGAAAAAGGTAATTTTTTTTTTTTTGCAATCTTGAATCTTGTTTCCAAATTCCTTTATCACAGTGGGAAGTTCGGTTGCTGCTGAGCGATAAGCGTGTGCCAGCTGCCACCATGGTGGCATGGGGCGGAGGGCGGGCTGCATGTGGGCCTCAGGTGGGACGTGCCTGTTCAGGAGGTAATGCCCTCAGGGATATGCTTTAGTTTTGGTTAGCTCTGAAGTTCTCAGGCAGCTGGACCAGGTGGTCTTTGGAGGCCCTTCCCAGGTCAACCATATTCTGATACATGTTAATTGCAAACCAACATTCACAACATGGACATGGATGTCAGGCCATTTTCTTGACAGTTGTAGCAAAGTTAGAGATGTTTATGTCAAACTGTGGGCCAGTAGAAGTGACCTCGTTTCTGTAAGGCCACACATAGGAAATGAATAGGATGGCTGCTTCTTAAGACATTTCAGTCATTTTTGGTTTTCCACACAGTAATGAAAGTGCTTCAAAAACTGCTATTTGCAGTCCTCAGTATTTATCAGGTAGGTTCAAGTCACCCTCTTCATTTCTATGTCGTCTTAGAAAAGCCACAAGAGTGCTGATGTGGCCTTGAGGTGGCTTGTTGTGTAACATGGCAGTTTCTGCTGTGAGCAAGTTGAATCTAAAGAGGTGTAAAACTACGGTGCTTTTTGATGCTTGATATTACAAATAAGTACAAAGGCTTCCTAGAGTGTGGAGGAGCTGCTTTGCTTTTTAAGACAGCAAAGAAGGTTTGCGTAGGAACAGTTTTTCCAGCATTTCTTAAAAACTACCTGAAAAACTGGGTCAGTGTAGTGGCAAGAGATGAGCACGGATGTCAGCCGTGCTGAATTGTACTGAAGGTTCCTTAAGAGCGCCTGGCTTTTCCTGAGCTCCAACACATGGTGCTCTGTCTGATGCTTAGCAAATCCAACTAAAATCTTTGGTTAGAACTGATGAAATGAGGATTTGAAACAGCTGTCCAGTGACCTGCTAATTGGATCTGAATGTATGCTAACCAAGTGTGCACAGCATGTAGAAGATAAACGGTGCACCTACCGGTGCAGATCCTGACCAAGTATGCATATAAGCTGACACATCTTGCTTGATGCATGCAGACTAAATCTTGAGCTAACCTGATTGTTTTTTAGATTTTCAGGTTTTTTGCATGAAAGACGTTGCTTTCACTGGTGTTTTAAGTACGCCCTTCCCCAAACAAAATCATCTCCTAAAAGCACTCAAAGCTTTTAGGTCCTTCTGTTGACCAGCCTAACGTCATGTATTCTTACGAAATAAAAGAGAAATGCCAAGATGACTAGTTTGTTTTGTAAAAGAAATTACATTTCTGGTTATTTTTAGCATGTATTGTTTAACACGGTCAGTTCTTAACTTGCAATTGCTGCTTTTGTTTTAAACACTTATTTTTGTTTGTAAACTTAATTACTTGTTGATTAACGTTGTGGTGTGAGTATTGTCTGCAAATCTTATTTTCAGTTGAAGAAAATCTAGGATAGCATCCATTTGGAATATCTTTTCAGACTTGCAGTCGTGTGGGAGGAGGAATTCTGTGGGAGACTGGATGATGTTAGTCCTCTGAGCTGATTTGCAAGTTGTGTTTCATTTGTGGAGATTTGTTGCTGCAGTATTTAATACTGAGCAAGCGCCCTTTGAATATTTTCTTTTTTGAGTTAATAGCCACAGAATCATGGATTTCATACTCCGGGCCTAATTCAAGTACTGTGTGAACTTGTATCACGTTACCAAAACTTGGTAGACTAAGGTCACAGCTGTAATTTTCAGGGTGGCTGAAACGTGCTTCACTTATTGAGGCCTTTTCTCGTTGTCTGAAACCCTCACCGCATCTTCAGCGGGAAAGAAAGGCTCAGGAATTGCAGTGCAAGTTTGTTCTGGAGAACTTGAAATAAAGCAGGGCTTTTGGAATGCCACTTCTCTGAATTTTTGCAGTTGTCATTTAATTATTGTCAGTGTTCTGCCTTGCAGTGGGTAGTACTGCTTGGTTGTTGATATGCTGTCCTCTTTGAAAGGTAATTTGAGGCCAGAGCATCTCTGTAATTACTGGAGTTTCTCAGGACTGACAGCTTAGTAACAGCAGTCCCCAGAGAGGTAATGTTATGTGACTGCAGGCAGAAATCAGTAAAAACTGGACTGCACGACAGCAGCAACTGCTGATTTCTGGATCCCTGGCAAAGCTGGGCGAGCTTGTTAAGTCCCGGTGGAGAGCAAGGGAGAGGCTTGGAAAATGTTGTGAGAATTGGTGTTTCAAAGCAGAGCCTGGTGGGTGGAACTGGAAAGCTGTTGTCGAGCAGTTGCTGCTGTAAGTGGAAGTTAAAGGGAAAATCTCCATTGCAACTTGAAAAGTTCAGTGAAACTGTGCTTCTAGGAGAAAGAGTGTCCAGGTCTCTGGGAGACTGATATGCTGCGTCACAGCCTGCGTTGCACCAGGGGGTGCTTTTGGCACCTTTACAGTGGTTATTTGAACAACAGAACAATGTTGTTCTGGTTTCTTTTATGCTATTCCTCTTCTGAGCTCAATGCATTGCAGGCCTCCCTTCCTTCCATCTCCGAAATTCTTTGTTCCTCAGCCTGTGTGTATCTTTAAGCTACAGTAGGGCTATATTTCATTTAGTTTTCTCTTGAATTGTGCAGAGGTACTTATAAGTATAACACTTGATCTGCCTTCCTCCATGCTCTCACTGTTCTGTCCCCAGTTGCTTTTGCACCAAGACAAAAGTTGCCCCTCCTAAATGCATGCAGGCTGCACAGTCAGGGCAACATGCCGGAGGGAAATACGTCAACCAGAGATGTAGTTCTTCCTTCTTGGCCCTCCTCAGCCTTGTCAGTCAAGAAGCAATTCTCAGCTTTGATATTCTTGGCTTGAGTTGCTTTTAAAAGCTTGTTGGCCATCTATCTGTACAGCAAAGCGCTATCTGACTAGCCAGTAACACCCAGAGACAGGAGACTCGAGTGCTCATCCTTCATGAGAGCAGCTGGGGTGAAAATCACTCAGAAAATAACGGTGAATGATGTTAAACTGATGCTGAAGGACATTCTGCAGCTGTCTTCCACTTCAAGTAAATTGATAAAGAGGTAGCTGGTCTTAAGAAGCACTTGTGTAGTCTTGTACTGTCTGGTTTCAAGTTAGACACTTGAAAATGCTTGCACGCTAAATATTGCTTCCATAACTGTTGGAGCTGGCAGACAATTAGCTAATACCAGGCTCACTTCTGTTGCTGGCTTCTCGCTTTGTCTGCGCTGTATCCCTCACTTGGGCTGCTCTGAATTTTCTGCCAAGTCAGGGGCTTTGTTTTTAAGCACGCTGTGACAGAAGTGGGTTAATCAGGAGCGCTTTAAATTCTTCGTGACAGAATCCATGTAAGAACTGATGCACAGGGTTAGAAACAGCAGCTAAGACGGAATTTGAGTTCTGACCATGCTGTTTGTTTGTGCTATCAGCCTGCTAAATTGTCTACTAAAAAACAGTTGCATAATGTTACCATTTCTCATGGACAAGCTCAGCTCCTCCGTTCATTCAAATGGTTTATGCCGAGCTCCGTGGTAATCATTTACTTAATGTTGGTTCTTACATTCCTGTAGTCTGTGGAGAAAGTTAATGTTCCCAAACAGGTACTGTAGTTGTTGCATTCAGCAAAACCAGTTGTATTCGGAGCAGATTCCTGTATTCTAATTTTATGGCCTGTGACTTTAGGGAGGAAAGGCTGTCTGGGTAAATTCCTGATTCTCTGCAGCCTGGCTGGTGTCTGTGCTCTGATAACTAGGATCAGGCTGGTAGCTGGGCTGTGGCATTGCTGGATCTGCAGTTCTGGAGATATTATACATCAGCTTCATTTATCATTAACTTGAGCAGCTCTCTGTGTTGGCTGTTGCACTTGTTTGACTTCAGTTGTGCATCTGGGGCAGTGAAATCAGTTTTTACCCATGTAGCTTGGTATGATAAAGCCATAGTGCAGAATTGGGCACTAGTCATGATTATCAAATTTTGTGTTTATTGCACATTCTGAATGTAGTGTTTCAGATCCTTGATTAGGAAGCGGTGTGTGCAGCAGCTGATGTTCCCAAGTATTGTGCAGGTATTTCAAGCAAACTGCAGTGGAAATGCTGTTATGTTCCTTTTTCTTATTACATGAATTGTATTGCCCAAGACTTGAATATGAGCTTTATATACTTGGAAAATTATTACACAGGAAATGTATTTAATCTGAAGTAAGACTCTGGGATGAAAACCAGAGAGCTTTTAGCAGGGCTTTTAAGACAACCCAGCTGAGTTATAACAGTAATTTCTCCTTTTGAAATCTGGAAGCGATAGGCAGTTCAGATGTGCTTCCAGAATGCAGGAGAATCAGTCCCTTGGGCAAATGGTGTATGAAAAAGCTTTGGAATTTGGGTAGCAACTGTATAATGTTCTGAAGATGCTGCAATGCTATGGCATGCTGGGGACTAAGAGCGCAATGGTTTGCCTTTCTCTCTCTTCACACTGAGTTCTGTGCAGGCTGTGAGGGGGTCATAGTGACATATCGACATGCTTCAAGAAGACCAGCCAGTAAATTGCTTGGGTTTGGGGTTTTTCTTGTTTGTTTTTGTCCTTTCTGAAACTCTAGGAAAATGAATACAAAACCAGTGGAGACATTTTTTTAGTAGATTTTTCAGTGGAAATTTTAGTCAAGTTTCAGGCTACTCTTCTGCGGGAAGACCTTGACTTGTTGCTGAAATGTGGTTGGTGGGTTTTTGTTGTTCTTTTGTTTGCTTGCTTGTTTGTTTTTCAGCAATGTCGCCTTGCTGGAGCGCAGTCACAGCTATGTGCATGCTCACACAGATTGAGACATCTCTGAGTTACGTGACCTGTATACACAATTGGAGGTTGATTCAGTTCAAGGATCTCACCAAGATCATTTCAGAGCGGTGTGATGGAGTCCTACCTGTTCTTTATGTTACTGAATAAGTACAAATTGTGTGTAAGAAACACACAAGCAAACAAAACTTAGAGCATGTAGTCAGGAATAGATAACTCATTCTGAAATGGGTTATTTTGTGTTCTCCTACGTAGTTTAGACAGTGCCTCAGCCCAGAAACACATGAGAAAGCTTAGTTCAGTCAGAAGAAGGCATCTTCGTTTTATTGCAGTGGTGGAGTGGCAGGGAAGCTTAACTTCTTTTGTCTTTGATTTCAGTGAAGAGTATAAGCAGCAGGTATTTCTTACGTAAGTGTTTTCAACATTGCCTTTTCTTCTTCACCCATTTAAAAGGTGATTCCAAATAGTGTCCCCTGGACAGTG
Source organism: Pavo muticus (assembly GCA_016647715.1). NCBI lineage: Eukaryota > Metazoa > Chordata > Aves > Galliformes > Phasianidae > Pavo > Pavo muticus. The sequence continues at coordinate 6,048,192 of JACDJE010000149.1, forward strand.
TGAGTGCTGCTGTAAAGTGATAAGCATAAAAATATGGTGATGCCAGGGCCTGAAGATGTGCTGATTTTTTCTGAAGTGTTAACTTATGGTCCTCTAAGACACAGCAGGCTGGAAGAGAAACTTTGTCAGTCTGTGGCGTACACCAGTGATGTGTGCGCTTCGTACAGCTGCTGAATTCTCAGTCACTGGAGAATTCTAATAAGTAGCACTGATAAATCTGCTTAAATTCTTTTTTTTTCCAAGTGATATCAAAAGAATTGTACCTCTTGCAAGAAAATGAATCCCTAATCTGTTAAATAGCCATTAAGCTTCTTAACCTGTTTGGTGAGACCTTAGTGACTTGAATAAATGGCTGTTTTTTGGAGAGGGAGGCACATGGAAACTTTTGGTATTTAAGTGTGTTACTCTAGTATGTTTCTTACCATCAGGGTAGTTAATGTGTTGCCTAAAATAAGTGTTAAATAGCTTTATCTGAAAGTAAGGACAAAACGCTGCTCTTAAGTAGAATGACTTCGCTCTAGTGAAACAGTGAGGTATGAAAATAAACGTCTGGGTTGTTTATATTGAGAATGAATTTCCAACACATTCTAGAGTTTCTAAAACAATACTGTACTAACCTTCTGGGTGCAGATATGGAGCAGCCCAGCTTTCGAGGAATGTTTGGAAAGTTGGCAAGCTCCTCTTCAGCCATGCCAAAGAGATGCATCGTATGCTTTCTTTGCTGCAGAGTAAATGGACTGTAGTTCTGTTGGAAATAGGATTAGCTGGTAAATTCTGTGCTGAACGCAGTGGGAAGTACACCATGAGAATAGCCGTTGTCCTGCTGTGATAGCATACTGTGAAGAAATTATGTAAACACAAACATTGTGGTATTTTTCTTACCTGCCCTTTGAAGGATCATTTTTATTTTTGTTGTTTATCCAGCTCAGGCACCAGCCTGGGCATAAAGCTGAGCTCCTGAAACGGTTGCTGCACGTATTGCTGGTGACTTTTTGTGCAGGCATTTAGCCAGAATTCCGTATGAATTTCACATCATGATTCAGGATGGAAGTGGTCACACTGGAGACGATCTCGTAGCTTCATTATAACCTTCAGTGTTAGCACTTGTAAAAATGAGCTATGTGAGTAAATAAAATATTGGCAATGCAATGAACTTTATCAGTTTAAGTGTCTGTAATTGGAGTCAATCACCTCAATTACTCTTCCTGCAAGGATTTCTGTGGCCCACGCAGTTTGTGTTCATTAACTAGTAATAGCACTACTAACAATAGCAACGGCCTGCAGTTCCATTGCGAACAATAGCAGCAGTGAATATCTGCTGTCCATGTCTGCAGAAAGATTAAACCTGCTTGTTGCTGCCAGTACCGAGGGAAGAAAGATGGATAAAAGCTTTGAAGCTATTTACAGTTTGAATAAAGCCCTGTTTATGGTCGCTCCTTTAGATCTGCAGCGCTACTCTGTCTAGTTGGTAACCAGAGCTGTGGAACAGAGTCCGGATGAAGGAGAGTGACACAGAAAAAAGTTAATGATGACAGCATTAAAAACCAGTGCAGCCAGAAGGTCAGCACTGAATCTTCTGAATTTCCAATGTTATGGGCTTGAAACTTGAGGATTGCATTTGTTCGTGAACTGCAGTCTCTTAGCTGAGATGCAGTAGCTTGGTAGATAAGGCTCAGATTTTAACTGAATCTGTTACTTTCCAAAGGAACAGACCATAAGTCATGAGGTCAGTTGTCAAGGAGCCATCACTTTCGGTCTTCAGTGTCTAGAACTCAGTGCCAGCGTGCATATCTGAATCCAAATTCATCTCTGCTGTGTCGGTACTAAGTGACAATCTGCAGGTAGACAGCAGGTCTCTGAAAACGTACTATTGCAAATAACAATGAACACCAGGGCTTGGAATTGTTCAAGAATAATGCCAGCTCTGAAACTTCACGTATTGTTCTTTGCTCTCCCTTTTCTCATGTGCGCTCTTTATTAGTGCATGGGATCCAGCCTTAGGAACGTCACCCTTCTACTTGACTTTTTTAAAAGACTATAAAGGAAGGTGCACTTCTTTTTGCTGTACTTTAGTACTCTTGCATCTTAGTGTTCTTACATTAAATAAATTCTCAGTGTATATATAGAAAACGAATGGTGAAACACCTTAATTATTAAGTTAGTATTTATGAAACTTGCAAACTGAGCCTGTAGTTTCTGGCATGAAATACATTATTAGAAATCTGTTTCAAAGAGGTTGATGTCAACCAGACATCGAAATGTACAGCATGTGGGGAGATTACATAGCCTGAACTATCTAGACTCAGGATGCAGAAATAGTGCATTGATTGGCATCCATTTTTAAGTTCTGCCTCTGTTTTCTTGGAGCTGTATCTTGTCTCCAAGAGCGCTGCTGCCCACTAAGCCAAAAAGTACATATGTACAGACAACAGATTTATGGCAGTTAGCTCATTTTGGAGCTTAAAAGTGGCTACAGATACGTATGTATTATTTATTCTAGTTAAATAATAGCTTGTGCTTCAGTGCTAAATTTAGTTTTAGAAATGCACGCTATTCCTTGTTTTACCTATGCATTTTAGTGCTTGTTGTGAAGGAACGGGCTGGCCGTGTAGATCTCTCTCATTCTCACAGGCTTGCTTACTAACTTCATACAGCTTCAAACCCATAATGACTCTTCTGCACCTACTCAGCAGCACACATAGGTGAGTTGCTAGTAATGAAACTGCAGATTCAGTGAAGCCTTAATATATACTGTGAAAATGAAGTTCCAGTATATTTTTTTGATAGTAATTACTTATGACAGTTGAATTCATGCTTTCTTTTTTATGAAGACAATGCAAATGTGCTGTTGCTTATTTATATTGCAGTATAATTGCTGAGGTTGAGTATCTTCAGCTGAACCAGCGAGTCTTTATCAAGGGTTGCTGAATAATTGTTGCTGTAGTGTATGACAGCATAACTGGGTAAGGAATCTAAATTCTGACTTAAGTCCAAGTCCATATTTGGGTATTCTGAGTGTATGGCATCACAGGGTGAGAAGAAAACAGACCTTGTACTGAGGTTTTTCTTTCTGATGCTATGGGGTTCTTCACTGCTCAGGTGTCAGAAGCCAGCAGGAAGTGCAGCTGTTCTGATGCAAGCTACTCCTTATGCTTCCATGAAAAATAGGTGCAGCTTCTTGTTTACAGTTGTTGAACAGCTTACAGTCTGTCCAGATGTAAATAAAGGATAACCTCAGTGCAGACTCCGAATCAGGAAAGATCAGAAGTTACAGTTAGTGGGAATGGTACCCTGATGTAGAAACTGCTGGGTACTCGTGGTTCGAAAGCGTGTTATTTCACATCATTATCTGTCAGTTTCATTTAACACGTATCACATTATTGGAAAAAAGTTTAGTTCCATTTCTGAAAGACTATTCTAGCAAACTCCTTGCAGACATTGTGAGCCTGGCTTATGTTAAGTGGTTGATCATTGCCAGACTCTGAATGTTATGAAAGGCAAAAGTTGTTCACATCATGATGGAAGTATAGGTGAGTCTGACAGGTGGCACCGTGCTAGTGCCTGTCTTTTCAGGAGGGCAGTAAAGCATGACTGCCTTATTTCACATTACTCTGGTGAATCAGTCAAGTCAGACTTGCTTTCTGTCATCAAAGGAAGGCACTGCAATTTGATGCCAGGATGACATACTGTTCCGGGCACATGCATTTCAAAGAACTTAACAACCGTGACTGAATGTGTGTATTTGCTGAAGCTTTTTCTGTAGTAGTAACAATAAAGTGGAAGTAAGTTAACATTTCAAGTTTGGTAAACCTTCTTTGCTCTCCAACTCCCGCAGAGATAATTGAACACATTAAACAAGATCTTCTCTTCCTAGCAGGCAACAAAATTAGAGCTCGTTACGTAGAGAGTTCAAATGACAACTCCAAATGAAGTTTGAGGAATAGAAGCCTGGGGAAGGAGAACTTCCAGCTACTAAAGAAGAGCCCTGATCCGGAGGAAAGCAGAACTCGCCTGCCAAAAACTTGAAGTTGGTGAAAACACAGGGCATTTCTCTCATTTATTGCAGAAATGATTTCAGCGTCATCATGTAAGAGATTGGAGATTTATGTAATCTTGAAAATGCATCAGAGTATAGATGGCTTTAAATGGTCACAACAGGCAATTTCTTCAACTTTGTATACAATCATACCTTGAGAAGAAATTAATACTGTATTTACACCTTGTGTTGCAAAATTCACCTGTTGAGCCTATTCAGACCTCCTCAAGCTATGCCATGTTTATAGGATGTGGTAAAGACTGACAAGTCTTTAAAGCTCAGAACAATAGTTAAGACCTGTGAGAGTGAAGCAGTAGTTAGAGCCGCTAAGGTTGAGAGCTGGCTTTTAGCAGGTGATTGCGAGGCTGTGTTGCCACCACCTGTGAGGTATGAAGGAAGAAAAGCAAGGCTGAATACTTCAGCACACACTGAAGCACCATTTTCATAAACTTTATATTGTTAAAGTTATTTTAGTTACAAATGTTAAGGGAAGAATTGTATTTGAGAGAATAATTTCAGCTGAGGGATAGTAAAAATTGCCTATATGCTGAATGCATTTTTTGAGTAGGTGATTTCTGACCGTTTGTGGGATCTGACGCAGCAGTATTAAAGAAGAACAAGTTTGTTTGTAGTGGTTATTTCGAACGGATACTAATGGAAGACAGAAAGACCCAGAAATGTTTGATGGTTTTAGTAAATGCAGTGAAGTGTAAGATGCTGATTAAACTAGAATATTACAGTGCTAGTTAACAGATTGGCTATGGAGGTTAAATGACTATTCGAACTCAACACACAGTTTAATAGCACCACTTGATTTACAGAAAACAAAGCACAGTTAATGTGTTTGAAACTCAGATAGGTCAGTAAAAACTCCCAAATTCAAGGTGAGGAGTTTCCTGATTTTCCCGGCGACCTGGGATTAGCTAGTTTTGCCTACATTGGTAGGGTACAACCACAGAGAAAATATGTGAACGGAAACAACATAGTATATGGGGAGGCTGGTATTTACCTTTACAGTCTCAGTGAGCTGCCAATGCAAATACTGCTGAAGTAAAGTCCAGTAAGCACCAAGAGCTCTGGGAATGCAGACTGCCTGAACTATCAGTGAGAGGCAAAATCGTATGAGAGCAGCTCCTAAGTAATGCCTCCTGTTTTATTATGTTGGCCAGCAACATCAGAGGAAGATGAGAGTGGTATGGCAGTAGAGGTTGAACCCTCCAGGCAGTATTTCACTATATTTTGTTGCTGTGCCGCAGATGGCAGCAGAGGGGCATTCTGACAGAATGGCATCTGACATGGAAGTGTGGATGAAGGAAGGGTTTGTCACTGAATTACTGCATGCAGAAAAGAATGGCACCACTGACATTCATCAGTGCTTGCTTAATGTTAATGGAGACCAGTGGGTGGTGCGTTTCAGCAGTGGTGGCAGTGACAGTGGGTCACCTCTTCTGGTGCAGATTTTAATGAGTGCAGCATGTTCATTGAATGCATGTCGTTCATTGCTGATGAGAATGAGAAGCTAACGGTCATGACTGTGTTGAAGAAATAGTGCTTTGTAGCTGAGAATTTGCTCTGTCAAACAGTGTTGTTTTGCTCATTGTGTATGTTATCACTTGCAATGAAATAAATAGGAGGCATTACTTTTGGAGCAACCTACATAGTTTAACCTCTAATTCATAGTGTGGGGTTCTGGAATGGAATCGGGAAATGCCACTTTCCCTGTGCTTTTCTGCTTTACTCAATGTTCTGTTTTTCTGTGAATAACCTTAGTAGCACTTGGACCAAAATAAATTCATGCAGCTGATTTTAAAAGAAAAAGAGTGGGGAGGAGTTAGACTTGGAATGCTCAGCCCCACTGAGTTCTGTGTAAACCTGTGGGCTTGGGTGCTTTATCAGCTCATCGCCCCACTCCACGGCAGGCTAAGAATGCTGCTGAGTGCGCTCAGTGATTGCGAGCCCAGGGTGCAGCGCAGCTCGTTTGCTGACTGGGGTTTTGGGCAGCTGAGTTTCATTGCTGGCTGCATTCCAGGTGAGGACAATAGACTATATAAGCAGTGATTCATCATCTCAGGCTGTTTAGTTACAATTGTCACTTGGCAAGTTGTTTTAAAAAAAGTGTATGGTATCTTTAGCAGCAACTGGCCCACTTGAAAAATGAACATTCTTCCCGCAGTCACGTTTGTTCAAGCCAGTCTTAAAATGGAACATGGGATAAACAATTTATTTTTCTTTGAGACTCTACCATGTTCGTACATTTTTCTTCTGTTAAATATCCATGTAATTGAATCTCATGTTTTAAATGAAGTTGTAATTTTGAAACATGATATTCTAATCATTAGATGGCTCTAGTAATGTGTGAAAATGTGGTGTTTTGCTCCTTCTATCCTTGTAAAACATCTGTGGGGGCAGTTCACTCACCTCCATCCTTCATAGTCACATTTAGGGTTAACATTGGATAGACCTTTGGTAAACTAGAGAAAAATCTATTTCGAGTTCTGTCAGAGCAGAGAAACTATAATTCTGTTTTCAGTTTATGACTTGAAAACAAGAGATTGTTTTTCTTCAGCAGCAGAAATAAATTCTGTTATAGAATTGCGTCTGAAAAGAGCAGGTTTCAAAGCAGCTTCCCAGCCCTGATGAATGAACAGCTTGTATTGAATTGGAAAACTTGTCTGGGGGGCCAGGTGTAACTAGAAAGCAGCAATACTCAGATTCATTTCTCTGCTACTTCTGCTGTTGTTGTCCCATAAATATGATACGTTCTTTAGACATTGGTTTCTGATGCAAGCCTGTGAAGTATCAGCCTCAGCTGAGGAAGGCTCTGGGAAGGTGAAATGCTTCCAACCTGATGTTTGGTGCTCTCACAGCCTCATAACAGAGAGCTGAAGATGAAGAAAGGTATAAATGTTGAAAGTAATTGAAATACTTTAGAATCACATTTAAAAAAAAAGAAAAAAGAAAAAAGGAAGAGAGAGAAGTATGTGCAGGTTTGGAAAAGTAAAGAGTGGCTCCCAGAAAACAGAGTGGCTAGCAAATTGATGGGCTGTGCTGAACAGGCCTCTAGCATTTTACAATAAGAAATAAACTAAAAGTTGCCTTCTCTGGAATTATTTGCATGATGGCATAGCTTCACATGGAAGGCATTAGGTACTCAGAGCAATGCTGACCTTGCTTTTGTCTTGACCTTAAATATTAGCAGAAAAATCTTTGTAGTGCTCACCCAATGGCTGGCCTTATCATTCACCTTACATACACCTTCTTGGTGTGTGCTGAAATAACTTGGTCTGCGTTGAAAAGTTGAACACATGGGTGAGGCATCTGATTATAAAAGCAAACTATTGTAATTCCAACTTCTGATGATCCATTGGGTGCTGAAATGTCCTAATGCAGAGAGCATTTTCTCTGACCTGACCTACAGTTAGGAGATGTTTGGCAATACAGTTAAGGTTACTTAAAAGTCCACAGGAAGGAAAAAAAAGAATCACCTTTCTAACCAGCCTTGCCAAGGGAAGTACGTTGAACTTACTCTCCTGGCAACGTATTTGCCAGCTTTGGTTGTTTAAATGCTGCTGGTCTTCTTTTGTTGCCATGGACTTTTGTACAGACATGTAAGTTTTTTCTTCAACTTCCTAATCTTTCTAAAGGAATAATGTAAACTAGTTTCAAATTTGGATAGCTGCTCCAAGAGATCTAAAAGTAAGGATGAAACCTTCTGTGACTGCAGTCTGGATGCAAGGAGCATACACAGGTCATTTCTAGCAGCAAGCCTTAGGTCATTGAATCATAGAATGGCTTGGGTTGGAAGGAACCTCAAGGATCATCAAGTTCCAAACCCCCCTGCTGCAGGCTGGGCTGCCCACCGCTAGATCAGGTACAAGACCAAGTTGCCCAGGGCCCCATCCAACCTGGCTTTTTATTTGTTGAGACATATTGCTTTGCCTGGAAAGGTGACCAGACAATTTTGTAATCACTGACATAGATAGAAGGTATTGTGGGTTTCATAACGTTGCATGGAAAAAATATATATATATATTGCAATTTATTTTTGTTCCAACTGATTTGCTCATCTGCGTGAGTTGAGTATTAAACTTTCATATTAAATTGGGTTTTGTTTGAATTAAAAACAAAGAACGAGTTCCCCAAAGCCTCAGAGCAGAGGAATGCAAAGCCTAAAACCAGCCCAAGTAACAAAGCTCACCTTCCCCAAACAGCCAAAACCTTGAAGTAGATCTATTTTTTTCCCTTCTCTTTCTTTTAAGAAGAGAACAGAAACTTTAACTCTGTTTTTCTGCAGTCATACTTTCAAAATGAAGTGCACTGTGAAGGGAAGTAGCCCAGAGAGGATTTTGTTTAGCTGTTTACTACACTGAGGTACTTCACAGAGACTTTAAGCCATAGAAAAGCAGTGCTATTGCAAAATAGTACTCTGTGAGAGGCTGTGATTGCTTTATTTACGTTAACACCCAGGCTTGTGCTACAAGCTTTTTGTCAAGTGACTAGACAATTTCAAGGTGCTCTATAAACTCGGATCTCATTTGTAATGAACTTCTAATGTGAGTAATTTGGAAGCCTAGGTTGAATTGGATTATCTTAGGCTATTTTCCTTGGCAATGCATATTCCAATTCTAAAAGAGAAAAGGAAACTCATAGTTTCCTGAGTTGCTTCCTTTTCAGTGTGCTGGCAGAAAGCACTTTAAATCTCTAAATGAATGGACTGGGGATAAGAAAGTAACTTGTTTTTTTCCTGTGTTACAGATCTGGTTACTGAAAGCATCCTGCATGGTCAAACAGTGCATTGAGACACCCTTATTTTCTATGAAATGAAGTTTAATTTTGAGGTAAGGTTTTGTTTACTTTTACCTTTTTTAATGCAATATGACAGAGAATAATTACAGTAATTAAAAACCCTTATCTGCTGCCTGTCTATATTGGTAATGTATGAAATATATACAGCTGTGGATGTGTTTGTGAAGAGAAATCAAGGTGAAATTCAGATGTGATGCATGAATATTGAAGCTCCAAGTAAACATTGTGAATAAGAGCCAGGAGACTAACCTGACCATTACATCTTCTGACTATTTTTAAACAGTTTCCAGGGAGACTGGAGGATAATACAAAATAAATGAGTTCTCTAAGCCTCTGAAAGAAGGGCTGTGCCTTTCACTGGTATGAGAACAAATAGCTGAGATGATGACTTGGTTTCATTTTAATACAAGTAAGAGAGGTAACAGGAAAAAAAAAAAAGAATCATTTCTAGACTAAACAGATAAATTGTTTCTAGACTATAATGCTATGGGAAGTGAAGGCTGAAGTGGTAAGCCTGGCTTCAGACAATATGTTGTTAAATCATACTCTAGTTTCTTGATTTGTTGGAGTAATTTTGACCTTGTGCACATTGTTTTAAATGTGTCCCTGGCTCTGACTCCTCATTTGGAAATGGTGCTTGAAATGCTGAAAGTTTGCTAATGGAGTTTTGTCCTGCTCTTCTCCATATTTTTCAAATATCTACAGTGAGCTTTTAAAATGGCCTTTAAAATGTAAATAAAGCAGCGTTTCAGTTTGTTACCAGCTATGTCTAAGGACGAGGTTAAATGAAGTAAAATCATTAAAGAGTAAATAGTTGCTTAAGCTACTTATTTCATTTTCTTTGTAACTCTTAAGAGAAGGCTAGTAGCTCTACTTTGTTCTTGATATTTTTAGTTGGAGTCAAGTGTCTATGAGGAGTTCTTATAATAAAGACTGCCAAAAAGAACACTGTAACTAGTGTGTATTTATGAATTATCACTGCATTAGTTCTTCTTTTGCAATGCCGGTGTTTTCCTCATTTCAGTGATACTGTTCTTAAATCCCTGTTACCAAACGTTTAATGAAGAAGCGTGGCTAAAAATGTTAATTAGCTTTTGATTTAAGAAATCATTTTTTTAAAGTATCACTTACCTCAGTCAGGCTAACCATGGATGTGTGACTGAACTGCTTTGATAACTCCTTGCTAGTCAGAAATAACAGATATTTGGGGGAATATTCTCAATACTGGGATTCTTTACTGTGAAAGAAGATTTTCTCCTGGAAATGTTTTCAGTTCTTTCATGTTGACCTGATTCATAAATGAATTGCTCAGAGTCCCTCCTCTCTGTCAGTAATATGTCAGTGCTTCTGGATGTTGCATAGGTGAGTGAGTGGTAGGAGAACAAACTGCACTTGAATTCAGAGACCTCTTCACATGAGATCTTGCTTCACTGGTGGCTGTAAGTCCTGATTTAGTATGTGAAATTAATTTAAGATCTTTCTAAAGCTTTGTCCTGAGCTAGTCAGGCAAAACTTAAATCTGCATCTAAAGCTTTCCAGGCTGTGTCCCTTCCAGTATATGGAAATGAGTGAACAGTATGTATGAACTGATTATTGAACATTAGTGATTCTGTACAATTCTGAGCTAAAATAATCCTTTGTTAATAGAAGGAAGTAACCATTGTCACTGGTGAATTTGTGCCTGTGTCAAAAGCACTAGCCTATCTAATATATTTTCAATTGTGCAAGTGTTTTTTCATAAGTTTCATATACATGTATACTTAAATATTTATGTAAGTACAGAGTATCCATTCTTACATATACTTAGGTAACGTTTTTCATTTTAAGAATGAACGGATAGTTATGAGGCATAAGATTCATCCAGTGTTCCATGTACATCTTCTTTTCCTAGGAAAAATACGTGAATGTGGGCTCAGCCATCTGAGGAATCTGCTAATTTGGCCATGAACTTTTAAGAAAGATCACTGCCAGGGTCTCTTTGTGAGCACATTTGATGGAGGAACAGTTTTGACCTGAGATTAGCACATAGTTGACAGTGTTAGACTAATTATAACCTACTTGACTTGCACACTGCTAAGCCCTACTAAAAGTCCAGCAACATTTTATGTTCTTTTCCTTTTATCCCTGCAGTAGTAGATGCTTGGGAGTTCCATCCTGATTTCTTTGGAGATACAGGCTGTCCTCAACCTTGAACCAGTTTCATAAATTTTCATAGAGATTACACCATTCTGTGATGTTCTTGTCTCCTTTTCCATTAGTTGTGAGCTTTTTACCTTGGGAAGTACTCTTAAAGCTGGGAATAAATGAAAGCTGTATGCTTGCTTGCTTGAACCAGTCACTGAAGAATGTTAGACTTCTCATGTGTCTCTGCTTTTCTGTTTTGTGGCTGCTTGGTTTTTTTCATGTCATTCCCTGTTATTTGTTTGTTTTCTGTTGAAAGAGTAGTGTTCTTTTTCTTTTTTTTCCCCTAAATCTAAACTGTTTTGTAATCAAGATAGAGGGAAGACTGATGTTTCAGCCAGAAACCTGGTGTTAAAAAATATTGTTACAGCTAGCTTTCAGCCTCTGTGGTAACCTGAAATTGTAAAGTATAAAGACAGTGTTTTTCTCTCCTTTCCTCCTACGCTCTGTTCATTTGCTAGCATCAGGAAGCGAAAAGAGTATGCACTAAGCTCATTCAAACTTGCTGCAGTACTATCTGAAAATCCTTTGGTATTCTGGATACTGCAAGCTATGGTTGGTAAGTGCATTCGCAGTAAAATTGAAGTAGGTGATGGAGGTTGTAAGACTGGGCAAATCTTTTTCTGGTAACTTTTTTAGTATGTTAGGAGAAGATTACATGATCTGCTGTTGTTCAGTTTGATATGTTTAATGAATGCGTGATTTGACTCATGGATAAGTAGACACTACAGCTGACACACTGACTTGTCAAGATGAAATGGAAGTATCACCATTCTACATGACTGCTGTTGTAGGGAAGGGTGTATGTTGGATTATCATTGCTGTCTTCACAATATTTTGTTGTGGGTTTTTAACTGATTTTCTGTAAACTTTGTCTCTATGACATGAACATTATTAAAAACAATGATTTATACAGAAATGGTGGTAATTGTATATTGATTCATGTTGTGACTGCTCATGAGCAAACAATGCAGGACTATTGTCAGAGGAAGTGGAATCAAGAGCATTTCAAAGGTAGAAACATGAATGAATTATTAATAAGTTGTTATTAATAAGTACAAGTAATAATGTAGTATTAATGAGTTATTAATGAGTTATTAATAAGTTAGGTTCAGGTAGCAGTTGGCTTAATTTGGAATTTCTGATGAATATTGTAAGGCAGAAAAACGTATTTTAAAGACTCATTTGAAGAGATTAGCAGCATAACTGCCGTACTTTGTGCTGTCTTCCTTCAAGTTCTGAGTTCTTAATTATGTGGAATACTAATTACTAGATAGCACTTAATTCATCCGAATAACATTCTATGTGTTTACTCTGCCTCACTTCCTGTTTTAGCGATCTATTTAGGATGTATTAACTGACTGGTGGGAGAAATTGATCAAAATTTACTGAAAGCAGCTTCAGGGCCCCTTAAGTGCAGCATTTCAGATCAGTGAGAATGAACTATTCCATATACAGCCCATCACAGGGTTCAGTTTTTATCTTCTGCGTAGCACAGCTGCTTCTGAAGGCAAATTGTGCCCTCGTTCCACTTGAAAAAGAATGAAGAAATGTGGAATAATATTTACACCCCATTAGACAAATCCAGTAGGTCACATCCTAGCTGTGCCACTTAATGACTATATTAACAACTCTGACAAGTTAGTTTATCACATTCTTCCTTTGAGGAAGTTGTCAAGAAGTGGCAGACATTGCCGGAACTTTGACTTAGAATAAATGCAATAAAGCAAAGCATTGAAGGGAGTATGTTCAAAACCACAACCAGACATAAAGGCTTAAAAACTGTTCTTCAAAATTTCATAGCATTTCATCACTTGAAAATGGAGTGAATATGCAGAATTCTGCAAGCCTGGATGTAGCAGCCCACTTGGTAGTTCGACCTATTACCATTGTCAGTGTGGTTTAGAATATGTGGATGAAATGCTTGAAACAATTAAATCTGCTCCTGTGGAAAATCAGTTTTGTGTTGCTTTAATTCTTCCATAGAGAAAGAAATAATCATTATCTTAATTTATTCTATCCTTTCTAATTCACTTATGTGCTTTTAAATTCCCAGAAATATGTTCAAAATAATGTATCTGCCTTCAAACAAGTTGTAGCTCTTGTTGTGAATGTAGATTAACGCCTCAGGCAGACTGTTGTTTGGTTTTTTCCCCTGCTTTAGAAATAAGTGCATACATCTGTATCTCAGTGCTGTGTAAGTTATACTCTTGGCATCTGTGAACATCTTCATTGCTCTCCTACCAGGCGAGGCTTAAAAGGTCTCATGCCTAAAGGGGAAGCACTGCATTTAGAGAGGAACCTAGCAGAAGGATGCTGCCTCACCTCTTCTGACTTGTACAAAACTCAGACGCTCCTATTTCAGCCTTCTTCTATGCTGCTCTTTCCAAATAGGAATGAAAGCCTGGAGGGCCTTTTTAAAGAGTTTAGTTGTTGACTGCTGTGTCAGAGGCTTCTACTCATGAGCCTAATGATTTCCACATCAGAGCTTGTTTCAGTCAAACTCTTACCTTCTGTTATTCAGAAGCTGTTTTGGGTGGTTCACAACAATGGTAATCCTCTTGATACCTTGTAATTTACATTTTATTGTGAAGGTATATTAATGCAAGTTTGCAAATTTGTCTTTTGACTTGAAAAGCAGACTGTAGCTGAATTGGTAATAGAATGACTGTCCTATGAATAACACTTAGATTCAAGTAATTTGGTCTCTTACATAATTTTGCTTGAAGGGACTTCCTTGTATTGAGCGAAGAAGATGATGCTCCTTTATGACTGTGTGAACTGAAAAAGGCATGATTAGTGCCTGCTAATAATTAAAGGCTACTTTTACAGCAGCTTCCTAAGCTTGCCCTCGTTCACCTTTAGCTTACTGTTTTTCAAGTTACCTGTTTTTAAGACTTAGTATTGCACACTGCACATAAGTGTTGTGAATTTGCTGAGATTCTTGAAGGATTTAAATGCAAGCTTGCTTATCAGAACATGTGGTGTGTGTGTATACAGGCCTTGTGGTTAAGTGGGTCTTTTCTTAGGGGAGGAGATGTGTGAGAGGTCTTGCATTTAATTGTCCACGTACATTTTACAAGCACAGAATAAAGAATGTTCTGTGGAATAGCTTTAAGTGACTTTTATGTTAAGTGATGGAAGGAAGACTTGTAGTTATTTTGTTTGCTTACTTAAAGACTTCTGACTAGCCACCCCAGCACACAGTGCCTGAGACTTTGTCTGCTTTGGATCACTTCTAAAGCTGATACCTTTGTACTCGTAGAACAGAAGTTAATGTTTACTGTCGTTCCTCTCATCTTTATGCTAATTTGAAGAGAACTGGGACTTTTTTTATTTCTGGCTGCCAGAATAGTACATCCTGCTCCCTTCTAAATTCACCAATGAATCACTAATTGGACTTTGAGTTCAGCATACACACGTAAGTTATTTGGATATGAGTGATAATTCTTCCTGAAGCACCTCTCTACAGTGTTCTCAGGGGAATGGCAAGGCACGACCGCAATATGTCAGTCAGGTACTATGCAATGATCCTGCAGAGAAGAGAATCTGCCTCGTGTACTAGGAAAATTAATAGCACCTTTGAGAGCAGTTTGGTGAAGAGTGACCTTTTGCAGGATAAGTACAAAAGATGACAACAGTAACATTGACCAAACTGGTTAAAGTACCATTGAGTTTGTAGTAAAGTATGTTTTGTTAATCTTAATGCCTGCACAACCGTCTTCCTGCCTGCCCTGTGGTACCATCATCGACTGTGAAAGATGGCACTTTGATTTACGTTTATAACTTTGGAAATAAGATATGTAGTTAGTATTACAACAAGGTTTGTGGTTTTGAGTACTTTTTGCTTAAGATCTTAACAGGTACCAGCCCACTGAAGAGATGTTTGGTATGTTGCAGTAGAATGAGATGTTCAGCTGTCATGAACAGTTGAGAAGGTAACGTGTCCTGTTTTTCTGGTGCCTTGTGCCACCAAGGCAGCGATGAGGGTACTAAGATGAATGGAGAACTTCTGACCCACTGGATTTTCTTAGAAAGTTACTCTAGCATAAAAATGCATAGCTTTGCCTATAGTATGTATAAATGTAGGCTTTTAGATTGTGAATCTCATGACCTAGGTATGTGTTTGCTCAAGCTTAAATGAATGAGTTAAGGAGCATCTACAGGAAGACAGATCTCTGCAAAAGCATAGCAGAGCTTTGTTTTTCACCAGCAGCACTGACAGTGGCAACTTTACTGATGGGCGTAGTTCATATTTGACGTGTCAGTGTTAGTTGTTCCACATTTGCCTATTGAAAAAATGCAGCTATTTTGACTTGCACTTTACTTAAAACATTCCATTAGCAAGGGTGGGAAATGGAAGGCAAAGGAGCGTTCATATCATCATAACATTAACCAGAGATAGTATTAAACTAAGAAATAAGAAAATGAATGATCTGTATTTTCTGTTTGCTTAGCAGTGTAGCTCAAGAAATATATATTTCCTTTGCTGCCAGACACCCCAGGCACTGGGGTAGGGATGATACAAATGAAACGAGGCAGTCATGTGGATGATCAGGGAGGTCAGTGTTTGCTAAGTGGTTACCCCCCGTAGATCTCATTTCTTGTAAATCTCTCATGCATCTCGTAAGCCATCATACTTCTTCTGTTTTATTGTATGTTTTTAGCTTGATGATGGTTGATTTTTACTTGAATTACACGATGCAAACTTCTGTTCTTGTCAATATTCAGAGGCACAGCCTTTTATCCTGGGTTACGTGTCTCTTGAGAGTCCTTGTAAAATGCTTTTTGAGATAATTACACTTCCCCTTCTGTTTCTTTGCACGGCAGCTGATGGGGTAGTCTTAATGCCAGTGCCACCTTCCCAGTCCGGCACAGCTGGGCACCCAGTTGCCATTTAGCTTCTCAGGGAATGTGCTGTGGAATTTGTGTATTTGTTACTTGACACCAGGAGGGAAAAGCATTTCAAATGCATTTCAAGTAGAAGAAGAGAGTGGGTACGTTTCGACATTGACTTTGTTCTTGTTAATTTGGAGGCATTTCAAGGGGACTTAACAATTATATTTGTTTTTGTTGGGCTTGTTGCTTTGTGACTTGCTATCCATCATTACCTTTATGTTTTCCGGCTCATTTTCTGTCAAATCACTAAATCAGTAGAAAAACATTTTATGAACTTGTTTCAAGGAAGAAGCTTTTGGGAAAGATAAAGTAGCATTTGCTGAAAATTCAGTTTAGGCTGTGCAAATGGAGGCATGGGTGCCTGCTGCAAGTTTTATCCTCCCAAGTAAGTGACTTGCTGGTCTCTTGGTGGTTGAGATGAGACCAAATGAGGGTGATGATCCCTTGACCACTGGGTGCTCCTGTTCCTCTGCTGAAGATGACTACTGCATTGGATTCTCTCTGGCAAGTTATGTTAGATAATCGCTCCATAACCCAGTTCTGTCAAAAATAAGGAAATTCTTAAATATGATGGCCAACACAGGAAAAAAGAAGTGTCAGAATTGGGTGAATGTGATTGTGCAGGCAGAAATGTTGGCAGCTGTTAACAGCTGGAGCGTAGCGGGCTGTCATAGCAGTTACCAGTACTGAGCTGCAGCTGGAATGGCAGGCATCCCCGCAGCCTGATGTTACTGCTCTCTGAAGGACTTAACATTGCCTCATTTGTAGGTCTTTTCAGTGTTTAGCAATATATTTGTTGTTACACTTGAAATAGGTTTGCTTGTTGTCATGGTCTATCCGAGCTATCTCTGTGGGCACAAGGACACCTGCTTATCATGATTCAGCCACTAGTTATAATCCTGTTTTGTCAGGATTTCCCAGAGCACAGGCTCTCAGCTCCAGGCCTTGATGTTCGCACTCCAAATACATACTGTTGGTACTGGGTTCACTCGCTGTGTTTGGCGCTTATATTATTTCTCCCAGTCCTGTCAGGTCCATAACTTAATATTTCTATCTCCAGCCTTGCAAGCAGAGATCAGTCACGGTCTGATTTAGAAATTACCTGCTCCATTGCTTGCAGGGTATTAGACGTAATACAAGGCAAAACATTTCTTCCTAAATCATTTGATTACAGGGAATCTTTTAGGGTTCTTTTTGGTCCACTATTCCAGAAGGTAGTAATGGGGAGGAGAAAGAGAGAGTCCATTACCTGCACAGAGAAGTATTTAAATGTGGTGTGAATCAGTGTACAGAAGACAAAGGGAATATGGAGGGTTGGGGTTTTTTTTGAGAAAAAGCAGCTCTCCTGTTTGAGCTGTTACCCTGAAGATGGAAACTGTCTCAGCTCCTGCTGCACACCAGGTGGGGATGTTTAGAGCTTGAGGGGAATCTGAAGGTGACAGATGGAAACCTGTCTCTGATTTTTGAGAACACAGTGCTGGAAGAAGGCAATAGCTCACGGGTCCCTTCATAGCTCTTTTCAGAATAAAGTATCTTTTGGGATGTCTGAAAACAGGAGCGTTGAGTTTGAAGAAGACCAGACTGTCAATACATTTTGGTCCTTCCTTCTTTAAGGAGTAGTATTTGAACGAGCTATCAGCTCAAGACTTAAGATGCAATACAGGTGGCTTGTGAGTCTCACCTTTGGGTGCAATAGAAAAAGCAGAGGAGAGGGAAGCTTTTTGTAGTTCTTGTGAACTTCTGTTCACTGACGTCAGCTTCTATCTCTTACTCTTTTATAGAAGAGTAGCAAATAGGAGAGAGGGAGCGTCCAGAGAGAGCTGCATTAAATTCCTCTGCAGACAGAGGAGGGAGCAGGAGCTGTAGTACCATACTGCTCCAGCCCACAGCCAGGTTGTACAGAAGGCCTGGAAGCTAGGATTGCTTTCTAAGCAAGTTGCTCAGGCTGTTTTTCATGCTCATGTGGCTTTTTTCCAGCTGTTAGTGTGCCAGTTTCTTTTGTGTGCATATATACACACATGAACACAGTTCTCCCCAGGACCATTCTGCATGGTGAAAAGACTGCTCAAGCCTGTAGTTTCTATTGATACTTTAGTTTTTGTAATGCTGTTTTTTGTTTATTTATAAAGTACTGAAATCTTAATCGTACTGAATCTCTGTGGAAGGTTTTTTGTTTTTATTTTTTTATTATTGTTGTGCTTTTTGTTTTTTCTCCTGCGTTTATTTTGTGCTGCTACTGTACTGAATGGTTGTATCTTGAAGTAAGGGCTGTTTTGGGGGGTTTTAAGCATTAGTAGGGAAAGATCTTCATTTATTTACAGACCTTCACCTGGGGTGATTGCCTCAAAATCCAGGTTTTGGTCAGGCACTCTTAGATTTGGAAAGCACTTTTACGGTGCTTCTTGCACATTTCTCATTCAGCCCTTTGTCGGGTAGTCTTAGCATCTGACACAGCCTGGCATTCTGTACTGGTACTGAGTGGTTCTGAAACTAATAAGTAAAAACAAAGTAGGAGAATGTTGCTTATTAAGATGCAGGTGGATGGGCTGCTCCAGAAACATTGTGGAGGATGACATCTTAGAGCAAAAGTGACTCCTAAATGGTATCGGTTAGAGATGATTTGTCTGTTGTTTGTGCCTTGGAGAAGCTCAGTCTTTGGTGTTCAGTTTTCTTAACATTGTTGAAATGTGAATGGTGGTTCTTTCCTATTTCTGCAAGTGAGAAAAGGCTTTAGTCTGTAGAGTTCTTGGGGATAGTTACGGAAAGTCCAGTGATGGGAGTGTGGTTTGGAGTGTCATGACAGCGAGGAAAGACTTGAGACAAAACCCAGACCATCTATAAAATGAAACAGGACAAAAAGCATCTGTAGCTTCCTGTTTCTGTAGACGAATGCTGTCAAATTCAGTGATATTTCTAAAATAGAACTCGAACGAAAAATGACTTCTTGAAACTTTCAGTAGCTGCACAGCAGGATAAAAAAATCTAGTGGATTTATTTTCTAGGGACTTGAAAAGAACACGCAGTATTACATACTTGTGAACCCACTCTTGTTTATGTGATCGCTCTAAGATGTCAGTTGCCAGTTAATCTAACAAGAAGGTGTGCTGAGAGAAAAGTCATTATCATTGTTAGGGGAAGCAGTTAATTTTCACACCTGAAAATGTGTAGCCTTTGTCTTTGGAAAGCAGCCTGCTCCTTCCTGCTTCCCCTGCCCCCGTGTGTCAGGATCTGGAAAGGAGGAGGAAAAATAACAGTTCTGATTTGAGATTAGCGTGTTATCTGACAAATTGACCCATGATTTGAGTTTGTTATTAAATGTAATATTGAAGATTGAAAGATGAATTCATTAAAAATTATGGAGTTGCTTTTCTCTTAGTAGTAAATATTGGCTTCTGGTGATGAAAAGCAGTAAATGTAAACAGTAAATTCTATTCTTGGGCAGCATTTTGACGTATCTTGAACAAAATATTAACCTTTACGAATGGATACACACCTCTTCTGGAAATGAATTTCCAGCATGCCAAGAGAAATATCTGTTTGGGGGGATAGTTTGTAGCTTGGTGATGCTAGCAGGACTTCATGTAGAAATGTATTTGAGAACATATCATTCCAGTGAACTCATTTCATTCTTTAATGAGAAGTTTGAGAGCATTAAGACATTAAGTTGAAATTCTGAGCGATAATGCATCACTGCTCTTTCAGACACTTCAGTAGGGAATTACAAGTGATTTGACACCATGGTCGCCCTTTCCTTGAAGATCTGTGTCCGCCAGTGCAATGTTGTGAAGACGATGCAGTTTGAACCATCCACTGCGGTGTACGATGCCTGCAGAGTTATTCGTGAACGAGTGCCAGAGGCTCAGATGGGGCAAGGTGAGTTCCTAAAAAATAAACACAGACTGATTTCTGTTTTAATTTCCTTACAGCCTATTCTCTTCCTCCATTTATCTTTCAAGTTGGAGGGTTTGTGTTGTATTTGAATAAGACTCTGGATGAAAGGGAAAGATTGTTAAGTTAACGAAGATAGTTGCATATTTTTCTTCCTTCTCACGGTGAGACAGAGCTTTCTCTGGGATTTGCTGTGTGAAACGTTGACTTTTTACATAAATTGTTTGTCTGAAGGATCACTTTCTCTGTGCACACACTTCCACCAGTCTTGTCAGATCTCACTCTGTTCTCTGACGGGCTACTGAAAAATAGTTCTTGTGGTGCCATCTTTTTAAAGCAGTGTTTAAAGCTGTGCTTTTTAGGAAAATCTAGGCAGACCTGTGCTTCAGCAAAGGAAGGGCAACATAGAATTACCAAGCGTGGCTGGCCATCTCCAAAGTGCGCAAAGGAAGATGTTTGAAACTCATGAAATAAAATAATATTCAGAGCACTGATACATATTACTCAAATCCAATTAGATGAAAGCACACTTTGTTCACTCAGGCAAAAAAGTCTGGCTTAAATGTAGCCAAAGTTGTCCAGAAATCCAGATTCTTCGGAATCCTTTGATTCTGTGCTGTGTATAATGCAATCAGAATGTAATCTTTAAATAGTTAACTTGTTTGATGCACAGTTTTCTAACTGCTGAGATCTTTTGAAAACCTTATCTCAACTTTTAGAAACAACTTTCTAGTAATGGATGATATCAGTTTTCCTTTGTGATGCTTACCCGTTTTAGGAGCCCTTAGGAAGTCTAGTTAGAGCTTCATTTTTTCAGATATAGTGCTTGCATTTTTCTACACTGATCTCTCAAGGCAGTTATTTTGAGCAGCTCTTCAATTCAGAGAAACTCAGTAAAAAATATCCCTTAATCACATAGAAAAGCCAAGGAGTTCTCTTGAGGTTCCATGGTAGGGTTTTTTCCTTACACATGTTTGTAGTGCAGTTGCAAACTACAAGCACCTTTCTGAAATTGCAACGAATGGACACAACGTATCCTTTCCTCTTCCTTGTGGCCATTAAAATGCTTCTTTGCCTGTTAGGAAAACCCATAGTGGTACAGTACAGACTGATCAAACTTGTACCTGCACAACAGAAAGTGTTATCCCTACGTTTGACTGTCAGCAGTACAGATTTCACTTCTCCAACAAGCATGCACACTGGGACAGAGATGACTGTGATATTCACATGCAAGCTACACAGCCACTGCTATTTCATTACTGTGGTGCATTCCCCAGCAATGAAAATTAGAGCAGTCTGTGCTTCCTTGGTAATTCTGTGCTTTGCATAAGGCACTTTGTCTGCTTGTAAAGGTCACAGGCTATTTATAGGCACAGATTCTAAAATTTTATATGACTGGTTCTGTGCTGAATTTGTCCATAAACATCTCTGTATGGATCACTTGGCTTTTCAGTGGGGTTTTCAATTAAGGTCTGTAGGAAAAATTATTCTTATCAACATGGGCTCTTCCTTCAAAACTTGATATCTTTCACTTGCACTTTCATTAATTAAGCTCTAGAATAAGTGTAAATTATTGCTATACACCACACTTGAGATGAGACATTGACCAAAAACTGTGGCTATATTTACCTGACGTTCTGATCAGAGGGTGTGATTGCATGGCTGAAAATAAACAAGGCACCATCCCTGCACTGTCGGAACAGAATGTGCACGCAGCTGGCCAGCTTTTGTGAAAACAGGCACTAGCTTAAACTTTACCACAACTACAGCAAGCTCAGCTGATGAACAGTAGCTTATACTGTTTGAGATAGTGGATTTATTGAAGAATGTACTGCATTCGTGCATGTTTTTAATCAAGAAGAGATATGTTAGTAGACCTGGAGTTGACAGCTGTGGTCTTTAGTTTGTATACCTGAAGTTTAAGCTTTGAGGCCCAAGCCTGAGTCTTCTCAGGTCTTCTGTGGCTATTAGGATTCTACCATTTACTTGTGATTCTGAAGGAATCAGTTGGAATATGCTTAGCCTACAATAATTGCAGGTTTGTCCTGAGATTGTTGTTATGGATGTAAGTCTAAAAGCATTGCATCTTTGTCAGTGTATAAACCTGGAGCATTTACCAAAAAAAGATTTAGAAGTTTATCCTAAACTCAATATGTTATGGGTTGAAAACAAAGCATATTTGGAAATAGAGCAGTTGCTTAAAATAGTACACTGTGATTAAATCCCAACTGTTTGTGTTTTTGGATCTGCAAGGATATAGGCCCTATAAGAAGGTCCTATGACCATTCAGAAAAGGTTTTACTGGAGAGACCTAACTGTAAATATAATACAAACTGTCCAATTGAAATGAATGTTCTTGCTTAGTGAAGCTTTTTTTCAAGTCTTCTCTTACACCTGCTCTATTCTGATATCAGCTGCTAATCTAAATGTTTTCTGAAGGACCAAAAATATATCTTTCTAAGTTCGTTAAGAAAGGGAGGTAAATGTAATTAAAGTGTAATTATGAAGCTGAATAGGCTTAACTGAAACCACGTTTGTATTATGAGGTTTGGTACTTTTCAATAAGCTGTCTCTTCTGTTCCACAGCCTCTGACTATGGATTGTTCTTGTCGGATGAAGATCCTCGTAAAGGTATATGGCTGGAAGCTGGAAGAACACTGGATTATTACATGCTGAGAAATGGGGTATGGTACAAGTCTGTTGTTTCTTTGATTAACATGTTTTTAAAAAGTTTGTTTTCCAGCTTAGCAAGAAAAATGTTCAGCATTCAGAGGAGTAGGAGGATTTCAGGTCTTTTCCTGAGACTGATGCACCCTGTGTGCATAAAAAATTAAGAGAAATCATACTTTAAATATCTTCTCTATTGAGTTGTTCTGTTTTTTTGTTGTTGTTGTGGCTTCCATAAACACTTAGAAACAGTCCTGTTTACTTCCTAGGATGTACTGGAGTACAAAAAGAAACAGAGACCTCAGAAAATACGTATGATGGATGGTTCAGTGAAAACAGTCATGGTGGATGATTCCAAAACTGTTGGTGAATTGCTTGTGACCATTTGCAGCAGGATAGGTAAGGTTCTGGAACCTACATATTCAAGAATTTCTTTTTTTATTTGTCATATTGGCATCTTAAATACTACATATAAATCGGTGCATGTTCAAAAACTACTGAAATCTGTTGGCAGTTAACATTTACCAAACACTTTTCAAAGCTGTTGTCCGGTTTTTCTTGTGGTAGTCAGTTGAGAATTAGTTATGTCCTTAAACATTTACTTATTGAGTATTTGAAGACACAGGGTTTTGTGACAGTACAGTTACGTGCAACTTCTTACACAAGCTTACCTCTAGGTAGTAGAAAAACAGGACTAAATTTGTACTCAACATTAATATCATAGAAGCTGTTAATCCTGAAATATACTTAAGGTTAAGGTACTATATTATAACTCAAGTTTGGTCACAGTACTGTAATACTTGCATAGCTGCATATGGAAACCATCCAGAGAAGGAGCTGGACTAAAATGTGTTCTATTGGTTATAGTCTGCTTTTACATTTACCTAAACAGAAATTTTGATAAACTTATTCAAAGATAACTATAAATATGCATTCAGTATAGAGTAGTTTGAATCATGTTAAATCCTTGCATAATTCTCATTTTGAATTAGTGGTCTTAAATTGATTGGGAATAATTTGTCTGCCAAGTGAATTAAGCTGAATCTAAATGTATCTATTTACAATGTTCCTATGCTGAATTCCAATATATGCAATTAATTTACTTTAAAAAGAAGTTTGAGTAATTTTCACAATGTTTTCAAATAGGCAAGTATTAAACATAAATGTGCTTTACCAAACAGTGGAGAAAGATGAGAAGAGAAATCAGAGCAACATAGCTCATGTGATGAATGCTGTGGTCTGGTTTTTCAATTCATTTTCATGTAGAAGTCACAGGACAAGTCAAGAGTTCTAAAAATCTTTAATAAAAAAAAAGAGAAAAATATTTTTATTCCTCAGCCTGCTCTTCGAGCAGCACATTGTTGGCAAGCTGAAATTGCCCAGTTCTCAGGAAACAATGGTAGGCATCCATGAAAGGAATTTTACCATGGTGCGTCTCCCTTCTGGAATTTACTGCTGCTTTACGTTCTCTCATGTTCTTGATCTGGCTGCTTCTCACAGTAAGTAACAAATAAATAAACAGAAGTGACTATCTTTCTGAAACTGACAAATGCAGCATACAAAGAAATGATGTACAATGCCAGACATTGAAAAACTGTCAATGTAGGGGCTGTAGGTTATTTTTGGGATCCCGTTCCCCATACCCTGGGTGCTCTGATCTGCATTTCATCCGTAGTGTCTTTATTATACTTGAAATGAACTACCAGTGTTCTGATGTATGGAAAATAATTTTATCTCTTCTAAAATGTATTAAATTCTTGTTACAAACACTGGGTTTATTTGTAATTCCAGGAATAACAAATTATGAGGAATATTCTTTAATCCAGGAGAGCATTGAAGAAAAGAAAGAAGAGAGTACAGGAACACTTAAGAAAGACAGAACGTTGTTGCGGGATGAAAGAAAAATGGAGAAGTTGAAGGCAAAGCTTCATACAGATGATGACTGTGAGTAGTGTGTTCCAGGGTGATTCTTGCACTACTGTTTTTCCACAGAATAGTAAGAAATGCATACAGGAATGCAATTTAAGCTTCTTCAGTGTGATGCAGTTGATCCCTGCCTGTATTGCATCTGTTAGATGAAGATCTGTTAGTAGAAGATGGTGTCTTCTACTACTGTGTACTTTTAAACTGAGTTAAATAGACAAATGACTGCCTCTAGCTAGGAGAGTTCCGTGACTTTTGAAGTTTTTGTTGTTGCCTTTTGGTTATGGAGTTATGATTCAGTTGGGAAAGGAATATTTTTATTTTCATACTGACCTTTTTCACACCTTCATTTCCAGTAGGATGTCTAACTATTAATGCCTACTGAAAGCCATCTTAAGGTTGTTAAGTCTTTGAAAGTGAACACATTAAGTGTAAATAGAGTTAGGACTAAGACAATGTTTGACTTGTTTTATATGCGAAGTGATGAGAACCTCTTTGTTTTAACATCAGGGACTAAGATTAACTTTTACTGGGAGGGAGATGTTTCAAAATGTATTCAAGGAGAAGGAAAGTGAGCAAAGAATTGGTTTTGGTGGAACAAATGTGTTGGTAAACTTTCAAATGATTGCACGGTGCGGCTTTGTAGGTCTGAATTTAGTACTGAAACATTACTTCTGCTGTTGCTATTTCTTCAAACGTATTCATGGTGTTTGGCACTGTAGTAAATTCTTGTTTCCCAGCATGCTGTTCTTTCATTAAATTCTCGTTTGTAGCAACCATAACGCTGACTAGAAACATAAATGAAAGCAATATTTTATTTGCTGGATGCCCCCTCCAGTGGAAAGGGCGATTTTCATATGATGTTCACAATAGCTATCAACACTGGCAAGAGGGCATGTTAAAGAGTGTGTGTGTCTGATTCTGTTGCAGTGAATTGGCTGGATCATAGCCGAACATTTAGAGAGCAAGGAGTTGATGAGAACGAAACACTGCTGTTGAGACGGAAGTTCTTTTATTCAGACCAGAATGTAGATTCAAGAGATCCTGTTCAACTGAATTTGCTTTATGTTCAGGTACAGTGTGTGAACCGGAAGTTCTAGCTGTGTGGGATGTGCTTTCTCCTGGTTTCCTTAAAACATTCAATAATGTCTCGTCTTTAGATCAGTCTTTTAAGTTATTGGGCATAGGTCTTCAGATTCTTTGTAACGTGGAACATCATTTCAAACTTGCAGTCAGCTTTCTGCTTTTTTACCTCTTTTTCTGCCTGATCAATGAGAGAGCGTCTTCCTCATGCTCTTTTCAGTCTGCAACCTAGACAACACACAGCAGGGGGGCTTCCTGCTTGAAGTGGACTGTATCACTTAACACAGTGGTAGCCCACTCAGGTGGGGTCCCCGAACTGTTGAAGATGTTCAAACCTTAGCAAAGTTAAGTGCTTTTTTGCGGAAGATGGTTTCTAACTGCAAGCTCCAGTGCAGTTGGCTACAATGCAGTTTGTAAAGATTAAAACGTTTTGTTCTGTTTTTTAATAAATCAATGGTTTTATTTATTTAATGTTTAATTGGTTGTTCAGATGTTATACTTGATTCAAGTGAGATTGCTCTAAATTGCATTTTACAACTCTGAGGCAAGTTGTAAAAACGATATTGCTTGCAAGTCTGCACTAAGTTTTCTTATTGCTCTGAGGTATTCTCTTGCTCATTAGATACTTCTTTCAGTATGTGCACCCACGAGAGTGTTCATAGTTACTGTCTTGTCGTTGTTTTCTGTATGGATAGATGAGCATTCTATTCCAAAGCTATAAAACCCATCATTTTCTATGACCACAAAATGTAAGTAAAAGGGAGTAAAATGCTGTTCACCTTCACCTCTTGCTGTTTGTTCTTTTAATTGGGAGTTATGCAGATCATTTTCCCTGCTATTACAGGGTGGTAAGATAAGAGCTTTTAAGCTGTGTATGTATGCATACCCACATATATATATGTATATATGTATGTATGTGTACACACATACACCTAAGTGCGCGTATATATTTAAGTTGTATTTTGTATATACATCTTGCAGGAAAGGTATGTCAGTCCACTTCTTGATGAAAGGTTTTACAGTCATTATTTCAGGATGTCTCTCTAGATATTAACCAGAAAAGAATCTAGCCCTTTGTTTATTATTCCATTGTGGATGTGTTTATGTCTAATATAATGAGACGTTCAGACAGAAAACTGTGTTGCTGGATTCTTGGCCTGCACTTAAACTTTTAAGGAATTTCAGAGATGGAATAATTACCTTGAGTGTCCTTGATATGTCTTTCTTTACCTCGTACAGGCTCGTGATGACATTCTGAATGGTTCCCATCCTGTCTCCTTTGAGAAGGCCTGTGAGTTTGGAGGCTTTCAAGCACAGATCCAGTTTGGACCTCACGTAGAACACAAACACAAACCTGGATTTTTAGAGTAAACACTTCTGTTAACTTATAAATTTGGGTGACCTGAAGTGTAACTATTGTTAGGTTGTCACAACCTAAATGCGTTTTAGTATTCCAAGCAGAGGTAGCCAGATCCCAGGTGTTTTCTGTGGTGGGAGCCTTACTGCATAAATCAGTGCTTCACCTGCTGAGAGGACCTTTGGCTATGGCTTATTAGGCATTACAGAGTGCCAGCTTTCCCCAGAGTGCCAGTTAGCTATGCAGCTGGTTTTCCCAATCACAAGGTGATGTTGGCCATGGAAGCCCTTCCTGCTTTCTTGGAAAGCCAAAGTTAATGTTATTTGGTAGACTCTGTCCTGTTAATGCAACCCTATTCTCATGTCGTGTACATTAGTCATATAAGCCCCTTCCATCAGAACTGATCTGAACTTCTATGCAGCTCAAGAGCCACAAGTTGACCATCTAGGATTAGATTTAAGAGTTCTGAAACTTTTGTTATGCCAGAGCTAGGGAGAACTAGAATTTTATTCTTGTTTGGAAGTTCTCTTCTACCTGCATTTAGTAATGCAATTTGTGAAGCTAGAGATGTGTCAATGACTATCACAGATTTTTATCTGATAGGAAAGCACATGAATGGAATGATACTTTCTCATTTGACTGAAATTAGTACTGCTGTGTATAGAGGTCAAGTTTTCCTAACTTTTTATAAGTGGCGTTAATTGTAGAGCCATGGAATCCTTGGAGTTGGAAGGGACCCTTAAAGGTCATCTAGTCCGCCTCCCCTGCACTGACCAGGGACATCCACTGCAAAATCAAGTTGCTGAGAGTCTGGTCCAACCTGGCCTTGAAAGTCTCCAAGGACGGAGCATCCACCACATCTCTGGGCAGCTTCTTCCAGTTCCTCACCACTCTCACTGTAAAAGACTTTTTCCTTATATCCAACCTAAATCTACATTCTTTGAGCTTGAAACCATTTCCCCTTGTTCTGTCACAACATAACCTGCTAAAGAGTCTGTCCTCTTTTTTCCTGTAGCTGCCCTTTAGATACTGAAAGGCCGCAGTCAGGTCACCTTGGAGCCTTCTCTTCTCCAGGCTGAACAGCTCCACCTATATCAGCCTGTCCTTGTAGGGTAGATGTTCCGTCCCTTGGATCACTGTTGTGTCCCTCCTCTGGATGCACTCCAGCAAGTCTATGTCTCTCCTGTACTGAGAACTCCACATCTGGACGCGGTACTCGAGGTGAGGCCTTACCAGTGCAGAGTAGAGGGGCATGATCACCTCCCTCAACCTGCTAACCACGCTTCTTTTGATGCAGCTCAGGATATGTTTGTCTTTCTGGGCTGCAAGGGCACATTGCTGGCTCAATTCCAACTTCCCACCCACCAGTACCCCTGAGTCCTTTTTGGCAGGGCTTTGCTTAGTCTTTTCATCCCCTAGCTAGTATTGGTAGTAGAGATTGCCTGTCACTCATCTCATGACATTGTATGAATGGAGATCTGACACTGTATTCTTTGTTTCGGTCTTGACCAGGAGGTTCTGCTTACAGGTCACCCATCCTTTAACCTTTGTTGTGATGCCCTACTGTTTTCAGTAGGGCAGTCTTAGTTTGACGTTTAGAGATCCTGCTTTTTCTACAGTTGCACATTTTCTAATTGGTTTGCCTATAGTGGAACTAACTGAAGATGGGATTCTGAGAAAAGGAGTTTAAGAAGTTAAAGTATTTATTGAGGATCTATTGAAGGCTTGTCTTCAAGCGAAGCTCAGATGCCTCAAAACAATGGATGCATACTTGCTTTCTGTCCTGTTTGACTGGCAAGTGCTCAGTGCTGAATATTATACTTTGTTAGTCTAAATGTGGGATTTACTGTACTTCAGTGGAATCACTTTAAAATGATGGCTTGATTTGTAACATGCAATACTACAACCTTCTTTGTTTCAAACTGGTCACTACTGAAGGATTTCCCTGAGGCAGCAGTTCAGTTGCACAACAAACCACATGAACAAACGTCCTTCAGTTCCAATTAATAATTAGCTTTCCTTCGTACCGTCTCTTTACTACCAATTGGCTGGTGAGCCTTTCCTGATAGGGCTGCTAATGTCTCTAAGAGTGATGGAGATCCACTGTAATTACGTTAGTGTACTCTTGGTTGTTACTCCCTGGAATTGTGATCAGTTGTGCAACAGTCTTCCTCTGGGGTTTGTCCGTTGTCTGCTTTTTCTTTCCTTCTCCATCCCCTCACTCAGGAGTATTTGTGCAGCAAACTATTAGAGTATTAACCCATGACAAGCTACTGAGTCATGGTAATGATTTCAAGAGTTAGGTGTTCCTAGCTCTAGTTGTTTTCAATTTTGAAAGAAATAATTCCCTACAAACATTTTCCAAACTACTGTGCAGTAGTTGATTATTACCTGGGGCAGTCCCAGGTATTTATGCAAACTAGGGGAAGATCTCCTTGAGAGCAGCCCTGCAGAGAAGGACTTGGGGGTCCTGGTAGATGAGAAGCTGGACATGAGCCAGCAGTGTGCACTTACAGCCCAGAAGGCCAACTGTGTTCAGGGCTGCATTAAAAAAGTGGAGTGGCCAGCAGGGAGAGGGAGGTGATTGTCCCCCTCTGCTCAGCTCTTGTGAGGCCCTGCCTGGAGTACTGCATCCAGGCCTGGAGCCCCCAGTACAAGAAAGATGTGGAACTCTTGGAACGAGACCAGAGAGGGCCACTAAGATGATCAGAATGCTGGAGCACCTCTCCTATGAGGAAGGGTTGAGGGAACTGGGCTTGTTTAGCTTGGAGAAGAGAAGGCTCCAGGGAGACCTCATCGTGGCCTTCCAGTACTTGAAGGGAGCACATAAACAGGAGGGAGAACGGCTGTTTACGAGGGTGGATAGTGATAGGACAAGGGGGAATGGTTTAAACCGAGACAAGAGAGGTTTAGGTTGGATCTTAGGAGGAAGTTTTTCACACAGAGGGTGGTGACGCACTGGAACAGGTTGCCCAAGGAGGTTGTGGATGCCTCATCCCTGGAGGCATCCAAGGCCAGGGTGGATGTGGCTCTGAGCAGCCTGGTCTGGTGGCTGGCAAGCCTGCACATAGCAGGGGGGTTGAAACCAGATGATCATTGTGGTCCTTTTCAACCCAGGCCATTCTATGATTCTGTGATTATTTCCATTTTTTAAGCATTCTTCTCGGTCTTTTTAGTTTAAAGATAAATTTTTAAGGTTCTGTGTCATAACAGATAAATATTTAAGGTTCTGTGTCATAACTGTATTTTTTGCATAAACAGAACTTCTGGTTGGATGATATTTGTGCATGGTAAACAATGCTGAATGGTTTGAAGTTCATCACAGAATGAAATGTTACACAGAAAATATAGTATTTTTTATGCTAATAGAAGTGAAAAATGTAAATAACTGAACTGCATGTTAAAAAAGAGAACATCACTGCAGTGGAAATGACCTACAACTGGAATTAAAAAATTTATAACCTTGTTATTCTCTGCAGGGAATTTTCTCTACTTATTGTTTTATTTTCATATAAATGAGTTCGGACTATAATAGGATTGAGCCTTGTAAGCCACCAAATGTAGCTTCTCACTATGTATAATTAGTTTCATAAAATTACATATTTCTCAGTAATTCTTGTTGCACTTTTGCCTTCTGTGGAGAAGCCTGTTCCAGTGCCAAAAGTGCCTGGCCTTCTGATTTCAAGTGCATGTGTTTGATTTAGCTTTGTATGCATTTGGCCGTACTTAGTCTTTATGAGAGCCTTTCTGTGAAATCTCGTGCTTCTGTTTTGAGTCTAATCAAGCTGAGCTCTCCTGTCTTGTTAGGAGCAAGATACATAAATAGTGTAGATGAATGCTGACTTCTATCAAAAGTGTTTCTTGTCATTTCAGAAAACAGTTGTTTGCTTTTTTTCAGAAAGGCTGAGGGTTTTTGAATTTCACCTCCCTGTTTTGTAGCTGAGTATTGATTCATTTCAAGAGTGGAAGTAGCCATGTTTTATGTGAACTGTGCTGTAGGTGCATGTGTGAAATACAGTTAAGTGTCCACTCACTGCTGGCACCTGAACATGCGTCCAGATTCCCTTAAGGAAGGTCTGTTTGCTCATACAGAAAGCAGCAGGTAGCAGAAAAGTACTGGTATATTTTAGTATTATTTCAAAACATCTTGGTTTCGTTGATCGTGTCTGCATTATATTTACATGCAAAAATCTTTTATCCTTTTCTTGTCGTTAATAAATGATTTTGGCACAGATGAAGATTATTGCCTGCATCTTATTAACCCTTTGATATTTGTTGTTAGAATTTTCTTCAAATCAAAGGAAATTGTGAAAGCTCTTAAGCTATCAAATTGCAAAAAGCCCTCCTTCATGCCCTTCCTGCTAGCAGTTGAAGTTCTGCATTGCATTTAGAAGCGCCCGATGTTTAAATTTGATAAGAATATCTATTGAAGTAGTCTTATTATTCATATGTACGTAAGAAAGGATCAGCTAAAACTTGCTTTTATTTCCAAGCGCGCTTGGTGACTGCTAAATTAATCCACCTATTTTACTGCCTTAAGCTGACTTTTTCAAGATTGCTAGGTATATCTTTATGGTAATGAAAGAAAATAGATTGGCACTTATCATAGAATCATAGAATCCTTAGATTTGGAAGGGACCTCTGAAAGCCATCTAGTCCAGCTCTCCTGCAATGAGCAGGGACACCAGAGCTAGATCAGGTTGCCCAGGGCCTTATCCAACCTCACCTTGAAAGTCTCCGGGGATGGGGCATCAATCGCAGCACTGGGCAACCTGTTCCAGTGCCTCACTGGATTATGTATAATTTCTTCGAAGAAATGTAGAAGTAATTCAAACTGGATGTAGTTATATAATCTTGCTATTAGATGCTTCTTAACTGAGTTCACTGTCATAATATGTAATTACAGAGATTGAAGAAGGTGTAGATAGTTTATGTCCAGTTCAGGAAGGTGGGGTGACGCAGTAGCAATAAAGGAGTGTGGAAAAGCATCCCTTCTCAAGAAGGCACTATTAACTATAATAATGTTTGTTTGTTTGTTTCCTAGCCTAAAAGAATTCCTACCTAAAGAATATACCAAACAAAGAGGGGCTGAAAAAAGAATATTTCAGGTAATTGTGAGACTGGAAAACTGACTGGTTTTTGTCCTGATCCTTTTTCCTTCACTGTTGACTTGTCAGTGTACTTTGTTGAAGGGGACAGAGAAAATACTTAATATTAATAAGGCCTTTTTCTCAGTTGCATTGAAATGTAGGGATGTTTGTACCAAAGCAGAAGCACATTTAGGAAAATTATTTTCACTTCTTCTGCACAGTTTTTCATGCATTTACTGTTTAGTCATGAGCTTCAGGTAACATGGAGTTTTCCAGGTAATACTTCAATTCAGTGACGTGCCTGGAAATCACACAGTTGTAAAAGACTTAAAGCAGTTGAGTCTCCAGCATACTAATACTATTGGAATTGTTCTCAAACTTGAATGCTATAGATGCCCTAAATGTCTGTGCTGATTGAAATATGAATTTGGCAGTGTAATCTAATTTGAAAATTCTGAGGTCAGCAGCTGAAATAAGTCATACAGCTTCTGCAAAGATGTACCAGTGACCTGCAGTCTTGAAAGAGAAGTAGAAGAGCAGCAGGAGGTCAGATACTTTCCTATGTCTGTAACACTCACAATGTAGGAATTCTGTAGCTTGGTAAATCTTCAGACTGGAGCTTGTAATACATGCTTGTAAATGAAGATGCATAACACTATTCTGTATACCTTTAGCTGGTGGTGGTGACATTGTAGTTAAAGCAAAGAAGTTTCATTCGTGTCCGAGCATGGGACTGATAGCAAATTACTTGCCCAGGTCTGAGTAGTTTCAACAATGATGTACTGCAGTGTATAGATATTAATCAGTGAGGGCTCTGACTCTGGTCAAGCTGCAACATTAAGTCACAATAACTAAGCTGTCTCTTTGGAAAACATAAACCATTCTCCTGAGTTATAAGATTTTTGAGTTTGGCAGATGACTTTCTCCAAATCATCTACAATGTCTATGCTCCATGTTCATCAGGGATCCTAACATGTTCTATGCTGAATTTGAGAGATCTGAATACTCTGTGTCCTTGGGATGCAAGAAGATTTTTAGAGTTGCAGATGTTCCTGTTAGTGCTCCTCTGTGGAGTTTTAAGGTGGGAACTTAAGCAGGAGTAGGGAAATGTTTCCCATGTTGCTGGTGCTCCCCCTGCTGCCATCAATCAGCACGAAGGAGATGGCAACCAGCAGTTCAGAAGATGAAGATGATTGTGAAGGGAGATTAGAGTGTTCCAGGGAAGCCCACAAACAGTACTTGAGTAGTGGCAAATCAAGACAGGATTTTCGGCAGAATTGACTTGGAATAGGAGAGCAGATGTTGGTAGGAGGTTTGAATAGGGTAGTATTGGTAATTGTCATTTCTTGCAGGTAAGGAAATTTAATAATGAGTAAATTGTTTAAATACTGAATAGAAATGGAGTTATACCTAGGTGAACGTTTCAGGTTGAACTGTTTTGAAAAAAAATGTTTCTCACCTGTAGAATTCTTTTCAGTTTGTGATGTAGTTGTGGGTAAGGTGCAACTGGCAACGGGAAAAAAAAAAACAAAAGCCCATAGGAAACCTATTCAAGAGATGAGAATTTAAATGGCATGAGTCTCATGAAACTATGAATCAGAGGTTTAGAGCACAAAGCACGAATAGTCTGTTCCCAGAATAAATTGTGGGTGCTAGGAGTTTTAAATGAGTTTTAAATGATTTATAGTGTAATTAAGGAGACGTTGACAATATGAAACCTAGTGGTGTCAAATAGCAGCAATACCCACAATTTTAAACTGTTTCAGAAGTAGTTTAAATCTGCTTGATTGAGGCACAGATAGAATAGATGATGGTCATGGTTATTGTATACTTTGATATCAGAAATTACTGGATACAGTCATACTTACTTTTCTACCCGCTATTATTTCAAGTGTTTTAATTTGAATGATTATTAACTAAGCATAAAAAACGTGTTGCCTTTTATCAGTTTAATTTTGTTTCCAGACAGAATGTTATTTCTAAGTGATACTGAATTCTCATTACAGGAACATAAAAACTGTGGTGAGATGACTGAAATAGAAGCCAAAGTGAAGTATGTGAAGCTAGCTCGTTCCCTGCGGACCTACGGAGTGTCCTTTTTTCTTGTTAAGGTTGGTTTCTTGTTGGCTCTTGCTGACCATATTATGTGCTTGGTTATGTATTACCTCAGTTTCTCCACTAAACAGAGGTCAAAGGTGGTTTCTAAGCCTTCTTTCTGGAAGCAACATTCGGGAGAAAAAATAAAAAGCTTAAATGACCACATGAGAGAGGATCATTTCAGTTTCATACTTGTACTGAATTCCAGAAAGAAACTTGAGTCTTGATTTTACTTCTTTAAATGGACATTTCTCCTTTTATCTTTTGGTTACAAAGTACTTTAATCATAAAAGTCTTCACACAAAAAAACCCTCAAAAGCTGCATCTTTTTAATGGAAATATGAGCTGCATGCTGAAACCTGCATCTGATGAAGAACTTCATGAGTTGCATGATTAATTTCTCTTAGTCTTTACTATAAGATGGACTGTGGTCTAAAGGGGACGAAACAAATTGATACCAAGATTCTGATGCTTTACTGTTAAAGTTGGACTGAAGCACTAATGCTTCAGTGTTCAGTAACTCCTGACGTATAAAGGAAAGAAGGCTAAATGTAGGAAAAAGTTCTCACTCTTAGGTTGCCACAGTTGCAGTTATGAATCATTGTAGGTAGCTGAATATCAATACCTTGCCTTTTCCTAAAGTACTTAGTCACCCATAAATTCTGTGGAAGCAGATAGGTGAAAATAGAACGAAAAAACAAGCAGAGGATTATAATATTCATGGGGTATCCTTTGAAATAATTACTTTTTCTTTTTGCTTCCTTTAAGGGAAAATATCTTCTTAGTTAATTCTAGTGAAACCAGTCTCAGCTTTTCAGAGGAGCTGTTGAGCTAGCAACCTTGCTGTGAAAAGCCTTTTCAACTCTATCCAAAAGCTGTGTTTGTTTTCGGTATCATAGGCCAGTGTCGACTGTACGGAGCGTAGGTACCTCATTAGGCATCTTGGAGTACTTGCTTTTATTATGAATCATCAAATTACTATTTTGTTATAGATTTTGTAGCAAATTGTCATTTGGGGTCCATATTCTGTGACCTTAAAAAACTGAAGAGGTGGAATGCCCAATAAATTAAGACAGAGAAACTTGGGTTAGGATGCTCTTGTGGATTGAAAATAACTACAATGTTAAATCCAGAATGTGGGACAAATTATGGCTGATCTTGTTTTATTTACAGCCCAAATAAATTCCAGTGACCCTTCCTGGTTGGTTTTTTTTTTTTCACTCCACAGATATTTTTAGAGAAGTGGTGAGGCTGAGAGCAAAAATTGATGGTAATTCAGCTTCTCAGTCTTCCTATTTCCCATTCAGCTTCTCTAATGTGGTTTTACTTGTGAAGGCTTGTTTCTAGAAAGGCCGCTGTCATGGTTTTTTTTTCCAGTGACTTCCAAAGATTCCCTCCCTAAAATGCTTCTATTTACTAGGAGACAGAAAATGGGGTGTATTCTGATCTGCTTGGTAAAAATGATGTAAAGACAAGAGCTTGTTGATGTTAATGCATTGCTTGAAATATCACTTTCTGTGGCTGGAAGAACGGAGCTTGGTAGCTCAAATTTTTTTCATCTGCATGCTTCTCTTTTTCAGTGTATTCATCATGACTTTTTCCTTTCTTCTCTGGCATGCTGCAGTTTAATGAAAACAATCTTTTGCACCCCGGTCTAGGAAAAAATGAAAGGTAAAAACAAGCTGGTTCCTCGTTTGCTGGGTGTCACTAAAGACTCAGTGATGCGTGTGGATGAGAAGACCAAGGAAGTGTTGCAGGAATGGCCACTGACAACTGTGAAGCGCTGGGCTGCCTCACCTAAAAGCTTTACTCTGGTAATCTTTCTGTACATCTTCAAAAGGAAGAAGGATCAAGTGGCATAGGGGAAGGAAGATAGACTTGCAATCTCAACAATTTTTTTAACATGATTTGTTATATCTGGAATTCTCTAGAATTGAGTAGAGCCGCAGAGTCCTATAGTCATAAGCTGGCCCATCTTGCAGTCTAGGGTCAACCTGTATTCTGATGTTTTTACATGGATCAGTTTCCCAAAAAGCACTCCTTAAGTCTGTTCTGTGCCTACAAACTAATACTGTTATGAAAAACGTTGTTAACCCCTGCTTAACCCCTTCTGGTGATTACCATTAAAAACACAGTTTGTGGCTTGCAGGGTATGAAGATAAATTGTAGATTTAAAAAACTCTCATGGATATGATATCTGTTGTTAACTGGTCCGTAGGAATCCCTGCAGGAAGAAAGTCTTGGATATGGAAATGTTGTTTAATGTGGTAGGGAAAGAAGTGGTATCAAGAAGCTGACATTCACCTGAAAAATATGCATCTAATTTCCAATGGCATGGGTGGTAGTACTTTAGAGCACAGCTCTCAGGTTTCCTCTTCCATTCAGTGACTAAGACTGACAAAGTCAGACTTAGTATCTATTGCTCTTGTGCCATTTGGATTTGAGAATCTTATTTTAAGTAACAATAAAAAACATTCTTCTCCTCTCCTCCTTACTCCTATATGTAGTCTTGGAGTAGTTTCATCTATTGTTAGATATAATGAATATAATCAAGTGCCTATACAAACCATTTTAAAATTGGAATTATCTCACATTTGGTGCTGTTTATTTATTTATCCTCCATTTTCAAAGGGTTAATTTTTCTTTTCTTTTTTTTCCAGGATTTTGGTGAATATCAGGAAAGCTATTACTCAGTACAGACCACTGAAGGGGAGCAGATCTCTCAGTTAATTGCAGGTTATATTGATATCATCCTGAAGAAGGTATAATATTAGGATGATGTCTAGGAAAAATGCCATAAAATCACTGTGTAGCAGTGCAAAAGCTTGAATGTGTGCAAACTGCAGTTTTTCTCTCGTGAAGTCAGTACTATCGAGTGTTTTGGCGTTATTTACTTTACATTTAAGTACCGTAAGCTACTTCAGTTCATTGTATGTGATTGTTCCTGGAAGATATCAAGATTGTTAACTGTAGTGGTGGTATGGGTGAGACTCAGTACAACACACCTGGGCTTGGGTTCACCTTCATATGGAAGCTGAACTTGTGTCTATGATTGTATATCCAGGGAACTGTTTAAAAAAAAAATCTCCTTTTAAGCTAGCTCTTTCATGCTATGGAGCAAAGCAATTAATTAAGTTGGAGGAAATGATCAGCATTTAAAGCTATGTTAGACTGTGTAATAATTGTCTTGTCTGTTGCATATATTGCATCAAAGCCAAGCCAGTATTTTGGCAAAAATGAGGAAAAAAGTCATCTTTTGACGTATTGTATATCAAATACTGTGGTCAGTAAAGCAAAGATATACATTTCCTTTCTGCAGAGAGAGGGAGGAAATTGGTGTTTGTGAAGAACATCTTGAAATTTATTTTTGTGAAGTGTGCCTGCTAGGAGAGGAGAGGCTGATATGAACCTCCAGCATTAATAGTCACAAGTAAATAATTTGTTGTGCTTTGAAGTATTTCACTTAGCACTGTTTTCTCCTTGAAAAGTTTTTACTTGATGTAGTTTGGCTGAACCTTAATAATTTGCTCTAGCAGATTTTTAATAGCCAAGGAATGACAGAAAACGAGGTAGCTTAGGGGAATTTGTTGCCCTTGTTCATGCGGTGTGGGATGGAAAACATCAAGTGTTGTGAAATAGGAGTTTGAGGAGAGTTGTTGGAATCCAAAATACTTGCCTTTTTCTTTGGGGTTGTCAATCTCAGACTTAATATATTAAATAAACAGCAGGCTTCTATAGAGGGTTTAATACTCAATTCTCACTCTCTTAAACTTCACATGTAGCTTTGGTCTCTAATTTCAAACAAAAGCAGTCTCTGATAGAGCAGATGTGCATGTTTCTACTCATTTCCAGTCTTTGATTTCTTCTTTACTTTATTAAGTAGTAAATACCCATGATGCTTCATGGTGCACATGAGAAGCATGCAGTTTCCAGTTGTTGAGCCCAGCTTGCCTCATTGATGCATGTCATGAAGTATGATTCATCTCTCAGGTGCATAATGTTGATGATTCTTGGTGTGTTTAGGACTATTTCAGCTCGTGTACTCTGGTGTGGATTGGTAACATTTTTTTCCTCCTGAAGTATTACTGCTCCTTTAAAAAAAATAAATTGCACAAACTCTTGTACCGCAGTTCTAGTGATAAGTTGGGTTTTACAAGTTGACAAGGAATCCTAAACCTGAGTAGCTTTTACTTAGTTTTTAATCCAGTTGATTTTTTTATTTCTTGCTAATCTGGAACCAAGATACCATAGATACCATCTTATAACTAGAAGTAGGCAGTTTCATGCATAAACTCCAACTTAAACAGTAAGGACTTTTCAGAAGGAAGTTGGAGCGTGCATGTGTGCGGATATGCATGAAGATCCTAAAGATCCTAAATCCTAAGATCACAGGGAGTGTTTCCTTCTTGTCTTATGAATATTTGGAGTGCAAGTCATTTAACAAGTTAGAAAGAAAGCTGTGTAATTTGCACACTGACTGTTTTTTACAAGGCTATGCTTTTATAACTAATTATAGTTTCCTGTTTGTTTTCTGGAGGCTTAGACTAATTTAATGCTTTTGTGTACTTTTACCTCCTTTTTGGCGTTATAAAATTAAAACAACAGAAAAACAAAACCCAGCCCTTCCTCGAAGTCAGATGTTGAGATTGTCCAGGTACATGAAGTAACTGTGGTAAAAGAACTTGGTACATTGTTAAATATACCTTTCTTATGGATATGTGTCTCCTAGTGGTAGGTAGCACTATATAATGACGTTTCAGGATTCTTAAGGTGGTTTGTAGCTGAGTTCTAGTTGGCTGATCCTGAGGCAGAAGATGGCACGTATCCTGTCTGTGCTGGAGTTTGTGTTGTTGCATGTCACTGTTGGTTTTTTTTCTGAGAGGAAGATGATAATCTCAGCACTTTATTCATACTGCTTTATTCAGAAAAGCTCCAAGTTTGTTTGTGTTGCTGGTTATGATAGGCTTTTTCTCTTTGTACACTTAATCTTCCAGGACTTAGAACTTGGTCTGTTAGATGCTGAAGGACAACTTAACCTCCTCCAAGGCGGAGGCTATATTGTCGCATTCTTTCAAAAATAAACAATTCTAACAACCATAGTTTTCAGCACTAGACAAGACTGCAATTTATTTGACTGGATTTCTGATAAATGGCAAGAAAATACTGGAGAGATAGCAATCAAGAAGCTACCTGTATTGTTTAACTTTGTGGGTTTTTTTTTCCCTCTAGAAACAAAGTAAAGATAGATTTGGTCTTGAAGGTGATGAGGAATCAACCATGCTGGAAGAATCTGTTTCACCGAAGAAGTGAGTGTATACAACAGGAGTAAATGTTTGTGTTACATTCATTAGCAATGGCAACTTTTTCCATCACTCAAAATGTAGTATGGTTATTACACTTCAGAAATTATTTACTACAGAGTAGTTCAACAGAAGGGAGCGCTACCTCCAGGCAATTCTGCAGACTTGTAGCTTCATGATAGGATTGTAGGGTAGGTTTTTCTGTAGTAAAAATGCTTGTTAAGGCAACCAGCAGTGGTACCCATTTGTGGTAAGTTGATTCTTGAACAATGGAGCTCAGACTATAGAGCTATAGACTATAGAATCATAGAATGGCTTGGTTTGAAAGTGACCTCAGGGATCAACCACACTGCCAAAGGCGGTGTTTCCACCCACTAAATCAAGCACTAGATCAGGTTGCCCAGGGCCCCATCCAACTTGCCTTGAGTACTTCCAGTTGTGGGGCATCCGTGACTTCTCTGGGCAGCCTGTGCCAGTACTTTACCACTCTCTCAGCAAAAAACATCCCCAGGTATCTAATGTAAATCTCCCCTTGTTTAGTTTAAAACCATTGCCCCTTGTCCTGTCACGGTCTACCTGTGTAAAAAGATGACTTCCTTCCTGTTTAAAAGTTCTCTTAAGTTTTGGAAGGCTGCAGTGAGGTCTCTGAGGTCTCCCTGGAGCCTTCTCTTCCCTAAGCTAAACAAGCCCAGCTCCCTCAGCCTGTCTTCATAGGAGGGGTGCTCCAGCCTTCTGAGCATCTTTGTGGCCCTCCTTTGGACCCTCTCCAACAACTCTGCATCTTTCTTGTGCTGGGAGCCCTAGACCTGGACTCCAGATGGGGCCTCACAAGGGTAGAGTAATAATCTGGACTTCCAGATTATTGGCAAGTACTGTGTGCATATGTGTGTAAAGAAGGAAGTTATGTTGGTATTTATCCCAAATGTAGGAGTTGCTCACAAAAGCCATCTCCAAAGCATTTGTGCTTCTTTTGATCAGCCTCTGACAGTTAAAACAGAGCAGTCTGTTATGCTATAAACCTTGTTCTGATTCTGCCTGTGAAACATCTTTGGTAAAGCTTTTGTTCCATGTACACCAAAACTGCGCATTATCTTCTTTCCTTGCTGCTTGCTCACTAGTGCTATTAATATTTGATCTACTGAAAACTGCAGATGTGTTTTTTTCTAAAGTATTAGAAAATGGTTGGAAGAAAAGACTGAAACCTTTCAGCTTCTCCAAATGATGTGAAATGCAGTTTAAAATCCTAAAGAAAGAACATCTGGCAGGACTTACAGGAGATGACTAATTCCTTATTGCAATTTTCTATTATATTTATTTATTTTCTTACCCATCTAGCTGTCTGTTTATTTATTCACTCGTTCATTTTCTTTTAGGTCTACCATCTTACAGCAGCAGTTCAACCGAACAGGGAAGGTAGAGCATGGCTCTGTGGCACTACCGGCTGTTATGCGTTCAGGCTCCAGTGGCCCAGAAACTTTCAATGTTGGCATCATGCCTTCTCCCCAGCAACAGGTCACGATTGGTCAGATGCACAGAGGACATATGCCCCCGCTTGTGAGCAGTCTTCTTCTTCTGTATCTGCATTTCGCTAGAAACAGGATGTTACCCGTGTTGCCAAGAGCAGGGGGTGGCGCAGAGTGTGATGTACTGGCTGTCTTACTGAATATATATTTTGAACAACCCCGAAGTATTTAGGATACCACATTTTGAATGACTTCTTCATTTGTCTTAAAACTAGCTTTTCCAGCCTTTTCTTTACTTCCAAGTAGTTAATATATCCAGGAGCTTTAAAAAAGCATTTTAAAGACTGTCAAAAGTAAACAGTTCTAGGAAAAAATGCTCATATGCAGCTCGTCAATGGTTACCGATTTAAAATTTCCTAGGAGGCTTAAAGTTGAGACTGAGTTTTCTCTTTTAAATTAAGAATACCAAAAAGCTTAAGTAGGCTCCAGAGAGTATACTCAATGCTTAAGCTCATGATTTACTACTAGGAGGGTAGTATGTGTAGCTGTTTGACCTTGGTGGCTGCAAGTTTAACGTTTTATAAATGTGTGCAAGTACAGAGGAGTGCGGGTGTAAAATGGTACAGGCAGGATCAGGGCTGTGAGAGGAGTTTCAGTGAACTTTGCCTCCTCCACTGCATCAGGGAGATGTTAGCTTGGTATAACTGTCGCTTGCTGTCCTTTAATGGCTAAGTAACACCTGCTTGAAGTGTTTCTGGAACGTGGCATAGCCATTTCCTTGTTTTGCCTTTCAGACTTCAGCTCAGCAGGCCTTGATGGGGACTATTAATACCAGCATGCATGCTGTTCAACAAGCTCAAGCTGACCTCAGTGAGGTTGATAACCTACCACCCCTAGGGCAGGACATGGTGAGTTTTTCTGATCTCCATAGAAGTGGATGTTAATGCTTTGGGGTGTTTACAGACCAGTTTAGTAATTATCCCTGGAGATAAAATGATATCACTAAAGCTTTTACATTTTTTGTGCTATGAGGAATTAATGTACACTGCTCCAACTCACTTTCATCAGTCTTCTGAGATTGGTTGTAGCAACCATCCTTGCATAACTTTGTAGTTCTGTTTGTTTCGTGTGCATATGTACAAATAAAGGCTAACTATGAACAATACTCGTGATGAGTGCAACCACCTCCTAGACCTTGAAAAATATGACCAAATGAAAAAGAATAATATATGATTCTGTAGCTTTTGATCCAGGCTAAGTCGGGAGGACGGATCAAGAAACTGCTATTCATAGGAGACTGTCGGTAAAGAATCATAATCTTTCATGGATACACTGTTTATGATGGTATTCACCTTAAAAGTGGAGCTGTTAAGCTGATGGAAATTCTGCAGTTAGAGATTTAGCAATAGAAAATGTTTGCTTTCATTTTTCTCTTTAAAGGCTTGGTATTTGTCCTCTATTTCACTTTTAAAGATTTGTGAAGGAATGGGAGATTAACACAGGATTTCATGTTGCAGCCTGTTACTGCAGTCCTTCATTCTTGTTTTTTGTTGTTGCTCTTCAGGCATCAAGAGTATGGGTTCAGAACAAGGTTGATGAATCAAAACATGAAATACACTCTCAGGTTGATGCTATCACTGCAGGAACTGCATCTGTTGTTAACCTTACAGCAGGTAAATTTCAAAGGGAAGGACTTGCTTGCAGTCTCGTAATTATTTACCAGTCCAATTCAAGTATTATAGGGACTGACTGAGGGAGCTTGTGAGAAGTTTTCTTCAGAATAGTCCAATACCTACATGCATTGCCATGCACAACAAGCTATTTCTACCAATACAGTTTTCTGATTTTCAGTTTATCATCGTTAATGCTGAAAGTACTGCACTGATGAAAATGAAGTGTAGCTTGCTTACTCAGGAGAGCACTCTCTGCATGTTATTACAAAAGAGCATTACTTGTTTGACACTTGTTAGAGATTATAGATATTTATTGACAGTATTTTTGCTTCAGCAAATTACAAATTGAAGGAGCTGAGTGATTTAAAGGGGTTAATACTATGTTACTTTCAGTTCTTTGAAGGTTGAAATTGAGAAGATAGCTGAAACCGTGGACTTTTCAGCAAATTATGTTGGATGAGGAGTAATTCTATTTAAGAAATTG
Organism: Pavo muticus; assembly: GCA_016647715.1. Classification (NCBI taxonomy): domain Eukaryota; kingdom Metazoa; phylum Chordata; class Aves; order Galliformes; family Phasianidae; genus Pavo; species Pavo muticus. The sequence goes on from JACDJE010000149.1 coordinate 6,091,139, forward strand.
GAAAAATGATAGCAGACCTTCGTTTTTAAATGGCACTGAAATTATTTAGTAGGCACTGTTTGGCCATCTTCACATCTATCTGCTGTCTCTCACCAGATCATAGCACGGGTTGGCTGCCTCGCTTTCCTTTTAAACCAGTGAAGCATTCTTCTCATGAAAAATATTTGCTGTACAGGTGACCCTGTTGACACTGACTACACTGCTGTGGGATGTGCAATTACAACCATCTCTTCCAACCTCACCGAGATGTCTAAAGGTGTGAAACTGCTTGCTGCTCTCATGGATGATGAAGTTGGAAGTGGAGAGGACCTCCTGAAAGCTGCTCGAACGTTGGCCATTGCTGTCTCAGACTTGCTGAAGGCTGTTCAGCCTACTTCAGGAGAGGTGAGTGTGGTGGTTTAACACTGGATTTTCATCCGGTGCCTGGAACTCCCCTTCTTCATAGACCTTGGTGCCTGCAGTGCTGTGTCTCTAAATTTTCTCACTCCTCTCCAGCTGTTGTTGTGCAGCACTTTTCCTCTTTCTAGAATTATGCTACCACAGAGGCATGGCCAATGTAAATCATTGGCTCAGGATTGGCCAACTGTGGGTCCATTTTGAGGCCAGCTGGAAATGGAGATACTCTTTTCTGATCTATTTCTTTACTGTCTTTGTCATCTTTGACAAATAAAATTAGAAGTTAACCTCTGTGGTAGTTTTCCAGAAATGAAAGTAGCACTAACCTGGATAGGATATCTGGATCAGTTTGTTGTGAGTTCAAATCTGAAGCTAGTTTGCTTTTAGTTTCTTCAGGTATTTGTGTTGAAGAAATGTGAAATCTGCTGTTTTAGATCAGTTGGCATACTGACTGTCCATCCTTATTTTTCTGTGGAGTTATTACAGTAATGACTATTCAAATTCTTCCAAGTTCTTCTCACATTCTGCAGATGAAACTCCCAAAACAAACCAGCTGCGTATATGGAAAAGTGAAGATTTTTCCAAAGAATTATTGATTTAATTTTTCTTAGTCATGTTGATTGCATGCTAATGCAGATATTCCTTGAGGAAATCCAAGGTTTTAAGAAAAGCTCATTTTCCTTGAAATAACTCATTTCACCATTATTTTTCCAGCCTCGACAGACAGTTTTAACTGCAGCTGGAAGCATTGGGCAAGCCAGTGGAGAGCTACTGAGACAGATTGGAGAGAATGAGACAGATGAAAGGTTCCAGGTAAAGAGGGGATAGCTTGTTACTGTCAGAACTATGTAGCTTTATTTTGCGGTGATTAATATTGTTGATTGTCAAAGGATAATGCCTGTTTAGCTTAATCACATAGTTAGCAGTTTAAAGTTGTTCTCCTTAAATGCACTGTTAAAAACTTCTTTTTCCCACTCAGTACCAACAACAGGGTTGGTCGAGAAACCAGGGGAAGTATTTTAGAGCAAAAGATAGACCTCTGGAGGACATTTCATGCAAAATAGAACTGATAGGCCGTTTTAAACCCTCGATGCGCGAGTAAATCTGTCTGCAGGGTTCATCAGAGCTATCACTTGTATTGCTAGTTTTATACACATTGCTACCCTCTGCTTTCTTCCTTGTGTAAATGAAAGAGTCGTAGATGGGTAAGGAGAGGGGTGGTTTATGATGCCTTCGTGTCTTAAAATGAAAATCTGTTTTTTTCAGTTTCTGAAATTAAAATTCATTTCTGCTCCCAAATGAAAATTACACACGAACTTCTCTGTGGTGTCTCTGCACAGCTCCATCCCACTTAAAAAAAAAAACCACAAACGTCTATGAAATACAGCATTTTAAATGGGAAAACGGGAAGACATTTTCTGAACTGTTTCATTGCAGGATTTGTTTTTATTTTTCATCTTCAAAAAACTAAACTATTATTATACAGGGGAAAGAATGTTCTGGGATTAAGACCTGTTACGTGTATTTTTGATCAGCAGTGTTTATACGTTGTAAATAATGAAATAATTTGGTTGGAAATGGCATCTTCAAAAATGGAGCTTTACTGTTAACCACAATTAAGTACTCAAATTTAGTATTAACTTCAAGTACTGTCTATCCTTTGTTAGCAGTTTGCTCCTTGAGGTTTTCATCCTTTTTACACATTTAGCACGTTTAATGCTAAACTCCAGATGTTTCTGTCCTGGTAACGTATTCTCCAGAGATGAAGATGAACGGTTCCATGTCCCAAATTGTTACATGTTTTTTGTGGGCTCCGAGCCGTTTTCAGATGTGACAGTTCATACTTGTCCAGTAATTTGATGATGAAAATAAAGCAATGATTGCTTTATCCAGTTTTCTAAGACACAGCTACATTTGCTGCCTTTCTTGAAGTGATTTTTTTAATTTTGTTTTAATGAATAGGATTTTTTTTTTGTTTACCTTGAGATGACTTTATCTTACATTAGCAAAGCACATACTTACGTTTATAAGACTGAGTTTTCCCTTTATTTTTCCAGGATGTTCTGATGAGTCTGGCCAAAGCTGTTGCAAATGCTGCTGCTATGTTAGTGTTGAAGGCCAAGAACGTAGCACAGGTTGCTGAAGATACAGTCCTGCAGAACAGAGTGATTGCTGCTGCTACACAGTGTGCACTCTCTACTTCCCAGCTTGTGGCTTGTGCCAAGGTGAGGCTAGCAGTGTTCGTGATGTGGCCAAGCATCTGTTTGGGTGTATCCTTCTGTCTGTTCCTGGTAGTCTCAAGCAATATACTGTGGTAATATCAGAGTTGTAAACTTAGTCAATATCAAACTTGCTGATAAGTAAATGTATGTCTCCAATAAGTGTAGCAAAGAGCGGCCCAGAGGATGCGAGGTGCTGCTATAATCGCCAAAGAAGGTTCCATAAATAATGTAGCTCATCTGTTGAATTGATGGTAATGATCAAAGGACAAACTTCACAAGTGTTAGTATAAGAAGTAAGATTTGCCTGGAGGGCTGTGCAAGTTTTCTGTTGAAGCCTAAAATTTCAATGAAGTCACATAATCTAAAACTTAAACAATCAAAATCAAGCGAGTGATTGTTGATTTCAAATATATTTGCAGTGTTTGCAGTAGCTCAATTGTTTTAATAGAGCCATTGCTTTTGGCCAACTATTGCTTCCCAGTAAAAATTAAAGCAATTCACAATTCTTATTTTAGAACCTGCTTTTGAAATCTGCAGGTTCTGCTTCTGTAGGGTTGTGTTGGTAAATGGGTATTCAGCTGTTCTGAAACATCCAGGAGGCTCATAATAAAACTAATGGCCCATTTGAACTATTACATTTTCAATATTTTCACCTTGTTGCTTTGGCTGTAAGAGCTTTTTGTAATGAATGTGTATGAATTTTCATTATCTTGACTTGGCATTGTTACTGCCTATAAATTTCTCCAGCACAGAATAAGAGAGGCAGTGGCATCCTTTTTCCCTCAGAAGATATACACAGTTTTACTGTTGCTAAAAGCTGTCTAGGTATGCCTGAATGAAATAAGGAGGATTGCTTCTAATAGATTACAGAGTTTATTACCTGTCTTTGTATCTTCATAAGTAGAATGCTATTTGGTCTGTACCAAGTATTTTCTTATAACAAACAAACAAGAGGCTGGTATCAGAAGGCTTTACAAATCAATTCCAATTAAATTTCCATTTTCTTTAGAACTCCAGAGTACAGAAGTGTGTCAAGTGTACAGTTATTTTGGAGGAATTCAGTGCTTGCCTACCATCCACAACCACTGTGTTGTGTTTGCCTGAATCAGTAGCTGCTGAAGAGGTGGAACAAAGTGGCAGCCTCCTTTCTTGACATCTAAATGAAAATGAAATCAATGACATGCAGGGCCTAGATTCCTAATTTAGATGTCTGAAACTACCTATTTAAATACTAACTGCGGGGTTTTCTGTCTAAGGAAAACAGTACTGTAACAGATGTTTTGTTTACTGGTAATTGGAAAATTTGCAAATAAGGTGTTTTCTGAATGCTTTGTCTCCCTTCTACATGCAGGTTGTGAGTCCTACCATCAGCTCTCCAGTATGCCAGGAACAGCTGATCGAGGCAGGAAAGCTGGTGGACCGTTCAGTGGAGAACTGTGTGAGGGCCTGCCAGGCTGCCACAGATGACACTGAGTTACTGAAGCAGGTCAGTGCAGCTGCCAGCATTGTCAGCCAAGCCCTGAATGACCTCTTGCAGCATGTCCGCCAGTTTGCAAGCAGGGGAGAGCCTATTGGACGCTATGATCAGGCCACAGATACCATCATGTGTGTCACGGAGAGTATTTTCAGTTCAATGGGGGATGCTGGTAAGTCTCTCTAATGGATAGTAGCTTTTCATGATTCAGAGATGTGCACATTTCAAATAGTCAAAAACCCATGTAGGATACTGTACTTCTAGGTAGTCATTCAGTCATATTGTATCAGTGAAATGCACATAGCTACGTGCTAGATAGAATGAATATTCTTCAACAACACTAAATGCCGTGCCAACCAATCACTTCAGTACTCTACCTGTTTTCTTGTACTGCTTCGCTTAACAAAACTGTGCAGCACATTCTAATCTCTGAATAGGAAGACAGATAGCCGAGTGAATGGTTGCCAGTGACTGATTTCATGGTGCTTAGATTTTGTTGTAGGTTTTAAAAATTACTTTTGCTTATTCTTATGATGTTTCTAAAATGTGCAGCGTCTGGAACCAGCCAGGCTTGAGATGCCTAACATTTAAATGACCCAATATGACCTTCTAGTAAGGAAGTAAGAAATTAAATCGAACAGTGAAGCTTGAATAGTTAAAAATGGGATGAATTATCAATGTGAAGGGACAGTGTCAATTTGATATCTAAACAACTCATTCAATGTTTAAAACTGGCATCAATTTTAAAAAGCAGTTGTGGTATCTCTTGGGATTTTTATGGCTTTGCTCTGCTTTTTCTTTTGTGTTATCTGAACACAAGGCTGGGAAATTAAGTACTTTACACAGTTGTATTCATAGTACTGTCAGTATGAACCAATTAAACTTCTCTTGTAAATTCAGATGATTTCACATGTTTATTTCAAGGAGCTCAGTTCAGCTGTGCAGCACTCTCCTAGCGGAACTTGTGCAGGGAAGTAATTTGTGTTCTCAGTGTATTTTGGCACTGGAAGAAGCTTCTTTGAGAAATCTGATTAAGATTTTTAAGATGCATTGCTTACTAACCTGTTCTTGATCTTCCCATTGAAAGCTGACAAAATTTATTGTGATATTCTGTAGCTATCCAAAGGAATCTAATTAGTAGATACATGTGTGATGAAGCGTGTTAAGTTTTATGTCATATATAAACCATTCAGCTTCTGTACAGAAGGATGCAATAAAGGATAATCTTGGTAATGTTTCCTTTCACAGTCAAGTATCTTGTTATGCTTGCTGTACTTGGTTTTTAGTAAAAGCCATTCAGATTTCAGGTGGTGTTTCCAATTACTGATAGCCTTCTTACAATCATGATTTGGATGGTAAAAAAAAGAACTTTGTCTTGGGACTGCTGTATCACTGCCTAATCAGATTATTCCTTAAGTTTGATTTGCTGGCCTAATATTGTAGCAAAAAGCATTTCAAGGGACTGTTAACTGCAGAAAATGTGGAATGGGAGCTGAATTAGACATTTGGATAAAACACTGATTGCAAAAGCAGACACTAGGAAGTACCTGGTAACAGCTACTACACTTTCATTTTCTACATTTAATGCTATAGCCCTACATGGCAGTTTTGCACCTGAAAAAAATATGGCTCTGGTTTTCTTTCTAATTTTTTTTAACTTAAAAAGAGTTAGACCTTTGACCCAAACACCCCTTGTTGTTTTGGCTGAAAACACCTTATTAATTTTGAGTCCTTCCTGAAAGAACTCTTAATCTAGTTTATGTTGTTAGACAGAAGATAATTTCCCAAAACAAATGTCCTAAAAGAATAGGCAAGAGGGGGCAATTTTTATTACAGGCTGTAATTTCAGAGTATTATTGTTAATTTTCACTGTGCCAAGAGTCTGCCTGAAATTGACATACCGTATTTTGCTTTTTGTCTAGTTATCTAATATAAGTACTACATTTCTTCTGCATGTCCCTTGTAGCAGGTTCCATCACGCACATTGTCATCAGGACTTGGTTTGTGAAACTCCTAAGTTGTGAACTACTTACCTGTCCTTTCTGAAATCAAAAGAATACTTCAGCAAATGTTACTTTATGGTCACCTTGTTGACTTTTGAAACCAAAGCTCAAATGCAAAGAGTAGGACAGTAAAAACATATTTGCATATCATAGGTGAAATGGTACGGCAGGCCAGGGTGCTGGCTCAAGCAACTTCAGATCTCGTCAATGCCATGAGGTCAGATGCTGAAGCAGAAATTGACATGGAAAACTCAAAGAAGCTCCTAGCAGCTGCAAAGCTCCTTGCAGATTCTACAGCCCGAATGGTTGAAGCTGCAAAGGTACAGGGGGGGAAATTGAAGTAATTGTCAGCTTACAATGGTGTAGTTAGGCACAAGGAAGAGAAGGTATGTAGTATGTTATAGTAGAAACTGTTTTTCTTGTCCTGTAGGTGTTTTGCATTTAATGGCGTGTCCAGAACTTTTTATAAATTATCTGCTTGGTAATCACCTGCTTATAAAAACTCTTCTTGTTCTGCTTTGCTGATCTGTGTGCAGGGTTGTCATGACCCAAGCCGTCTCAAGCCGTTACCACCAGTCATGGCCACTGTGATGCAAAGTCCTTCACCAGTCTTCCAGTTCAAATAGAACAAGAAACCACAATAATCTCTGTCAACTGACAGAAGCCATACAAAGCTGCTTTGCCTCTGTTTCTTTCAGGAGCAGTTTCCTCTGTCTAGGGAGCGCTGTATGTGTTGTATCCCATGTGCACCTCCCCGGCCCCTACTGCATGTCTGCTCTCACAAGAGAGACAAATATCTAGACTCCTCTGTCCTTTCTGTGATAGAAGCTTATTTAAATCCACAAGGTGGGCATATGTTCTTGGAATTGAGTCCCAGATCCTGTACTCAAAAGGTGTTTACAAATCAGGGCTAGCCATTCTCCTAGGCCTCTAGAAGACCTATATGCCAGGCTACAATCATAGGTTGACTTTCCAGTACTTTCTCAGAGTTCAGATGGACAAAACCTCCAGTGTGGACTGCTGTTTCTAAAAGGCATATTCAGTTAAGGATTTTAAAACCTAGTTTTTCCATATAATTTTTTTCATTTTTTCATATAATCAGAGTATGCTTTTACAGGTCACAGGAGCATTGTTTTACAAGACAACTTTTTCCCCATACATCTAAAGTAGCACAGATGCAAAAGCAGTACACAAAGCAGATGTTCCACTTCCTTGAAGTACTAAAGTATAAGTAAACAACAGTAACGATGTTTCATAACCAATTTTCTGCTCAGACTTGTTTTGTAGTTTAGTGTCTTCTCATAGTCTAATGTTCTGATTCTGGATAAGGTAATATAAAGAAAATAAAGGCCGATGTAGCAGACTGTGACTAAAGGTTCTATATTCACCTCTTCAAGATCAGCTTATGTGGTTGATGCATTTTGCTCTGAAACTTTGTGCAGGGAGCTGCAGCCAATCCTGAAAACGAGGATCAGCAGCAGCGTCTGCGAGAAGCAGCGGAGGGACTGCGGGTTGCTACGAATGCTGCTGCACAAAATGCCATCAAGAAGAAAATTGTCAACAGATTAGAGGTTGGAACCACATACTATTGAATTTTCAGCTTATTTTGATAAGCCTCTAGATAAGTGGAAGTAATTAGAAATACATACTTCAGGAGAAGTACTAAGCGCTGTAAGATCAGTTCTAGGATACAGTGCTTGAAATTTGAAATGCTAACATGTGATACCATAGTTGTCAGATACGGAAGATTGAAGAGCTTTTATCACTGATGTAGTAAAAGTGGTGTAAGCATTTGATTCAGAAAATATTTGATGGTAGCTTAGCCATATAATTGGAAAAGTTGAGGTTTCAAACAGCTGAGCTGAAACTCCTTCATTGCCATTCTAATTTATCTATATGATCTGTCATTTACACAGAATATCCTTTGGTGCTTTTTATCAGTATATGTGCCAGAGTTTCATGTAAACTTCCTTATGAAGTTATGTCGAAATGCACCATATCCAATTAAAGTGTTAAGTTACGAACAGAATCAAAGAAACAAACAAAACTGGGAAGATGCATAGTAATTGATGGCAGAGCCAAGGCGAGGAAGGCCCTATGGATGAAATTTATCCGTAGTTTGGTTTTTAGGCCAGGTTTGATCTTCCTGTTCTCAGCTGAAATGTAGAAAAGACAGATTAAAAAAAAAAAATCTTTCATAATATCTACTTTATAATTGTGGTCTTTCAGTAGTCTGAAGATTATTTATATACAACAAGATTAGACAACAAGATCATCTAACTAAATAATGGTTATTCGTAAGCGTATTTAGCTGCTTTATATAGAATAAAAAATCAGGAGTATTTTAGGAAATAAATCACGCCTCAAATTTGCTAAGTGAATTCAAGAAAACTTTATAGAAAAGATGGTTTTATAATGCCCTGATAATACATAACAGCTTACACAGGAGTGAAGTGTGTGATGGTGAGGATGAACTTCATACGTTGGTTGTGTTTAGTGGGCCAGTTAAAGAAGAGTATTGCGTAACATGTTGGAACATCTTGGGTAAGTTGTTGGAATTTTTAATTTTGCAGGAGGGGAAGGTTGATAACAAAAATCTCAGGCATTTGGAGAAGATTTCTCAGTATTTTTAGAGTACTTCATACCCTGAATTACTCAGTCTAACTACTAAGTTTTTAACTGTTTCCTTTTGTCCTTAGATTGCAGCTAAACAAGCTGCAGCTGCTGCTACTCAGACTATTGCAGCTTCTCAGAATGCAGCTGTTTCAAATAAGAACACCGCAGCCCATCAGCAACTTGTGCAGAGCTGTAAGGTAAACCTATCACAACTCGGTGCCAAATGCCTGAAGTCAAGCATGTTCCAAGCTAAAATTCAGAGTCCTTGTGTCAAGAAGCTGTTCTGTTTTGGTTTTATGCTACATTTTACAGCTTACTTTCTAACTAATGCTGGACAAGTGTTACTTTGCAGTTTTTAATGAAATTACATTAAAAAAAAAAAAGTTGAAAAGAGGACAGTAGAAGACAAAATTATATTCTTGAGAGCAGTCATGCAGGGAATGAGAACCAAACCACAAAAGAAATAAATAAAGTAGCTCAAGTATGTCTCAAGATTGTATTTCAGGAAGCTACTGTTTTAGTATGAATAATTAGAAAGAAGAAGCTGATTCACTGCATACATTACAACTTATTCTAAATTGATCCTGATTATGATTTATTAGATAGGGGAGGAGATCAATACCTACTTTGGTACGTTGAGGGGGGGAATTCAGTATTGCGCTGCCAAGGTAAGATTAATGTGAAGTGGACAGACGGAGTTATGTTTGGGCACTCCAGGAATAATGTTTTGACAAAACGCATTTCAGAATGCTACAGCTGTCCTGTAATTAATATTGTCAAGGAAAAGTAGACTGAGGTGCTCAATTGTGCTTTTTTTTTAAAAGCAAGACACTCATTTGGAAACCTACTAACATTTATGCATGCAAACAAAGTCATTCTAAATGCTGTGTAAGCACATAACTTTTCAGAAGAATCTTGATTGTCTTGTAGGATCTTTAAACTGAGTAGCATAAACAAATATTTCTAAATAAGAGTGGAATATTTCTGATAAATCCTGTTCCGTATTAATTCAGTTTTGTGGACTCCTAAGAAGATTTTGTGAAGGCATAAGAGTATTGTATCTGTGAATTTTAGCAGTCATCCTGAAGGGGATGTGGAAAGTTTGATTTAGTGTCAAGGAATTTGTTCATATTGATCTGCTGAAAGTTTCTCCCTTTGTTTACTACAGAATGTTGCAGACCACATTCCTCAGTTGGTGCAAGGCGTGAGAGGAAGTCAGGCTCAGGCAGAAGACCTCAGTGCACAGCTTGCTCTGATAAACTCCAGCCAGAACTTCCTTCAGGTGAGGTAAACCTCTGTAGTAGATTCCGTCAAAACAAATGGCACCACTTAATTCTCTGTGTTTTTATTTGTGACAAATAAGCAGTAAACAGTAAAGAACAACGTAAGGATGTTCATCACAGATTGGGAGCCAGGGCTCGGGTGAGTTTAGTTTGTCAGGTCAGATAGCTGACGCATGTTGAACCTGAGGAGAATGAGAACTGCCAAAGTTTTGAATATAAGTAACAAGAAAACTGAAGTATACAGAGAGGGAACATTCATTTGAATGGCATTTGCTTTCTCAGTAAGAGTTAATGAACAAGGTGGTGACAATTCAGCGTCTTTCTAAGCACAGGTCTGAATGTAAGAGATGCTGTCATAACCATTTTTAATGAAGCCAGAGTTGCGGTGCTGCAGCAGCAATCTCCAGAATGCTTCAAAAATGACAGAGACAGGGATTATTACCATGGGTTTTAGATATTAGCCTGCAGATGTAGCACATCTTGATTTCTGCTCAAAACGTGAGTTTTGATTCTGCTTCTTATAAAATGAAAAAAAAGATGAAGAATGTGATAACACTGTTGGGTGTATTGCTGACAGTACAGGAAACAAGCTGAAGAAACCAGTTGTCCGGGTATTAACACTGTCGTTAATAGGCATCAGCTATACCTTTAAAAGTGAAGTGGAAATAAACACTTCCATTGAATGCTGTTAGCAGCTTCTTCATGGTCCCATGTACTAGAGATATACAGTATTGTCACTCTTTGTATTTTGCGGTGTGGTTACCTTTGGAGTCATTAAAATGATCTGTCTCCTCTGCGCCTGTATTTGTGAACCACAGTGATGATGTGAATCAGCCAACCCTGTGGAGTCATTGCTTGTATTGCTTGTTTCATGGATGGAATTTTGAAAGAATTTAGTATTTGGAAACATTGAAAGAGATTTGCCATTTGTCCTCTGTGGGCATTTAGGTGTCGCTTAGATGTTGAATAGCAAAACTGCAAATTCAAATGTTTTTACACAGCCTGCACAAGTACTTAGAGGCCAGAGGAAGACATTGGTTACTATGAAGTGGCTGATGTCCCAGTAAGGCATGAATGGTTCCTGCTGCAGCAGACACTGCAATGTAGAGTTATGATATGAATGGAAGACTGCAACCTAGGAGGTGCATGGTTAAGGAGCAGTGCATGAAGCGATCATTACAGAAGATTTAGAAACATCACTATTGCGTAAATGGAGGAAACAGCATATTCTTCAAATACTAAGTCTCACCTCAAGAAAACTAGCTAGTAAAATTTGTGTTCCTGGCTCTTCTTTGGACAGCCTGGAAGTAAAATGGTGGCATCTGCTAAAGCTGCAGTACCTACTGTGACTGATCAAGCAGCAGCCATGCAGCTCAGTCAGTGTGCGAAGAACCTTGCCACCAGCTTAGCTGAGCTACGGACTGCCTCCCAGAAGGTAGGTCGTAGTAGTTCTAATTAGCTAAAGCAAGATGGCCCAAGGAGTGGTCAGGGGTTCCCTCGCTGGCTCACTGTCTTCCCCCTGCACCCAACAGGAAATGGCTCATGCTCAGGAAGTTTGTCCTTCAGTGTTGTTCTTGGTCAGCACTTTTCTCAGAGTTCCAAGTGGCTCCTGTGTCATAACGGAAGGGGGAGGAATAACTGACAAATAACTGAAAAGCTAGTGTTACCATTGCCGAACCAGAAAGATGGTAGGAGGGCATGCACAGAGCAGCCCATCAATACAGATTTCCAAACTTCATGTATTGATTTAAAGGAAAAAAAAAAAAAAAGGAAATAAAAACTCTGTAGGGAAAGTGAGGATATACTGGGTGCATCGCATTATGTGGTGGCTTTTAACAGCATGTTGGTCCATTCACAGACTAAGGGTATTGTGCAGTGGTTTGGAAGCCATGATGTGTAGGGGCCCCTGAAGTCATGAAACTGTAAGATACGCTGGAAGGATTGTATATGAAGCATTTACTATATCTGATAGTGGCTTACATCTGCTAACAGTGCTTTTGATCTGATTTCTGAATAGGCTCATGAAGCTTGTGGCCCAATGGAAATCGATTCTGCTTTAAATACGGTCCAGACCCTCAAAAGCGAACTGCAAGATGCAAAGATGGCAGCTGTGGATGGACAGTTAAAGCCTCTTCCAGGAGAAACTGTAATTAATAAAGGATGTCCTTCATTTAAAAACAAACAAACAGCTGTTAGCATTTTAAATGCTTGAGACAAAACATGTCCTGAGACATTGGATAATGATTGAGCTGGCAGGATTTTACACTGATTCTCTTCTTAAGAGTCTATATTCTTAATACACCGAAGGCATATTTTTTAGCAGAAATACAGGAGTGTAGGTCCTCCTGCTGTATTGAGCAAAATGCAGTTTAGTAGTAGTCATGTATTAGACCTTTCAAAAAGATATTTTTGTTTTCAGTGCAGACAAAGATGAGAACTTAAAAGCTATATTCTGGTAGGCTTAGGAAATGTTTAATTTGGTAAAAGCACCATTCTCACCAAAAACTTATGTATTTCACTTGCTAATTATGAAATATTTTAATTCTAGTGTTATTGTTTATAAGACCTATATGTAATTTTATTTCAACATGAACTGAGAAAACATGCTAATAAGTCTTCAGACTAATCCAATATGCCCTGGAGCTGAGATAAAAGCTTGGTTTTGGAGAGAGAGGAATTTTCTAATACTGCTTCGAAAGCAAGTGTGCTTCAGATGAGCTTAAGCAAACAGTTCTCTCCTTTGCGTTTTTTTACAGCTCGAGAAATGTGCTCAGGATCTGGGAAGTACATCCAAAGCCGTTGGGTCATCGATGGCCCAGTTACTAACTTGTGCTGCTCAAGGCAATGAGCACTACACAGGTACTGTTTTATTTATAATGTCTATGAAAACTCTGCTTCCCGTAAGATGCTTGTTACAAGGCTTTCTAATCACAAACTGCTGAAGTTAAGGAATTGCTCACCTCTTTATGCTGATAGTGAATTTTGGCAAGTTACAGCAGATTGCTAATGTAAATAATGCGCTTCATAAAGCAGTGCTGCAGTCTGCTATATGTACGGAACCAGAATAGACTGAGACATCTGTTATTCTCAAAAATATATTGCAAACCCTTTCCAAAGGGCAGAATTAAAGTATAGTGCATTTTAAATGTCAGCAGCACTGGAATGTTTCTGTTTCCTTTCAGAAGATTGAAAGGGTCTTTGGATGTGTTTCGAAATATAAGATGATACAAGGTGTGAACATACCAGACCTGGGATGGTCTGGTGATGTCTAAAACAGTTTGTGTCTTACTAGATGTCGCCATCTCCCATGTGTAACGCAACCGGTCTTTCTGACTCATTAATATAACTTCTGCATAGTGTGGGGAAAAGCCAGTGGGGAATGTTGGCACACATGTACTACAGTCTGCTCTCTTTAGTACCTGCCCCAGTTTATGTACCTGCATTTTTAGGAGCTGAAAACACCTTAATAAGATGAATGTTTCTCACATGGGGAAAGAAAAGGGTTTACGCTGAGATGATATAATGTTCCATTTTCTTCATTGTGTTAATTTTTCATTGTGTTATTGACGCAAATGCTACAGTAGAATGTTCTTAATACTGACAGAATTCATTAGGACAATTAAGATTTCATTGATTGTAACTGCATCAGAGCTATGTAACTTGCATTTCCTTTCATTTGAAGCATGTTAGTTGGGTTAAGATGGCTTGTGTTTCTGTTCCATAGTTAAGCGAAAGTTAGCACTGGTATCTGATAAGGAATACAGATAATTGCAGCTGATATCCAATAGCTGAATCTAGCTCTCAACATCAAGCTGTAACAACGGTTCAGCTGGGAAACTTTACAAAGCAGTGAGTTCATTTTCAGAGCTCACGTAACTATTTTGTTATTATATAGTATTTTGTTATGCAAAAAGCTCTTTGCACTGAAAAGAGCACAGTGTTTAATAATGTCATAGCGTATTCTGCTGTTTATCAGTGATAGAAGGGCTTTATAGCTTATCTCTACTACTTAAGCATTCCTTCTTGCCTACAGCTATGATAGTAAGTTTCTTTTCATTGCATATTGGAAGTAATTACATGACATGTTCTCTGGCTGAGTTTATTTTTGTAGGTGTGTACTCATACTGGGATTATGTTGTATCAGGTTGCCTCATGCTTAGTAATCTCATTTTATTTAGTTTTTAATTGCTTAAACTTTAGCCATTTTTCTCTTTATTCTCCAAAATCCTGAAGCCATGTTTTGAAAAGTGGCAGAGATGCTGCAGCTTTGAAGTCATCGATCACTTTCTCCTGTAGCTTGCAGTAGGACTCTTATTTCCAATGTTTTGCTTTTCTTCTTTACCTCTGCTTCACTGGGATTTGGCCACTGACGTATAGCTGCCTCAGAACATCCTCTTTGGGGCATAATATTAACTTTATGATTTCACTGCAGGCATTTTTCTCGGCAAATGATGCTGTATACTTCAAATATGTTCACATTTGAAAGTTGTCTTTTAAACTGCATTTGAAATGTTGTGTTGCAATGGAATCGTAACCTCCAAAATTAGCTGTCATAAAATACAAAAATTGTCTTTAAAAGTACTAATAGATTCCTCGATGAAATCTGAACACAGGAGTTGCTGCCAGAGAAACTGCTCAGGCTTTGAAGACGTTGGCTCAGGCAGCACGAGGGGTTGCAGCATCAACTACTGACCCTGTAGCAGCACATGCAATGTTGGATTCAGCAAGGGATGTCATGGAAGGCTCTGCTATGCTTATTCAGGAGGCAAAGCAGGCCCTGGCTGCACCAGGAGACGCAGACAGTCAGCAGAGATTAGCCCAGGTAAGCTGTGACTTCAGCAGCTACGTGAATTGTGGACAGTCCACTGAAATTCCATAGAATACAGCACTAAATGGTGAGAGAAAAACAACAGAGCATCAGGCTGTGAGAAATGTCAGAGCTGGCTAGTACTTCTAGCAGCTTTCAAATAGTTCCATCATGTCTTGCATCACACAAATGTAGTTGGTGCTAAGTGTCTTTCAGAAAAAGAAGTGGGGCAAAAGTGCAATTAAGCACAATTAAACACCTGTTAAACTCACTGTTAGTAAAAGGATCTGTATTCATGTTATACTCAAAGTGAGCACATTTTCTACACGAGTGTTGCAACTGGTTTTGAAGACTGATCAGTATGTGGTTAACTTCTGGGGCTTTCCTGTAGCTGGGGTGGTGAAGCCTTTATTCTTGGTGCCAGGAGCAGTTATGGAGCTGCCCTGCCAACACAGTGCTATCAAATGAGTATGCATAGTTAATGATTGCTAGACTACAGGTATGCAACCCAGGAGCTGGCAAGCCTCAAAAATGACCTTAGAGTCAGAACTGTAAAAATTGGCTATAGATTATGCTTCCTGTTTGTAAGCTAAACGATTGCTTGGGCCTTTCTCAGTGCGGTTGTGTTTACTTGTGTTGTAGGTGGCAAAAGCAGTGTCTCACTCATTGAATAACTGTGTGAATTGTCTGCCTGGACAAAAGGATGTGGACGTGGCTTTGAAGAGTATTGGGGAGTCTAGCAAGAAGCTCCTTGTTGATTTGGTGAGAAGTCTTTTACCATAAAAATAGATTTCAGAAGAGCTGATCTGGGTTCCCCACGTGTCAAATTATTATGTAGCAAATGTGCCTGAAGTATACTTCGTGTATGTTTTGTTTACTATGCAGTTTTAAGAAGTTAATTATTTGACTAAAATGCTGTTCTCTTAATTCATTATCAGGAATGGGCGGAGGGGGGTCACAAAAAAAAAACCAAAACCTTTGTACACTGCTGATTTGTTGAGAGGTTGTGTGATTTGAACAACTCAGCCTCATCTGTCAGTGATCCTGCTACCCTGTGGATGAAGAAGGAGTTGTATGTTAGTGTTTGTGCAGTGCTGCTTAGTCAGATCAAGTCAGGGCTAAATTTAGTCACTGAAGAACTGCTGATACTTGCATGTTGTTCTGGAAGTCTTGTTTGTGGAAGTGAGCAATGACGTGGAGAACAAAACTCCAACTTTTTCTAGTGAGTTCAACACTTGGAATTTCCCAGTTAGTCAAATAACTGACATTTTATCTGTCCCTTCAAAAGCTAGCTTAACGGTCTGTCCCTTGAAAGAAACAGCTCGCTGTCTAGATTCCTTGTTGATGAATATCCTGTAGTTGGACCATTTTGCCTTTAGAACTGAATCAGTAGACGTTCAGATGCAGTACTCCATTCTAGTTTGTGACACTTACTGCTGTGTTGCATTCAGTATTCTTGACTTGTGTTGAACTTTGCAGTCACAAAGAGCTGGTGTGATTCAGTGGGCAGTAATACAGCTCTTGATCTCTTACAGCTACCTCCAAGTTCTAAGTCATTTCAGGAAGCTCAGAGTGAGCTGAACCAGGCAGCAGCAGATTTGAATCAGTCAGCGGGAGAAGTTGTCCATGCTACACGGGGCCAAAGCGGGGAACTGGCTGCAGCATCTGGAAAATTCAGTGATGATTTTGATGAATTTCTTGATGCTGGTATTGAAATGGCTGGCCAAGCTCAAGTAAGTTTTTTGGTTTTGTTTTTTTTGGTCTTGCTAACAGGGAACAAGGCTGTCCTGGGAACACAATACAGTGTGCTAATGTAGGTGTATCCAAATGGGACAGATGATAGCTTATGCAGCAGTCATCCAGAGTGAAGTGAACTCAACATTTGTGTAGTTGTTTCTGTGGCCAGTCAGAAGTGTGACTTCGTGTTCCCCTGGCTGCTTTGGTCTGTTAGCTAACGGATGTACGACCTGTATATCTGGAGATACAAAGGCCTACTGAACTTCTCAAAGGTTATGGAAATAGTTGCCTCTATTTTGGTAGAACTACTGTGTATTTTATGTAATCACTGTTCAACATTTGACACCTTTCTATGCTACGTTTCAAATGCTTTAAGTGGAAAGACAGAAAGACGTGTTCAAAATCCAGACTTGTACTGCTTTATGTTGTGTGCCACTGCAGACCTACTACAGCATGGAACAAGCGTGCGAAGAGCAGAAGTGCTGTGCATGTGACAGCAGCACCTGCACTTCTGTTCAATGATAAAAAAACATCTGCTGTTCTGGTAAACTCAGTAGCATTGAGGGATGTTGTTACATTATGTAGTTTATTCTTAGTCATCTGGGTTCTCATTTGAAGATGTCTCCTTCGTTATCTTACCGGGTTTAGGCATACTGAACAATGCTAGTTGGTCTTTTGGAGATGATTTAACATAACAGATGCCAGCGTATGAGGAAGAGTCATATATCACGTGAGCTGGGAGGATGTAGTAAAAAGAATTTGTAGGCTGTTTTGTCCTAGTTAGTAAGCAGAACTTGTAAACCTAAAAATTGTTGCTGAAAAAAACACTAGCTGGAGTGTACTGGTCCTTCAAAGCCACCTATGAAGTGCCCCCACAAAGCAGGTGCATTTCAGGTAATGCTGAGTAGAGAGATCAGGCAATAACTGTTGGTTATTCTTCGTCAAACCGTAATAACTGGGTTCACATTTGTGAAGTGAGGTAGGTACTGAATACCAGCTGATTCTCTGACATGAAATAGGAGTCCAGTGTCTATCTCTCGTTAAGTTTTAGAATGTTTTATCTGAGGCAGTTCAGTGCAGGCAGAGGTAGAAACAATGGTGTAAACTGCTACCTGAAAGGAGAATTCTAGATGATATTGTGGACCTTCAGGATTTGCTTGTCATGCTGTCATAGTGGATTAAAATGATCTTAGCAATTAATGGCAGATCTTTCAGTAGAGAATGCCTTCTGTCTGTGTCTAGTTACTTGGCCTGTACAGAAGCAGTACCAGATGAGAGCAGGGAGCAGAGTAGAATGTAAATATAGATGAAAAACTATTCACATCAGCTGAGTAATAGACAGCTTCTTTGAGCCTTAAACAGACTATTGGAACAAGCTCACTTTTACTGATGACTAAAGGAAGAATCTAATTATAGCTATTTGCTGTGATTTTGCAGTACTCCCTGTAATTGTGCACATGTGAAGGTTGTCCATTTCTGAACAATGGCATAAGGTGAATGGGTAACAGTAAGCATTCTGATGTGGATGGTCTGAAGTATGCTTATAGAAATTTAGTTCCTTGTAACTGAGGACTTTCTGGAGGGATCTTTCAGTGTAAGTAATCCCAGTTGGATGCAAGAGAGCTTGTGGGTTACACGGGATGTTAGAATACAGACAGTACACACTGATGGAGTAATGTGGATCAGCTGTGCCAGGCAGAGATGTATGAGGATCTTGACAATGAAAGCTGTGTTCAACAAGTAGTAAAGTTTCTCCACTGCTCCTTTTTGAATACTGCCATTGTTAGAAATGAAGCTAGTTGTTATATGGGTTTCTTGTTCTATTATGTGAATGGAGCTAGAGGCACCTGACTGGATGAACAAAGGCTTTGGTCCATGTCTTCCTCTGGACTATGGTCCTCTGCATGTCAGTGGTTTCAGGTGGATAAACAAAATGGGTTTCCAAATGACGTTTTTGCACGCTGTGCATTGCAAGCTAGGCACTTAATGTTATGCTGCTATGGCTTTTCAGACGAAAGAAGACCAGATTCAAGTAATAGGAAACCTCAAGAGCATCTCTATGGCTTCCAGCAAGCTTTTACTGGCTGCCAAGTCTCTGTCTGTTGATCCTGGAGCTCCTAATGCCAAGAACCTATTAGCAGCAGCAGCCAGGTAAGGATGTTTTGCTTTTTTAGGCTTTATTTGAAGTATTTGCTTTCCTCTGCTCTTTAAGTATGTTCTTCTGATACTGTCAGTTTACTGAGTGGTTGGAACCTGCAGTTCTGTTTAAATGAATTTAAGTTCTAGGAAAATTGCTCGTTTTGCAGTAGTTCCTTATCTGGCATGAACTGTTAACCCTGAAGGAGATAATCCTAGTTGAAGAGTTGGCCTGGTTTTTTAAAGGAACTAATGTGTTTTCTTTCCATCTGTGTTCTGGCAAGATGCTAAGTAACAGTAAATCTCTCAGCCCTTAAGTAAGAAAAGAACAGAATCCATGTCCTTATATAAGCTGTATGTAAAAATCATGGTGTGGCTCTACAACCAGGAGTATGTATGATCAAGAAGACCTGAAAGGACTGGATGATACAATAGATTTATTTGGTTGAAGATAACCTTACTTTAAACATTTTTAACCATGCTTTGAATTCCATCTCTAAGACCCCATTTCTTGGTCGTGGTTCTCAGTGCTTATTTGGAAAATAACACTGCCTTTCAGTGGTTCTGACTGAATAATCACTTTTCATTTGTTTTTCCCCAATTTTTTTCATGACTTTTTAATCAAATGAACTTACTCTGTTACGAAGTCTTTTAATTGAGTGTTCAAATATAAAACTGGAAGAGGACTGCTGAAGTGCTTCTTCATAGAAGGGTCAATATTGTATCAGATTGATGTCTGAAATGAAATTTGGATGTTGCTCAGTATTATTGCCTTCCAAAATATTTACTCTCTCAAAGATTAGAGTGGAGAGGAAGTGATGAAGTTCAGACTGTTGCTTCCTTAAGGAAAAGGTAGCAGATATTTGTGCTGGACCCTGGAATCATCGCTCTTCAATATCAAATATTTTTTAAAAAAAATCCACTCTTTTAATACTTAAAGGTATTTTAAGTATAATATTAAGTATATTAAGTACAATAAGGTATGCTGCCTCATTGTTATGTTCTTGACAAAAATGTTCTGACATCCATCTTGGCTCCCCAGAAATACGTAGGCTTCTAGGAAAGCTGTGGGTAATCAAAGGTACACTGCTTAAAATGGAGGAGTTGCATGAGGCTGTTTATGGCACAGCACTAGACTCGGAGTATTCCTATTTCTTTGGAGTGTAGGTGTAGTTAGTGTCTCCAGTGAAACCCACCTGTTCATTAGCTTCTGCCAGACTGGTGTTCCCTCCATAGAAGCATTCAATAAAAAAGGGAGGGACAAGCAGTACAGTCTTTAGTTGGTCTCTTTTGCCGTGGTGTTCATCTGTGAAGGTATGTCTGCATTCCTAAGGGAACTAGATAGCAACAGAAAGTAATAGGATTGCATTCAAGATGCTAAGGGGACGCTGTATTTCCCTTCTCAGATCTTTGCGAATGCAGTACTTGTGACAAGTTTGCCAGGGCTCTTTTCTTTGCTGTTGTGATATGGTCAGGTCAAATATTTCTGCTTTCTCTTCTCTGTGAAAATCATATGAAAATGAACAAACAAGGCACAACTTCGTTACTTCCCACCAACCTGACTTATTTTTGCTCTCATCTTTTACTGTGCCGTGATTAATTTTCTTGTCTTTTTTTCTGTTCTCCCCCTTTGACCTAGTTTTAATTGATAATCCTACCCTTTTCAGTGGCTTTTGTCCCCTCTTGGAGCCATTTCTCTTGACTTCCATTAGAACTGTGGCAGGGGCTGAGAGCCATGCAGGATCCAGGACTTGATATGATGTATTTGAAGAAATTTGAGAGATTTGGTGCCAGCAGCTTGCTTGCTGGGCTCAGCCGTTTGCTCCAGAAGGCCCATGTGGTGTGAGCTGGAACCCCAATGCCATGGACACACAAAGTAAATGTCACTGAAATTAAGCTTCTGTTTCTTCTGGACTAATGTCTAAGTTGTTTGCAGTTGCCTCAGATGTTGATCACTATCAAATGCCTTAGTGAGAGGCTTTTTTGCACTATCAAGCTTGTTAAGGAAGAGGTCTTTAGGTCAGTTACTTTAATACAGGGTTATTCCCCAAACTGTGGAAAGAAAAATAGTAGCAGAACACGAAAGCTTGAAAGCATTGTAATGTGCAGTTACTGAAATAAAAGCTTCAATAAGAAGAATAGTTCAACTTGAAAATATGTCTTTTCCCTTCTACTTTCCCTAGAGCTGTGACTGAGAGCATAAACCAGCTCATCACGCTGTGCACCCAGCAGGCTCCCGGGCAGAAGGAATGTGACAATGCACTCAGAGAACTGGAGGTATTACTACATTCCAGAAAGTTCTGTTGAAGAACAGTGGGCCCCAAATGTTTATTTTTCCCCTGTTTTCTTTGGTTGGCTGCTGTCACTGTCTTCTCACTTGATATCTGTGGCAGAGGTTTTAATTGCATACAAGGTAAGCATAGAACCTCTCTGAACCTCTTATGGTTTTGGCCGGAGTGAAATTTGCTGACGTGTCTCCTTCTCCCTCTTCTCTGCTTCCCAGAAAGTACAGTTTTTAGTCAAGATTATTCATAATTACTGTGAATTAAAAAGGAGTCACAACGGGTTGGACATTCCCAGGACCAGCAGTGCACTGAAGGGGGGAGCTGCAGTTCCTTGATTTTATGCTTTTAGCAGGTTGTTACTTCCAGTGCTACTTAGACACTTAGTGTATTTCAGCTTGGACTTGGCAGTTTGTCAGCATGTTCTGCAGACTTTCCTGGAGATTCTGAAATGTGTCCTGAGAGGACCTTACTGTATGGCCTCCATGGAGGCAATTAAATTCTTTCAGAATTTCAGCTGAAAGGTTCATAGGATTATAGAATACACAAAGGTGTTGCAACAATCAAATACATGTTACCTGTCAGCATGGAGTTGTGCTGACTTGTTCTGCTGTTGTTTCCTCATGTTCTGAGGGCTTCTGTTTCCATAGTAGTGCAAATATTGCAGGAAGTAGCTTACTTACGATTTGTTCTGTAAGGATGAGGCACCACAATGAGGAGTTGCTGTGAGAACTGGAAATTGTTTTCTGCATATGACCTCTTCTTCACATCACCTTGTTCTCACAGTTTAATTGCTGTAAGACTTTAAAGACTGCTGAAACTATAACTGCAAAAAAAGAAAGAAAGAAAAAGATGGCTGAGCCTTTAAAAATATTGTAGGTATATTGTAGTTTTAGGAGTTGAGTTCTGGTACAGATCTAATGGCTTACATTTATGCCCAGATTTCCTTCATGTGCAAGATGAGTATCATGACATACATGTATTGGATCTTTTGAACATACAGACTTCACTTTCTTCAGAAGGGTTGCTAAGTCCTTTTTGCCTGGTATTTGGTGAGGTTCTCCTTTCAAACTTGGAAGAAGGCACCTTGCAGATTTTTCAAGCAAAAGAGACTTATTGTCTACTCTTTCTTGCAGCTTTGTACAAGTTTATGTAACTAAATCTTCTATGTGAGGATATGACTCATTTTTACTTTTTTATTTCTAGGTATCAGATTCATTTCAGGGAAAAAAAATTAAATCTCACGCTTGCAGTCTTTTGACAGAGGGAACTGTGCTTTGGGTCCTTTTAACAGCAGGAGGAGGCCAGCAGATGATGAAGTTGCATTTAGTTTGATAGCCCTTTTTGTATCTTGGCAGCACTTTAATGGTATCTTGTTCTCCTATTGCTTAGCCTTTAAATTCCAGTTATAAGATGCTAAAATATTACTGAAAGCATGTATTAGACTGTTCAGAACGGACACAGAGCCAGGCTGCCTGATGTCAGCCAAGTGTTACTGACTATAGGTCAGTCATAACAAATGCAGGATAATTTACGTAAGGTTTTACTTCCAGCACATTTGTAGTGCAGAAATGAGTTGGTACCACAGTGCAGTTGATGTGGGGTAGCATTTAAGGTGTCATACGTACATCTGTATTTGGGCTCTCCATGGCTGTAGTTTTATTTGCTTGCTGGAGACAAAGTTGTGACCACGCTGACATAAGCAGGACAGCTGTGATGGTGTATGTTTTTCTCAGCTCACTACTTCAGACTCTGTCAGTAAGCCAAAGTTTCTTCCTTTTTTTAGACAGTGAAGGGAATGCTGGATAACCCCAATGAGCCTGTGAGCGACCTCTCGTATTTTGATTGTATTGAGGGCGTAATGGAAAACTCAAAGGTAACTTCCTATCTCTGTGACAACTGTGAAGTATATGCTCATACATTTCCACATACTTATTAAACATGTTGGAAACATAGCACGGTCTATTCTGAAATGTATGTTGCTTTCCTTGGTAAAACTCAGCCTGAGATCAGGCTACAAGAGATGTCATTTCATTTTCTTCGTTGCTCCAAAGGCTTTTTACCTTGGTAGCATTTTTAATTATGTGACTGGCATGCAGTGCTGGTACAGCTTCCCCCTCTCTTCTCCTGTTTGTTAGACACTATACAGCATGTCATACATCACGGTATGTTTTGACTGCAGCTATTGGAAATGCCCAGAGTGTAAATGGGAGCCTTGGCAATGAAATACCGTTGTACTGTTCTGTGTAAAACAGCTCAGAGAAATGACTGAGCGCTCCAGATATTCCAGTACACCAGAAGATCTTCATGGAATCTCTTAAGTTATTTTTAAGCATACTATGTCATGTCATACGTCTTGCTCAGAAGCTTTGCTTTTGATGTTTTTATTACTTAATGCATTGGGTTTGTTTCGAATTCTTTGTTCTCTAAAAGAAAAAGAGAATACTTAAGGGATTGGGGATATGTCTGTCATTCTTTTCTATTGCTCTATTGTGGTCAAACCTTATTTTGAATTTTAAAAGGAGATGAACTGAATTCGGTGAGATGCTTAAAGAGTTAGTGAGCATTCTGACATCCAGATGGTCCCAGTAGACTAGATGCAATCCCATCTCCAGGGAGTTTCAGTGAGTTTAGGGGCAAAGAAGATTCAGAATGTGTTGAAAGCAGTTGCTGGGATGGTTGTCATGTTCTGAAATCTGTGAAACCTACCTAGAGCCAGGCTAGCTGTAATGATTACTGTATGATAGAAAAATTATTGAGGGTTATTTCTGTATCCTCACAGTCATTAGAGCTGTAACAGTGTTAGTTCTTGGCACTGTGAATACAGTGTTAATCTGCATATCTTTATTCCTCACACCACACACAAAGGAATGTCCCCAAATCCATGAGCTTATTAACTAGCTAACATTTCTAGAAGCTCGGACAAGCAGATTTGTGGGGCAAGAGCTGGTTCAGGACCAGAAATCATTTGCCTTTTACTGGCAGGGAGACATATTGAGAAGCTTACTTTGTTTTCTTAATTTCTGAGGCTCTTGGAGAATCTATGGCAGGCATTTCCCAGAATGCAAAAACCGGGGATCTTTTGGTCTTTGGAGAATGTGTTGGAGTTGCATCCAAGGCTCTTTGCGGCCTCACAGAGGCAGCAGCTCAGGTAAGCTGTTGAAGCCTGTAAAATTGTAGTCTGTAAAGCAAATGTGTGGTGTTTTGTTTTCTTTTTTAAGAAAGCTGATGTTATGCATGTGTAAATCTGAGATTTACTTCATTTTGGCCAAGCAGATGGCGACCTTGTTCTCCATAGTGTGCTCTGTGTAGGATACGCATGAATTGTGAATACACTGCTCTGCGTTAGAGGTAGCAGAGTGCAATAGTATGCATATTTCATAAGGAAAGGAAACGACAAAACAAGAAGAGTTAAGCTTTCCCTGGGATAAAGCAAATGGCAGAGCTGTACCATATAGAATTCATGTTTGCGGCTCGAGCTCCAAACAATTACATCATAGAGAAGCATACAAATAAGCCACAGTTAAAATGGGTGATATGGCGTTGTTTTAGTTCGTACTCCTAATCCCGGACTACATTTTAAATCATAAGCGATCCGTCTTCTAGCTCTTGAGATGCTTTCTGAATAACCAAAAAGAGTCAAGAAATGGTCACTGTGGTTGGATCTTACAATTGCTTTCTTGCTCTCTTGAGATCCTGTCCCTTATGATTAAAGCTGATACAGCATTTTCAGTAAAGCATCGGGCTGTGGGGAATCATGCTTTGCATCTGGAAACTGCTTTTTTATTTCCACAAATACAGAATATCTCATTATGGACTTCATCTAACCCTAGGCTGCTTTACTGACATATGAAGGTAATAGGTAGCGTGTTATCTATAATGTAAGTTGATTAAAAGCAATCTTCAAACACTGTTTTGCAGTCCAGACAATTCCTCTTTGTTGAGAGGCATGAAACAGTCTCAAATTAAGAAAGAAAATAAATTTGGCCGTAAGGCACCTTGAGCTGCAGTGTGACAACCACCCACAAACGTGATGGTCAGCTACTGAGCAGCCACGTGTTTGTTGTGGCGTCCTGACTTTGGCTGGTGAGAAGGAATGCAGGGAGGTGTTTGTTGGCTTCATATATGAACAAGTAATGAAGAAAAGTAAAACTGACTTTCTGCTCAGGCTTCCTCAAAACCCTTTCCACCACCAGCTGTGGCAAATCCAGTAAATAACTTGATAGTGTTTATGATAGATAGAGCTTTTCCATTGACTGTCCAAGTGAAAAATAACTTTTCCGGGGAGACCAGCTGCCTAAGCCAGCGGGATGGTTTTGTTTTCACTAACCAAATTTTGGAAGTGCAGTGGTTGAGATGTCCTGTTTTCATCGGATTCTGGAGATGTATTACTGAAGACAGTGTTCATAGTACTGTTCAGTATAATTTTTGAATAAACACCATATGCAACAACATGTCAAGCTTAGCAAAAGGACAAGATAAATTCAGCATTGTTTCATAGATTTTTTTTCTTCCTTTCTTGATTTCTAGGCTGCTTACCTGGTTGGCATTTCAGATCCCAACAGTCAGGCAGGTCAGCAGGGTCTTGTTGACCCAATTCAATTTGCCAGAGCCAATCAAGCAATCCAGATGGCTTGCCAGAATTTGGTAGATCCAGCAAGCAGCCCATCACAGGTAATTCCAGAGGATTGTGGTGAGACTGTCATTGTTAGGTTATACG
This sequence comes from Pavo muticus, assembly GCA_016647715.1. Lineage (NCBI taxonomy): Eukaryota > Metazoa > Chordata > Aves > Galliformes > Phasianidae > Pavo > Pavo muticus. The sequence goes on from JACDJE010000149.1 coordinate 6,116,815, forward strand.
TTTTGTTTGTGACCAAGCATAGGAGTTCTGCTTTGAAACTGCTGCGTGGTTTTGAACTAGCTTTGCAGAGCTAGAGTATAGTAACTGCCATGCTGTTCTGACAGTCTGTTTGTTTTGTGCTATTTTGACAGGTATTGTCAGCTGCCACAATTGTGGCCAAACATACTTCTGCTCTGTGCAATGCTTGTCGCATTGCTTCATCAAAGACAGCAAATCCTGTTGCCAAGAGACACTTTGTGCAGTCTGCCAAGGAAGTTGCGAACAGCACCGCTAACCTGGTTAAGACTATCAAGGTACAAATACTGCTTAATCATGCTGCATTTTTTCTTCAGAATCAGAACAGTTATCAGTATCATTTAACCTGCGATGTATATGTTTTCAGAAATGTTTAATTACACTTTTGAAGGTCTGATCTGAAAAATATGACAAGTGGTATAACTGTGTCGTAGTCAAAATGGAAAGAACTGGGCAATATTAACAGACAGGCAGCTGGCCTATTCATTGTGAGATGAAATAGTTGTGTGTTGATGCACAGAATGAGCTGGCACCGTCAGAATAGTGTGCAAACAACCGAATGTGAAGGTTTCTAATGGTGTTGTATTGCTTAATATCCAGAGTAGTTTATGTTCCTGCTGTTTAATGGTCTTCTGTTAATGGTCATGTATTTTCCAGATACCTGCAGGGGGTAGTTTTGCCTCTTATAAGCAAGAAATAATACTTGCTAAGGTATAGAGAACTGATGCATCTGAGTCCATTAGCTGATGCACAAGTGAAATTCTGATGAAAATAGTTTTGCTCCTAAGACTGGAAGGTAACACGGAAGGTCCTTCATACTGACGTATTTCTATGGGATTATCAAAGAAGTGAGGTCGTTTGTGTGAAAATGATAACAATGAATTAATGGTTTGCTTTAAAAAAAGTAGTTCAAGAAAGAGCCAAATTGTTTGCCATTTCCACACATCAGAGCATGAGGTGTAATGAGATGTGGTTTCTGAGGAAAATCAGAGATCAATGATTTAAAGCGCTTATTCTGTCTTGTGAAGTAAAGCAGCTGCGTTAACCGTAGGGTCAGTAATAATCTCAGTAAAATAAAAAGCAGAGTTGAAGTATCACATTCACATCAGAGTTGTTTCTGTGAGAAGTTTCAAATTTCAGATGTCATCAGCACACAACAGTTTAAATTCGTGAGGAATTAAACCATCAGATTCAATTTTGCAAATAAACCCATTGACACAGAGCTCACCCATGGTTTAACTTCTAGGCCCTGGATGGTGATTTCTCTGAAGACAACCGCAACAAGTGCAGAATTGCTACCGCGCCATTGATAGAGGCTGTGGAAAACCTGACAGCATTTGCTTCAAATCCAGAATTTGTCAGCATCCCGGCACAGATCAGCACCGAGGTAGGCAGGATGTGGCAGTTCGATCCTGAAAAACGTTGATATCATTGTCTGCTGGGAGACAGGGAGTGTCTCCATGTTCCTAGGACATTTTGCAGTCTTTTGCTTAACCTCCAGCCTTGAATTTTGCACCAGTAAGATAAAACCAGTTATGCTCCAGTAAGCACTGGCAGCCTCCTGTTAGTGAGTAACATGGGAAAGGTGAGTGCCTTGTCTTGTTAGCTGGATGCTTCCATTTGATGGAGTAATAAATCTCCCCTTTTCCCTCAAGAATAATTAGTTCTGGAAAGGATTGAATGGCTGTCACTGTGCTTTCTCCCTTCCAAAAACGATGCAAAGTCATGATGACAAAAACCAGACATTTTGCAAAGAGCAACTTCTTATAGGACATCTGTATTTTTTTGAGAGTTGTGTCCTCAGCCCTGGAACCAGAACAGATTAGTATCTATCCTAACTAGTAAAAGTTTTTTTAAGGGGAAAAAAAAATTCAAGCTTATAAAAGCATTGGTAAAAGTAGAGGTCATGTATTGTTACTGAGTTTACAACTGCTGCTTCATGCTGTGGGAAACCTCAGAACTAGCTGGAAATATTAGATGATACAGTAACTGCTGCAATCTGAATGTTGTGAGAACAGAAATCTAATCCTGCCTTCCAGGCCTGTGATCCTGGAGTTTACCAGGGTACTGGAGATAAAATAGTTGTGAAAATGATTCAATTAGAGTATTCTGGTCAAAGTAATTCCTGTGAAAAGAATACGCTTGCTTGGATCTTGAAAGTTCTGTGACAAAAAGTTGGTTAAATGATATCTCTGTAGTCTACAATGAGTGAAATGTTCCCACTTTGTCCTGTTTATCAGCTGGATGGTGTCCCTGTAAACTTGAAAACTAGTTTTTAAGTATGGTGCAGAGAAGCAGTTGAACTGCATTCACAACCGCTATTTGCATGTTGGTTATCAGTAAATATTGTAGTATAAAACAAGAAATGATCATGTTATTTCCCAGCTGCCAATTAAACCTTTTATTTTTTTATTGGCAGAACGTGTGGACAAACTCAAATAATGATATAAATGTTCTTTGTGATCTTTTGCCTTTTGATCACAGGGATCACGAGCGCAGGAACCAATTCTAGTTTCTGCTAAAACAATGTTGGAGAGCTCATCTTTATTGATCAAAACAGCTCGTTCTCTGGCAATCAATCCAAAAGACCCTCCTACGTGGTCAGTGCTAGCTGGGCATTCCCATACTGTCTCAGATTCTATTAAGAGTCTTATCACCTCTATCAGGTATGTCTTCTATAGTAAATGCTTTTATGTCAAGATTTAAGCTGTTCAAATAAAGGAAAAATGAAGTATAATACTGTGTGGCCCATGGTGCTGTGGTATTCTTCACTAATGGAAGTAACTTGTTGTGTGACGTGTACTGTTTAATTGTAACCGGTGACTGCAGCATTCCGCATAGGGTTGATTTTGTGTTCTGTTCTTTTTCACCTGTTCCACCTCTGATCCAGTTAAAGATAAACGTAAGAGGACATGCTGTGGAATAACAAGTTCAGCTCATGTGATTTCCATCCAGGCCGCTTAACAGCATAGAGTGTGTGGTAAAGGGTAGTTTTTGTGGGTGGGTCAGGTAGTTCTTGTATATGGTGGATTTCTGTTACCTATTTGATACTGTAGTCTTCTTGGCTTTGTTGCAAGTACGCTGTTAGGAAGTGTGAACATCTTTTAATGTTTGGACTAAACCTGAGTATCCATTTCTTACTGGAAACTTTTAAACTCATTGGGAGTGTGCTCCATCTTTCGCCTTTCAATTCAGTGTCAAAATTGTCAGAGCACAGTGCACTAAGGAGTTATGCAGTTGAATTAATCTTTTGATAATGATTTTGCTGAAATAGCAAACTGTGTCATGAGAAACTATCTGGAAACTAATCTTCATTAACAGATACCAGGGAATTGAGTGTAGAAGATGATACCCAAGGAATTGTTTCCTGAAACGGTCAATTGGACAGAAATATTTTTTCCCGTTGTCTGTTGCCTTTTCATGTTAACATTTCTTATTGGGCTAAACTCCAGACTAGCCTGAGGAGATTTCTTCCACGTGTCTGTAGTACTCAGTGCATAAGTCCAAGTCTTGTCAATACAACAAAGCTAACTTAAGCATTGTTGCCCTCCTCCTACGTGCCTTACGTATCACTACTTAATGAAGAGCACCGGTGTACGGTCAGGATAGGGCCTGTCTCCTTCCCAGCATGATCAAATTTACCACTGCTGTCTTTCAGGGATAAGGCCCCAGGCCAGAGAGAATGCGATTACTCTATAGATGGGATCAACAGATGCATCAGAGACATTGAGCAGGCCTCACTTGCAGCCGTCAGTCAGAGTCTGGCCACCAGAGATGACATCTCAGTTGAGGTAAGGGAGGTGCTGTGGTAACAGAGGAACACTGCTCAGTCTCGTTCATCCTGCAGCGTTTGTGTGTTTGAACACGTAAAGCCAAGCGCTGGGCAGAATCTGTGCCTGAGGGGAGAATTTGTCACTAGAGTCTTTCTGGGTAAAATCACATGCTGACCAAAGTGCACTGCTTCTGGAAAGACAACAGAATCACTGGCCGAAGGCAGTGGTAAAAGTAGTTATTTCTAAAGACCACCTTTGTGTTACTTTGGTTTCCTTTGCTGATGTGACTGACTGATAGTTAATGTTTTCCTGACGACTTGCTGCATGAAAGTTTTTGAAATGCATTTATTACTAGAAGACCAGTGATTTAAATTACAATGTCTTTCTTTATTAATGCAATAAATTATTTTTCTTTGTCTTTCTCCACTGCTGAATTTCTGCTGTTGGTTTCACAGTCTACAGCAGAGCTCTTGTGCTGTACTGTCTGCTTTGAGAAATATCTCTTCACGTTTAAATAGGAGCTCCAGCCGGTTCCTCTAAGTGCAGTCAGTGATACTGACCCCTAGGCAGGGCAAGAAAAGGTGTTATATTTATTAGTTTTGTTTCCTTGTTGCTTTGTTGTGTTTTTCTGTTTGTTTTGTGTTTGGGGGGTGGCGGCTGCCATATTGCAACGATATAAAGCAGCTGCTCCTGAATTTGCTACTATCAACTGGAGGGAGCCACCTTTCTCCTCGCTCCCCAAACCTGCCATATCAATGCTGTCTACAGCAGCAGGGCCTACCTTAATGTTCTTGTAGTTGAAGTTAGATAAAGGAGAAGAAATGATCATGGAAATCAGATAGGCAGCATGGATGTTTGTATCCTGGTGTAGTGGGTCATTTAACTGTTTGGAGTATTTTAGTTTGTCAAAGTCTGATTGTTATGGTGTGGCATAACTTGATTAATGTACAGCTGTAACAGTAATTGACAACTTCTCTTTTTATTAGGCTCTACAGGAGCAGCTGACATCAGTCGTTCAGGAAATTGGCCATCTTATTGATCCAATAGCAACTGCAGCTCGGGGAGAGGCAGCACAGCTTGGGCACAAGGTGCAGTCCTAATGAAGTCTTGAACAGTTGGACAGAAAGGGGAGACCACAATAAAGCAGTGCTTCTCACTTCATTTGAAAGAGAAGAGGAATGTACTTGAAAGAAGATCTAGGATTTCTCAATACTTGGGGCTGAGACCAACTAGAGCCTGTTTATGTTTTCAGCCATAAGCAAGGCACATCCACTGAAGTTTTTGGTGTGGGAGAGATTAGTGGAGAAAGGACAAATTAAGAAAGGGGAGGAAAAAGCAAAGATGGAGGTTTAGACTGGTTTCTAAGGAGTGTGAAGTGCTTGCTTACCACTTTCTGATGGAGACTATTTCCACTGACTAGACATGGCCAAAGGTAACAGGTAGCTATGGAGTCACATTTCTCTGTCACTCATTTGATAAATGTTTACCAAGGTGCATATAGGCAGTTTACTCTAGTTTTACCTGCTGAATGCAGAAGGTATGGCTTCTGCTGTCCACCTGGGTGCAGATTAAAAGACCTTATCTTTGTGAGATATGTACTTTCTGATCTTAGTGTTTTTGTTGTTTTCCTCTGGAAAAACTTCAGTGATACGTGACTTGCAGCTACTAAAATAATCAAGTTCTTTGAACTGTTTAGCCAAAAGCAGATTTTTCCTCAGAATAGTGTAAATTGGGTCAGAAAGGAGGAAAAAGGATGCTGAGTGAACACATTTCTGAAGAGTCAATTACCGCAACAGAAGTTGCTTGCATAGTGAAGTGTATTTCAGTATTTCAAACAAAAAATAGAACCCAAGTAGTTAACGTGGCACATGGACTGTGTCTGGTATGTAATCTTTGTAGCACGCCCTGCCAGCCTACCACTGTTGCAGACAGTCACTCAACCACACATCTCCTTCTTAGCAGTAAGGACAACTGGGACATGTGGCTGCCTTAAAGAACAGTTCATGCATGAGAAGTGATGACCTGTGTCTAGAGGAAATGGTAGAGCTTCTGCCTGCTATGGCACCTTATTCATAAGAGAACTCTCCAAGTCTGCATGTTAATCCAGTGCAGGTTAGGTTAGGGCCTGAAGGACGTGAATCTGAACAGTCTTTGAGGTGAACAGAGCAGTCCAAATCCAGTGCAGTGCCACTGATCACCTGTTGTGTGCAATTGAAGGTTGAGCTCTTCACCCTTGCACAGGGCTAACATGTTTTCTTTGGTCTGCTAAGGACTGTGCAACTTGCAATCACTGAATCATAGAATATCCTGAGTTGGAAGGAACCCATAAGGATTATCGAGTCATTGTTGAAAGTGATTTCATCTGATATGAACCATCATGTCCTCAACTGTGTGCTTCTGAGAGGAGAAACACTGCATTATCACAGAACTGAAAACTCATGACTCACAAAATCACCCTGGCATATATTGCAAACTAAATGTACAGCTTTAGGCATTACAACGGTGTGCTACTTTAGCTAATCTGAGTTGAATTAGAGAGTAGCATTCTTCATCTCAGTTCTGAAATAGTCTTAGTAGACTGTTGATTATGTTGTTTTGGCTTTCCTAGGTTACACAGCTGGCAAGTTACTTTGAACCCTTGGTGTTAGCTGCAGTTGGTGTAGCATCCAAAACTCTGGATCATCAGCAACAAATGACAGTGTTGGACCAGAGCAAGACATTAGCGGAGTCTGCCTTACAGATGTTGTATGCAGCCAAAGAAGGAGGAGGAAATCCCAAGGTAGAGTGACTGCTAATAACGAGAAGTTGGAGGGTAAAATGCATCTTCCAGTGGACATAGTACCAAAATAGAGGCAGAGTGCTAAACAAGACTTGGAAAACAGTTGGACAGTGGTGGAATAAATGACAGAGGGCACAAATCTGCCCACCCAGCAGTTGGAGGCATGCGCATTCCTGCTCAGTAAGAGGTGGGCATGGCGTGCCCGGTGCCTTGAGGTGCTCCTGCACCTACTGGACAAGGGCAGGCGCAGCATGCACAGTATCTTGAGGAACAACTGTGTGATGGAGCACCTACTCTTTTTAATTTGTTTGCAGGCATTGCAATGGATGTTTTTCTTCAATTTTTAGTGTCTTTGCTTAAAAAAGTTTTGTTTTTTCCAACCTTTTTGATTACAGAGACTTGGGGTTAAGACAAGGCTTTAAAATCCTTTTTTTTTTTTTTTGACAGAATGTTTTTTGGTTTAATTTTTTATCTTGTTATTCTATTTCAGGCATCACATACTCATGATGCAATTACTGAGGCAGCTCAACTGATGAAAGAGGCTGTGGATGATATCATGGTTACCTTAAATGAAGCTGCTAGTGAAGTAGGCATGGTTGGAGGTATGGTGGATTCGATAACAGAGGCAATGAGCAAGGTGAGCAGAGCACGGTTTTCCTTGGCACTAGAAGTAGATCTGCAGTGCAGGAGATACTGTTAATTCATTTCAGTATGTGGCAGTTGAAGTGGAAAAGCAGGCAATCCAGAGATTGTTTCAGAAGTAATACAAATTGTGAAATCAACATGAGCATAGGATGGTGTTAATAATACTAAACCAGGTAGCAAGTGGTGGTTAGAATGAATTGGGAATGTTTTAGTCTGGTACCATGCTGGTAGTGAAAGAAAGTCATAGTTATAGGTCATGTAAATTTCTAATTGTTTTCCTTTTTCTTATTCATCTTTTATGTTAGTGTGTTAAGTGATCAGCGGGTTTGCCTTGAAGCAGATTAGTGCCAATGGGGAAAGCAGCAAAGCCTAAGCTGTTTTTCTACCTTTTGAAAGGTGCCATACTGGAATGTTACAGCTGTAAAGTATAAATGAGCTGAACCAAATAATTCATCTTTTCACATTTCTTGTTTGTTGGGGTTTTTTGTGTGTGGGTGTGTGTTCTGAAGGCATGCAGAGCCATAGCTGTTAACTCATAAGGGAATCTTACATAATTTTTTCTCAAGGATAGCTCTTCCTGTAGCTGTTGCACATTCAGTTCTACATTTGTTGAGAACAGTAAGAGTTGATAGGAACTTTCCATGCAAGTTGGCCTTGCACTCAATGACTCTAAGTTTAAAAAATATTTAATCTAGGTTCTATTTCACAGTCATGAAGTAACCTAAAGCATTTTTTAGAGTTCCATATATATATATATATATATATGTGTGTGTGTGTGTGTGTGTATATATATGTGTGTGTGTGTATATATGTGTGTGTGTGTATACCTCCTGGTGCATTTAGTCCAAGAGTGAGTATTAAAATGAATACGTCATTTCAATGTTATGTGGAAAGTTTGTCATTTATTATGAAGTTATTTTTTTTCCCATAATTTTCCCACATTTCTGCAGCTGGATGAAAGTACACCTGCAGATCCCAAGGGAACATTTGTTGATTATCAGACCACTGTGGTGAAATACTCTAAAGCCATTGCCATTACAGCACAGGAAATGGTAAGAAATTTGGCTAGACTTGACTAAGAGCTCTTCTGTGCACTTAAGAATCGTGGAATGCTTTACATGCTGATGTGTAACTCTTTGTCATGCTGGTTTCCTACAGCCTTATCTATTTAGGAACAATTAAATAAATGATGATTTTGTAAAATATGCTCACGGGACCTTACAGATGTGCCGATAGGGGCATTCTCTAGGAGCTCTGGGTCTCTGGGTTGTGTTGTGGCTCTTGTACAAAACACGTTTTATTAACTTGATTTCTGTTAGAAATACAAAGAAAATGTTTTACTTCAATACCTTTTGGTCAGTCTGCTCACTTGTCACCGAAATACTGCCATACATTTATTGATGACTTCAGGCTGACCTTTCACAGCGTGTGCTGTTATTTAATTTAGCCCATGAAATAACATCAATTTTTTCAGATCCCTATAATGCTTATGAATGAATACAGATTAAGATATTATAGTGTTTTTTCATGCATTTGTGGAGTTCGTCTGGGTTTAAAAACAACAAAGGAAAAAAGAATTTTTTTAATTGAACCAATGTTATTCTGTGTAACATTTACAGTGAAGTGCTTGAGTTCTGAAGAACACTTTCGTTGTTTTCAGGAGGGACAGAGGATTATTTGTGTATGCTAGATGCAAAAATGTCCTGTGGACAGATGATCTTTAAGAAGTTATTCAGTTTTGCAGCCCAGAAGGGTTGATATTCCTGCTCTCTGTGACATGACAGTTTATTTGCAAATAGTAAGAATTTGTTTAAAACTAGTTTCGCCCCACGGAAGGCATCTCATGCCTTTTGCTAACATAGGTTGGAGAAAGAAGGAATATTTTTGCCTAAAAAGTAAATGTTTTCCAGAGAGGTGCTCAGTTATATATACCAAGGTATACTTTATCCTTCTTCTCATATTTTAGAAATGTTTTGCATTGATCCTGGGACTTTCTCAATTGTTATGCTCCTATGCCACAGCAGCTGAGACTGGTACAGGCTGGCTCACCTTTGACAACATAAGGTGGCTCTGAAAGATAAAACCCACTTCATCATCCAGAGAGGAGTAACTGTGCAGCTGGCTCCACTGTGTCAAAGAGTGAACTGCGAGATCTAACTGCTGCTCTTTGATTATTCCAGATGTTCTGCAAGTGCCTGATTATCATGACTCTAATAAAGCATGCTTGCTTGAGTTTCCTCACGGAATTCTTACTGGAGAACAACTCCCTTACACTTCAGGCATTTTTCCTCACTTCATCAGTGTGACCAAATAAATGAATGTGCTTCTAAACTGGAGTGTATTAACAGATTATTCTCATGCCTGTCATTTTTCTCTTGCCTGTGTTCTTTTTTCAGATGACTAAGTCGGTTACTAACCCCGAAGAGTTGGGAGGACTTGCATCACAAATGACCAATGACTATGGGCATTTGGCTCTCCAGGGCCGAATGGCTGCAGCTACCGCTGAACCAGAGGAGGTCTGCAGCTTTTAGACCTCTTTATTCTGTGCATACAGTGGCACCAACATGGGTATTCCTTTGCTGTAGTGAATAAAATACATATAGACCAAAATAACAGGAGGTAATCACATCACTCAGTTGCAGTAATATGGTTGCAGCTGTTGCTGAGTCTGATGAGGGCAACAATGATGGTGAATGGTCTAGAGGGTAGAATATATGAGGAGTGGCTGAGGTCCCTGCGTTTGTTCAGCCCACAGCAGAGGAGCTGAGAGGAGGCCTCATGGTGGCTGCAGCTCCTCACAGAGCAGGGGGGGGCAGCACTGAGCTCCGCTCTCTGTGACAGCAACAGGGCCTGAGGTCCTGAATCTAGCAAAATTTTGTCTTTTCAAGACTGCGTGGAATCTTAAAGCATCAACATTTAGTTACAGATAAGTGTCATAAGTACTGTTTCTTTATTATAATTTATGAAGAGATCCGATATGTGTTTGATACCACTCCTTACGTTGAGCCAAAATATGGTCTCTTTTCAGTGTGGCTTTGTAGGCTACAGCTGAGCTGTGCATTGTGCTACTGAGTGCATATTTACTGACAGCACATCTCAGCCTTCGCATTACCGCTGTGTGAGTGTAGAGCAATAGGAAGTAGGAGTTACTGTGAAACATTTTTGTTGATCATTGGAAATTTTAACCTGTCTTAGCTTCTGGTTCTTTTAAGTCCTTTTGATGCACAGAAATGCCTATGGAACAAGTTTTCTACTAGGAATCAACAGATTTTTAACAATCATTAGGAGTTATGCAAAAAGAGCAGCATTTTACTTCGTGTGGGTTTTCGTGCTTTCATGCCTTTTTGTGCAAATTACTTGATCAAATAACAAAAATCACCAGTCAACCCCTCCATCTAGCTTCAAAAATAAACAGCTCGCAATAATAGACAGCAGTGGTAGACTGGGACAGATTCCTTCGGGTAACTTAGAAACAACTTGCAAACACAAAGAAAGCCCTTCATCTCATAGGGTCTAATGGATTACATATGTGTTGTGGGGTTTTTTGTGTTTTTTTTTTTGTCTTGCTGTAAGAGATTTGAAGTCTGACTTCCTGTTCTGAAAGCGGGGTATAGGCAAACAGTAGGAACACAATTGTCTTTGGCTGCCAGGGCATTTTTCATGCCATAGAATCAGAATATCATGTGGGAGAAGGGGCTTCTTTACATGGCATTATGCTCCTTGTGCTTATGGTTTGCCTCCATGGCACGACCAGCTGTAGTAGGTGCTGCATATTCTGTGAGCAAAAAATAAATCCTTTGTGCTCTCTTCTTTTCACTGAATTCCTCTGATTAAGAAGCATGGAAAAACTTGGTCGAGATCTGGTAAGAGGGTATCACCATCACCAGATGCATCAGATTATCTAGATAAAAGACCTACTTAGAGATTTTGACTTTGTAATTTTACACAGATAGACTACTTCAGTGCTCCACGCTCAGCAGCTAAACAGAAAGCAATAACTTGCATTTGTTTTTATATTGATGAACATTGGTGCACATTACTTTCAGCCTGAAGTAGAAATAATTTCTTTCATGATACTAATGGCTGTGAGTTCTGCTTCTTATGAATCTGAATACAAAATTATATGCCTCAGTACATACAGGTACTGAAACTAGCGTGAATTTCCAAACAGGGATATTCCATACGTTATACCATAAGATTGTTAATGAATTGGAAGCAGCGAGGGCAGGATTTTCCAGATTTCAGCACTGCGTATGTATGTGGTCAGTTTTAGAGTGTTGGGAATCTGTACTTGACTCAAAAATGAATGAAAGAAGTCATGTATTCTTCAACCTGGTTTCAGCAGTGTAGAGCAAGCATTTACTTTTTGCTCATCATAAATACCTTTAAGGCATCTCGTGCTGACAGTAACTTTTCTGCTTTGAGATTCTGGGAAATTAACTTATTCAAATGCATGCGACCTTTTTGGTGAAGTTGTGCGTGCTTGAATTAAGTAGTCTTGACTTGGGTAAACGTGTTATGCTAACCATGTTAGGCTTACAGATGTGTTCTTGTCCCCTGGACCAGTTCACTAGCACTCCAGTTTTATAAGTAGGCCTTTTCCAGGGTTCTACTATGGGAATAGACGATATTAAATCTATCCAGTCTCTGCAGAAAATACATTGATGGGCAGAATATTCATAATAAGGAATCACCAGAGTGACTGTATTTGTTTGTGTTGACACAGTGTACTAGTATGACATTAACTTACTTTGCTCTTGCTCCCTTCTACCCTGTACCTCCTTTATCATCTAGATAGGGTTCCAGATCAAGACTCGGGTGCAAGAACTTGGTCACGGCTGTATCTTTCTCGTGCAAAAAGCTGGAGCTCTCCAGATTTGCCCTACAGACAGTTACACCAAAAGGGAACTGATAGAATGTGCTCGTGCAGTGACTGAAAAGGTAGGACATCCTCTGTATTAACCCGAACTTCCCCAAGGAGTCAGTCAGTCAAGTTGTATAGGCATTGGTTATTTTATATTATGAAACTTACCATTGTACTAGAATATTGACTGAATTAAAGTAAGTTCTTACTTTACTTTTCTTACTTTTCTTACTTACTTTTTCTTTTCTTTCAAATATTCACTACACTGCATGTACTAAATTAGTCCTAATCCTGTATTAAAACTTCATCCTTATACCAGAGGGAGTCTAGTCCTAACACAGGAGATGGCACTTGTGTCTTATGAGACACTTCCCCTGGAAACACATAAGTCCGTGTAGATGGCCACAGAGAACACGATGAGGCTGTTTGAAGACACTTTCTTTCTGTATCAGCATCCTCTCTGCTCTCTGGGCCATTCTAGCGTGCTTAGAATAGCATCTTCAGCCTGTCTTGGTTTTCTTGGTCTTTGGACGTGTGTGCTATGTAGCTTGCTTTTTGGGGGAAATGAAAATGGGGAATTAAATGTCAGCTTCATTGAGATTTCATGGAACATCACTTGTTCAGCCTGTGTTAGCATGCTCTCAGCTGTACAACTTCTCTACTGTGTTGTACCCCAGGAGTATCAGCAATTCTAAATTTGGGCAAAGGCAGTTTCTTGTAAGAAGAGTTACAGTTGTAAACAACATTAATAGTGAATCACAGGAACCTGTTCAGGGGAAAAGTTTGAATCTGAACAGAACCTCAGGAAGAACTGTACTATTAGAGGTTAGTATAAATAACCCTGGATAAGGATTCCAGGGAGACCTGATAGCAGCCTTTCAATATCCAAAGGGGAAGGTATAAGAGAGTCTGTCCTGTTCTTTAGCAGGGTTTGCTGTGACAGGACAAGGGAAATAGTTTCAAACTAAAAGAGGGGAGGTCTAGATTGGATATAAGGAAGAAGTTTTTTATGATAAGGGCAGTGAGGCACTGAAACAGGTTGCCTAGAGAGGTGGTGGATGCCCTGTCCCTGGAGACATTCAAGATCAGGCTGGACCAGGCTCTGAGCAACCTGATCTAGCTGCAGGTGTCCCTGTTCATTGCAGGGAGTTGGGCTAGATGGTCTGAAGGGGTCCCTTCCAATTCAAGTGATTCTACTGCAAAAGCAGTATTTGGGGGAAGAAGGGGAAGGATGTAGAATGCATTTGTTCAGTCCCAAGTATTGTTTGGATGTAGATGTTTGTTGCCAGAAGGTGATCATTTTCAAGTGAGTGTTTCTTTGAAGGTAAACGAGAGTGGCAGAGGCATCTTAACACTATAGCACTGCATTGTGATTATGAACAGCACAAGACATTGACTCTGAGCCATTATTTTCCTTACATCTTGTACAAAGTGTGTTTTTATCAACAGCAGGGAGGAGGAATCTCACCTCAGCAACAGCAGTTACATAGCATCAGCCAGCAGAGGTGTACCTCCTTTAATACTGTCTGTATGATGACATAGACTCACAAAGCAAGTTCTTCAACCTTGTGATCACATTACCAAGCAGTACTAGAGATCATAGAAAAGTGATTTTGACCCTGAAGTAAATGTGAGCAGGCTGCTTATTGACGGTACAAAGCTTTGCAAGATAACTTGAATTCTTGTTTATTGTAGCAGGGACACTTTTCCTTTCTTACAGGTAGTAAGGAAGATGCATGCTTGTAGTATTGATTGCCAAATGTCATTCTTTATACTCAAAGCAGATGTTGGTAAGGCGTTTGTGATCTCATTTATTGTATACAGTGCCCAATCAAACCTGTCTTTGTATGTAAGACAAAGGCCATTAATGGGCTTCTACTGTTAAAGAGCTAGCTTGACTCAGTATCAGATAATGAGGCTTTGTTTCAATGACCACCTTATTCCTTTATGTTGCTTCCAGGTCTCCTTAGTTTTATCTGCCCTTCAAGCAGGAAACAAAGGTACACAAGCTTGTATTACTGCAGCCAGTGCTGTGTCTGGGATAATTGCAGATCTAGACACGACTATCATGTTTGCTACTGCTGGAACCCTTAATGCTGAAAACAACGAATCATTTGCAGACCACAGGTCAGTGTAACTGAGAACCAAGAGTGCATGCAAAGGGAAAGAATGGAATTGGCAGAAGCAAAAGGCACATGGACATAAATATTTACTTTTCTAGATTCCCAGGAATGCAGTCAAATAAAGCAGAGGAATGTGAATAGAAATGGGAAAATTAGGATGTATGTAGAGGACAGCAAACTTCATTATTTCTGTGAGGAAAGAATTTTAAACAGATGGAGGACATCTACTAAGAGCACTTCCAACAGATAACCACATTTGTAGCTCTATTTTGGCCTTTTTGTTTTTAGTTAAGCTGCATCAGTGTATAAACCAGCATTCGCTGTCATTCCAGTAGGGTGAATCAGCGGTCCGTGACACTGAAGAGGAATCTTCTCTATACGTTTTTTCCAACAGCTGTTTCTGACTGCTAGTTTGTCTTGCTAAATGCTTTATATGGTTAATGTTTGTAAGCAGCAGTGATGCATAGGGAGCAGCTATGCCACATGTTTTCTCCTTTGGGGGAGATAAGCCAGTTTTTCCTTCTAGTAGCATCTGGCATATAATAATCTCACAGCATTTTTCAGCATAGTAAGAGATTTATGCCATCTGACTGACTTCCTTTGCAGTAAAACTCTAGGGCTTCACAGCCACAATTTATTAACTGAGTAATTGCACAGCAACCTAGTTGGCCAGCACAGCAGTTGCGTAGTCAGCATTTATTTCCCACCTTGTTACACGAGTTGCTCAGGAAAGAGGCAAGACGCAGTGGTGTGTAAGTTGCTGCTGTTCTACAGAGTGGCAGTGAGGGCTCATTTTCTTTTAAGTTCACAGGACTAATGCTTGCTTTATTGGTTTATGGGTAGATACTGAAGACTGGCCTCAATTTCCTCTTAAAGAATATTTATGAATTAAAATTGTCTGTGAGCACATTTAACTTAAAACGTAGCGTTTCTTCACCTATAATAAAACAGAAAATACAGTGCTTTTGAACAGTGTTTAAAGCTTTTTCTTTTGGTGCAGTTTTGGCTTATGTGGAGTAAATCTGGCATTCTTCCTGTTCCAGAATGTTTTCATATTGTATAGTGAATGTTATTCTTTTTCTTCAAAGCAGATTCTTTATTTAGAAAGGAGATGGATGAGCAAATTCTGAGACTCAGAAAGATTTTCATGTTAAAGAGCATGATTTAACTCTCTTTTAGACTGAAGAATAATAATGTTTTTAAGTATTACTTTTAAATTCCTTTGAGCATAAATTGCACATACGAGTGCTGAGTGTTCCTACTATCTTCCTGGAATGTTTTTATTGTTTTTTTTAAGTGGGAGAAGGATGGCAATGACTAATTTCTCAGTTTAGATAACTGAAAGTGAGCGAAGACTAAAATGGTTGTCTTAGACCAATCTTTTAGTTTCTTAATGTGTGTTCCTTGAGGTGGCAGTACTGGAATTTAATACTTAGCTGAAGCACACCCTAGAACAACAGTCTGTCCCTCTGCTACGCTGAGTGACATAGAAAATAGTCGTCACTGGCTTTTTGTGCAATTAATTTCCAGACTGCCATTTTACCTGAATGCAATTAGAGCTATCTGTTAACTTCTCTTGTATATGAAGCACTTTATCAAAATGGTTTCTTCTTTTCTCCAGACATGCTTTGGATTTATATGGTGGTGGCAGCAAGGGGGAGCACTAACTCGGTCACATTCCTCCTTTTGCCATTCTAGCTACTGCCTCCCTCCCTCCTTAATTATTTTCATTTCTTTATTATATGCTGTTTAAAGTGGGGGTTTGACAGTTGTTAGTTTCTTTACAGCGTGGCCAGATTTTCTTCCAGAGTTAAAATGGAATGTTCTATCCTGCTGTTAACCCTATCTCACTTCTTATCAAGACAGAGTAACCTCACTGACTGCCTTGCATCTTGCTCACAATATAATGCTATCATTTTAAGACTTGTCATTTTGTGTGATTGCTTGTGATACATTGTCATGAGTGGACACTGGCACAATGACTTATATCAGCTCCTCCTCGTAGCTGTTAGTGAGCATAATATTGAGAAACATGTTTTTTTCCTTTTCCACTTTTCCACTCCCTTCTCTGCTTCCTCCTTTTTGTTGCAGGGAAAATATCCTGAAGACAGCAAAAGCCTTAGTTGAAGATACAAAATTGTTGGTTTCCGGTGCTGCTTCAAGTCAGGACAAACTGGCTCAAGCGGCTCAGTCGTCAGCTAACACCATCACCCAGCTTGCTGAGGTAGTGAAAATGGGAGCAGCTAGCTTGGGATCAGATGATCCTGAGACACAGGTGAGATGTTCTTAAGGTTTTTCTGATACTCTTAAAGAAACCAAAGGAGTTTACAGAAGTTGAAAAAGAGGCTAGAGAAGGTTTTTGTTTGGTAAGACCTTGTGAGACTAGTACTTTAAATCACAATTGAAGGGTTCATCTCTTAGGGGACTTTTCTGGGTCAGGCAATGCTCATTTTTTAGAATACAATCAGACCCTGGAACATGGAGCAGAAATAGACAAGCTTCTGTATAACATTTTTGCTTTTATTTCATTGATGTCTTCCTGCTCAAATACTTTTCACAAAGTGTTTGTCTTAGTTTTATAAAGTTGTGATGGGAATCTTGACTTACCTCATTTTGTTGTAGATAGGTATGCATCACTTCAAGGCTCTTTATTGATCTGACAGCTGGGATGGACACTGTGTGTTACTTGCACAGGCTAACAAGCTCTCAGCATTCTGTAGCTGTGTCTCTGTTGTTTTTAATTTAATGCAATAGCTTAAGCCTTCAGTGTGGATTATCTCAGATAAGGCTCTGAAAGGGTTGTGTGTTCAGTTTTGACCTCCATGATGGAGTAAACTTCCAAGATTTTCCTGTCTAGAAAAACTCTGCTGGAAATACTTGTTTTTAACAGAAGAATTTCCTTAAACTAACAACATTTACAGACGTGGAAGTTTTATCTCACGTTGTTTTTCTATGTGAAAGCTAAGGATACAGTACTTAGAATAAACTGCTATTACTTACAAGTAGATATTTTTTGGAGCAATTCTATATTACCAGCTGGAAATTGTCCTAAATGGAGCATTTCTAATAACTGTAGCACACAGTGCCATTACAGCATTTGTCTATAGAGGCGAAGCTGACTTCACCTGACATGATAGTTTCAGTTGTCTTACAGTGCTAGTTGCTTTACAGTGTAGTCAGCTGGGAAACAGCAAATCACATTGACATGTCTTACGTCATGTATTTCCTTGGCCATAAAGCATCTGAGCTACCAAAAGCTAATAAACTTCTCAGGATTATCAAGGACTTTATTTGTATACAAATTACAATGAACAAAATCAGGCAAAAATGAAGCTGTGTTCTTATTTTATGTACTGCTACAAAAATGCAGTTACTGAGAAGTGTTTGTTCCACTATTTTCCCCTGAGCTTTTTTACTTTTCTTTCATGTGTTATTTTTTCTTAAAATGAACAACTGCTCTGAAATGTAGAAAAATACTTAGAACATCTGATTTTCTGTTGGTGAGAAGGACAAATTTGGAGGAGTTATTGAAATAGTACCCTGAAATAATAGGCAAGGTTGTTGTAGTGTCTATATATTGTCTGGAAATTCTTTATCATGCTTTCATCCACTTCTTGACTGAGCCTTATGTCTGTTTCTCATTCCTATAGGTTGTCCTGATCAATGCTATCAAGGATGTTGCAAAGGCCCTTTCTGACCTCATTGGTGCTACAAAAGGAGCTGCCAGCAAGCCAGCAGATGACCCATCCATGTACCAGCTGAAGGGGGCTGCCAAGGTATGAAAGCTTGTTCTTACTTTTTATTTGCAAGTATCGGGTCCAGTCACACTTCCTAGACAGCTTAACTTTGGATTTCAGTGATTTCTGGTTCCTTGAAGTGTTTCAGTAGCATTCTGGGATGTATATGAAAATAAGAGGATACTACTGAGTTGCCATGAAGTCCTGTCAGTCTCTGTGGGCTGTCAGATGACTTTTGTGTTTTTGATGGAAGAACTGTAATCTTTCTAAACAGAAACTTGCATCTTCTGCAATCCCAAAAGGGCCAGTTCTCATACCATTACAGACTACAATTTATCCAATAAAAACTGTTACCTAAGTCCTGGAATGATGACATATGCTCAAGATGTGAGTATGTGACCCTCCTTGTTTAGGTCTTGCAGCTTTGAGGGGTGGGGAGCACAACACCAAAAACCCCATGGTGAGACATTATGCTTATGAGGACTAATGATCCCTCTCTCCTAGATGTTTCCAGGAAGTACATAGATGTAAAAGCTAAAAAGCGCTCAGATTCCACCATGTCTGATATCTCTGTGCTACGTTGTCCTCGCATCTGAGATATATTTTGACATTTGCCTCAGAAAGATCTTAAAACTGTCTTACAAAATATTTCCAGCTGTGGAGATTGAGATGATATTACTTCTGCTTCCGTATTATGGGAGTGTTTTGGTAGCTTTTTGATTTGCTACGCAGTCTTCACTCTCTTGTCTTTTCTTTACCTGTGAGACCTGTGCGTCTGTTCCTTTCAGAGAAGATGAGAGCAGTATATTGTAGAGGCACAGCTTGAAAATGACCCATCTAGTCAATAAAAGTGGTTTCTTGGCTCTTCCTGCTCTGAAGAGCTTATCTGTGTTTTAAATTCCAATTGTCAAGAAGCTGGCCTTTCTGTTTCGTCTTAATTCCCAAGAATTCAAATGTGTTAGTTAGATATCATTTGTATGTCAGAGTGTTGGGGTTTAGAAAAGACAATGACTATTAGCTTATTCTCTGTATTATGACTATTGAGTTTCTCATGGGAGCAACAAATGCAGTGTCATTCTGCGTTAAGACATGCTATGTTTCTGCAGCTTACAGGGAGCTCTCATAAGCTGGCCAACAGAGTTGATATTTATTCCCATAGTAAGTACAGTTCATGATGTTTTTAAGGCCCCATTAGAAGTAATAAGACAACTATATCAATTTGCCTTGATTCATACCATGCCATCTCTGTAAGACGGGAGGAATGAATCGTGCATTTTTTCTTCACCTCTCTGTTTTTCAGGTGATGGTAACAAATGTCACTTCACTTTTGAAGACTGTTAAAGCAGTAGAAGATGAAGCAACTCGAGGGACAAGAGCTCTGGAGGCCACAATTGAGTACATCAAGCAGGAACTCACGGTAAAGAATAAAATAACATTGCATAGCAGCTTTTGAAAGTAAACTCTTAACATCAGACCAGGCTGCATGGGGAGTCCTCAAGTCCTGCAGTGAATTGGATGCAGTTTGACTACCTCCATCTATTGTATGTCATCTCTGAAAGTACAATTACATGCTTCTTAAGCCTGTCTACTTTGAGATGTTAATGGTCTCCACTGTGAGATTTGAGATGCTAGTGTCACATAAAAATCTGGAAGCAACTTTGTTGTTTAGACATTAAGCTTTCACTGCAGACTTTATTTTCTAAGTCAAATGTTGTTCACTTTTTATTGATCTTGGCTTTTAGAATGTCTCTTTACCATCAAAGCCTGCAGTTTAATCTTATTTCAGTCTTTCCTTTTTTAAGAAATGATATTACCAGTGATAAATAGCCTGGTATCTCGTATTTTATCCAAGAAGGAATTGACAGTACCTTCCAAATTAGGTGTTAGATCATGACAGCTAGTTTCCTTCCTCTTTAATATGATAGTTTAACCAGTAGCTACATCTTTCAGTTACTCTTCCACTAGTACACTGATCAGTGACATAAATTAATACTTGTTTGTTTGTGAAGAAGGCTCTTCTTCTTTCCCTCTTTCCTTGATTAAAATCCATTTTAAAGATATCTATGAACATACCTATCTATAAAAAATATCTATAGACAATGTCTTCATTGGGAAATACTTCATTGTATGGTGTGTGCGTTAACAATACTTACAGTGTAACTGCACGTGGCATAGTATTGTCTTCTCAGAGGCTCTCCAGAAAGCATCTGTTTTCCATGGTGAGAACAGTGCTCTTTTAAGCAAGGAATTAGTCTTTACTGGGGAAAAGGGAAAGGAAAAGAAAAAGAAACTAAACATTTTTGTATGCCTGTTGGGAATTCAGATATTTTCAGCAGGTGGTAAAAGCTCCTGGTTTAGTATCTGATCTGGAATGTACAATTTCAATAATTAACCAGCAGTCCTGGCTAACCAGAGAGGTTCCCCCTGGCTGGAGGTTAGTGAATGTGTCTGCAATCTACACGAAGGGCAGAAAGGATAACTCGGGATTACGGAATTGTCAGTCTGATACCAGGGCATTTTATGGGGCAAGTCATCTTGAATGTCATCATATGGCATAAATGGGACAACTTGAGTGATCAGATGCAGCCAGCATGGGTTTATGGAAAGCAGGTTGTTGTATTGGAAATGGTGTGACCAGCAGGACTAGGGAAGTAATTGTCCCTCTGTACTTGGCACTTATGAGACCATACCTCAAACGTTGTGTTTGGTTTTAAGGCTCTCACTACAAGGATATTGAGTTGCTCAAGCATGTGCAGAGAAGAGCAACAAAGCTGGTGAAGGGACTAGAAAGCAAGACTTACGAGAAGTAACTGAAGGAATGGGGGTGGTTTAGTCTGGAGAAAAGGAGACTGAGAGGAGACATTATTGCTCTCTACAACTACCTGAGAGAAGGTTGCAGCAGGGAGAGGGTGTTGGTATATTTTTTCAGGTGATGTGTGATAGGATGCAAGAAAATAGTCTGAAGTTGCGCCAGAGGAGGTTTAGATTGGATAGTAGGAAGAATTTCTTCACAGAGAGTAGTCAAGCACTGCAGTGGGCTGACCACATAAGAGTTGGAGTCTCATTCCCTGGAGGTATTTAAGAGAGGTGTGGATGCGGCTCTAAGGGCCCTGGTTTAGTGATGGGACTCAGTAGGTCAGGTTGACAGTTAAACTTGATCTTGAGGAGCTTTTCTGACCTAGGTGATTCTATAATTTCTAGCGTGTGCCACCGTCATGTATCCTTATGAAAATCTGGATGACTAAAAGCAGAACGTCATTCCGTCGCATAAACCATACTCAGATCTATATTTGAAGCATTATGATGTGTGTTTTCTCAATCTAGTTGGTGTCTCTGAAACATTCCTCCTCCTCCTTTTCCGTTTGTCAGCTTTGCTAAGGAATGGGCCTGTGGTAGTGCTGTTGTCATCTCTTTTGTGGAGAGAAAAGTGGAGTGCTGGGAGGGTGTAGAGAGGAAGCAAGAATGGCGTATATGTGCTTAGGAAAGTGTTTCAAACTTGACCTGGAACTCCAGGGACTGAATCTGAACAACACTGAGTAATGTCATCCACACATTTGACTAGACTATTTTTTAGTATTGCTTCCATTTCTGGAGAGAGAAAGTGAAAAGTTGTTTGACCAGGAGCATAGGATAGACCAGGCTAAATGGCTGTCAGGACATTTGGGCTCTGTAACCACTAGCATGCTTAAGATTAAGAGGTACTCCCAAAGCATTGTTTGTAGAGTAGAGAAAACATCTCCTGATTGTGTACTCTGAATTGCTGCTGCAGAGTAAAAGAATGGCAAGCAAATGGAGTAAAACTTGGAAATGTGAAATATGAGCTCCAAGTAAGGTTACCTATCTTTTATTATCTATATCTTAAAACTGTTAATGTATTTTTCCATTCAGAAGTGTTGTGTTGTCATAATTAAAACTATTTTCATGCAAGTCCTTATGAAAAATTGGATCTTTATGATTCTAATGGAGACTAAGTGTAGAGTAAGAGAAAACAATTTTTATCTTTCCTCCACCTCCATTTTTTTAAGAGACATTTGAATATTTTAGCGATATTCTTTGGCTATCCTGCACTGTGCTGGTTTTGGCAACAAGGGCTCAGTAGTTGTTTCTCTGTGTTGTCTGTAGGTAAGCAGGCTTATCAGGACCAGGCTCACAACAAAAGAGAATGATATTGAAGTACTCTGAATATGTTTCTAATTTCCTGCTAATGGAAGTCTGCACCCAGTTGCTGTCTCTTTTTCACAGTTTGAGTTGTTCTGACTTGACTTGATGGGTGGGCATCAAGCTTTCCTCCTGCTTTCACTTAAAGGTGTTTCAGTCAAATGAGGTTCCAGAAAAGACATCATCACCTGAAGAATCAATCCGGATGACGAAAGGAATCACCATGGCGACAGCCAAAGCTGTGGCAGCTGGGAACTCATGCAGACAGGAGGATGTGATTGCTACAGCAAATCTGAGCCGCAAAGCAGTAGCTGACATGCTAACAGCTTGTAAGGTAAAGAATTGCTTCCATTTCTAAGACTGATGTATTTTTTTTCCCTCTCTATTTTATTTTTCTCCCCTCTGTACATCTCTTTAATTTACAGATTCTGTTCAGTTTTCTTTTTGTTAGTGTTTTACTTTTTAGATGGGAAAGTTAATGGTTATAATAATTATAAGGTGATGCGGTAACATCTCTGTCAGGATTTTTCTGTGCTAAAAAAAAAACAACCAACCAACACTAATGGTCACTGTTTTATTTTTATGAGAACGAGGGGTTGTAAATGACCTGAATTTTCATTGTTTTCAGTCTTTTATTTAACTGGAAGACAAGCAGTGAATACAAATGGTAGAATATAAGAATAATGCTGTGGTCAGAAGTATGATTCCAATACTTCTAGGAATGCACCGGTGGAAGGAGCCATTCGGGTCTATTTACTTCTTTCTCTCCTAACTAAACCTACTGGTTTGCTCAATTTCTTCTGTGCTTTACAAAAATGTGTTTTGCATTTGCACTGAAAATATTGATACCCTGTTTTCTAAACTTACTTGAACTAGGCAACTTTCAGAAGCAGATCTGCAAAACTTGGAGGAGGAGAGGCCATGTGTATGTTGTATAAATGACGTAATAGTCATTTATCCTTTTTCTGATCATAAAAAGGATCTAAACATAAATTTAAAATATTGGGATTATAAAGACCTTATGAAGCATCTCAATCCTTTTAGCCTGCAGAAATAAAAGTGTCTTTGTCTGTAAATTCTATTTACTTTGCCTTTACATGGATGGAAGCTGGCAGGAAAGTGATAGTGCTCTGATGTGTGGGAATTCTATTTCGTCACATCCCTGCCAAAGTCAGTCCCAGATTACTTGTAGCCTAATTCTGCCCACATGGAAGGGTTTATTGTGCTTTTTTTTTTTAAAATGATCATCATACAGAAGTGCAAGTTATAAATAAGAACTAAAAACTGAATTTATAAAAACTACTGAATGAAATTTTCTTATCTGACTTCATTTTGCTAGAGAGCCCTTACTGTCTGACAGTTCTTGGATACAGATTTTGATTTTGCCCTCACATCTTGCAAACCTCAGAAGCTTAACAAAACTCTAATTTTCACAGTAAATCTAAACAACGGTGCTAATTATATGAGAACTGTTCCAGATTATGTTTTAGGCAGAATCCAGTTAATTGAAACTTCTGGGAGAGCGCATGGCAGGAGAATAAAACACAATAGTAAAAAACTGAAACTTAAGAGAATTTCCACCTACGTTTCACTAGGGGAGTAATTAGTCACTGGGACAAGATCCTGATTTCCATCTTAATTTCCAACATTTCCATCTTTGGAGGTTTTCAAGACCCAGCTAGGACAAGATCTAAGCAGTCTGGTCTGAATTTCATGAAGAACCTGCAGAAGGAGATTGGGCTAAATGTATTCTCAGAATTCCTCCCAGCAGCCATGATTTTTTGATTCTGTGATTGTTTTGGTACGTTTTACTCCCCAAGTGCTGATGGTCTTGGAGTTATAGAACGAGAGGCAGTGCTGCCTCAATGTTTTGAAAGCATATATAGAGAAAATGAGGGTTGCTAGCAGAGAGAAGACTTGGCGTAAGGAAGTACGTTTTCTAGATCTTTGGAAACGTTTTTCAGGTTAAGATGCTTCGGCAGGCTTGGTGTGCATGTCTGGGAAAGTAAGAATTTCTGTTACAAGTCCTAACTATGTAGTGAGATTTCTGTTAGTATGTCTCCAGATTCCAAAAATGTCTTTAGACTATTGCAAAGTAAATGGTTTAAGATTCAATGAACCTCGAAAGTGCTTCCAAAAGTACTCTGATATCAGACTTGGTTATGTGTGCAAAGCACAAAAGGAAGTTTATACTTCAGTGCTCAACAGGCATTTTAAGGTGTTTACAGTATCTTCATATGGAACACTGGGGAAGTCTTCTGTTCTATTTTGAAAATGAAAAGTAAGCTATACTGGATTTTCTGGACCTCTGGAACTTGTTTGAAGTACGCTGAAGGTGGGGAGAATCCCATCTTGTTAACTCCTTTCCCTTCGTATTGTTTATTGACAAGAGGAGGAGTTGATGGTGACAAATCATCTGTTCTGTGTACTGTGCTCTGCTGATCTTGAACTTCCCAGCAGAGGGTGCCCACAGACAAGTTGCAGGCCCAGCTCACAAGAGTTCTTGTTCTGAATGTGGAGGGTTGCAGAGAATACTCAGAATACACAAGCAGTGAGATAATCTCCAGTCCTAATCAAAGACAGAAAGCTGCATGGGTGGGTGGGTGNGGTGGGGCTGTTTTGTGAGAGGAAATGCTAATTTGTAGTTAATTTAGGAAGTTTTACTTGTCAGCAGTCAGCACTTACCTTCAGTAAAAAGGTCCCCAGCGACATCGAATTTTATTTTAGAAAATACAAGGCTTTTAGAAAACCCTGGGCTGGTACTTGAACTCTGATTGGTACAAAGTGCTCTGGATCCAGCCCAGTGCTTTCAACTCTGAACCAGATGACCATTTCTGTTTTATTTCCTTCAAGACTGACTACGGAGGCTTAAAATAAAATAGAGTTTTAGCACATTTCTAACCTGAAAGATGTAAATATCCATTTTTGAGTTGTAAAACTACACTTAGGATTTTGATTTTTGTTGATACTAGTAGACAGGAAAAGTCACAGTGGCACGAACCTTGCACTGTAGAACAGTGTGCATACAACCTGAGAGCCCCCTGCAGTCCCAAGATATTTTCCAAGATAAATATTTTCATTAAAATACGTCATAAATTCTCCTGTTTTCAGAGTGCTCTTCAGAGGATTCTCTATTTGTTTTTCACTGATAAAAGAAGTAGTATGACTGCTGACAACACCTAAGGAAGAACACTAAGAAAGATTACTGATGAAGTTGTGTTACTAATAAGAAATGTATTTTCAGTGTTGTTCTCAGAACTGGAGCTCTACTTCTCTTTGAGCCAAGCTTGTTTGCCCGTTTGTAATAGAAACGGCTGGCGCTCAAGTTCAAATGTCTTCTGCATTTGAGGAGAAATCTCTCCCCTTCTCTTTCCCTAACCTCCTCGTGTAGGCATCTTCTGCTTGGGGCACTTTTGGGGTACTAATGTTGTTTTGCCTCCTCAGCAAGCATCATATCACCAGGAGGTGAGTCAAGAGGTTCGAGAGAGAGCCCTGCGCTTTGGAACAGAATGTACGCTGGGATACCTGGAGCTCCTGGAACATGTTCTCCTGGTAAGCAGGAGCCTGCATGCACGTGTTGGACCCTTTCAAGAAGAATAATCTCTCTCTCTGTAGTGAATGTTAGTAACATACTTTATGAACAGTTTTGTTATTCCGGAAAAACAGTCCAGAGGAAACTCAGCACTTCGGCTCAAACCACGAGACAGAAGGGTGTCTGGAAGCACTAAATGGGGTTGAATTCTGAAGCAGATGTGGAGGTTGTAAGGGTGCTGATCTAAAAATGGTCCCCAGAAAAGAAATTAAAATAAGATATTTCAGTATTCTTTTAAGCCCACTCTAAGCATTAGATGTATTAAACAAACTCTAGTTCTCCAGACCAAAGACGTTATGAGAACTTTTTGAAAGCACTTTTACATGCCTTTTGCAGATTCCAGGAAAATAAGAGGCACTTACCAATGTCATCCCAAAACCCCAAGTTAGCACCATCTCACAGAGCTTTCCAACTCATACCAGATGTGATGCACCCAAAACTCTGAAAAAAATTGCCACTTAAATCCAAACACATGCATCCTGTATTCATTTGGTTTTTCTTGGCGATAAGTAGTTACCAAATAACATATTGATCCAGCTATAGAAAGCAGTGATCTGTGTTAGAACAAAGGTTTTTAGATATTGAAGTTTCTGGAGGTAATTTGAATCTGCTTCATGAACTAGAGATTTCTTTTAAATGACTTTAAGCAGACATATTAAAATATATGAAACTGAAATTTGCAACTGTGGATTAGCAAATCCAAGCCTGGCTTACTGCTGAGAATATGTCGTGTCTAATCAATTACATCAACTTGTTGAAGTATGCAGAGCATAGACATGAAGCCACAGTTATGCTTGCCACTAGCAATGAAAGTCATTCAGGAAAGACTGAATTTACTAGTGTAATTCCTAGAGCTGCATAGCAGTATGTAATTTAACATCAGATATGTCATATTTTTAGATTTGAAGTACTTTAAGGAATTTTTCAGATTTGGTCTTCTGTTGGTCACAGTAATGTTTCAGACTAAATACCAGAATAGGTTAAGGACTTCTGTCAGTTTTTGCTTATTTTATTTCTCTTTTTTCCACATTCTGTTCTGTTCTACAAGAAAAACAGGCTTTTCTTATCTTAAGCCTCTTTACTTTCTGGGAATAAAACTCAGAATGTTGTCCCCTCCCAAACTCTTGCAAACTTAGAAAAGTGACCTTGACTCAAACTACAACCAAAATTGAAGAGAATAATGCCTGCTTGGAAAAAGAGATGGGTAGAATGGTAACTTCATCTTGACTATTTGCATAAACCTGTCTAGAATTAGTCATATACACACATAATGCAGCTATGTTTATCTTCATAAATGAAGTAGGACCTGTAATGTACATGAAAAGAAAAACAACAACCTCTTTTGTAGGAGCTTCAAACCAAGTAAATGACCAGATTTTAGATCTAGGGACTTTTGCCCTCTTTCCCCTGAGTTCTAACTGTTGGACTTGTGACAAAGATGCAGTCTGGATGTGATCCAGGTGATTTACAGTGATTTACTGTAAAAAGAGTATTGTGTTTTAGAATCATAGAATCCTTAGAGTTTGAAGGGACTGCTGAAGGCCTTCTAGTCCAACTCCCCTGCAGTTAATGCTTTGGGAACATTCCAGTGTTCCTGGAACCCTTACTAATATGTGTTATTATGTTTTATCTTTTTCTCTAGATCCTTCAAAAACCAACTCCAGAGCTAAAGCATCAGTTGGCTGCTTTCTCCAAGCGGGTTGCCAGTGCTGTTACAGAGCTTATTCAGTCAGCAGAAGCTATGAAGGGTGAGTTGGATAGGCTGGTTACTGGCACAGCGTGCTTCTTACTCCAGAAATGATGAGCTTTCTTTTTTTTTAATTTAATTTTTTTTTTACTTTAAACCAAAACCAAAAGTTAACAAAAGAGCCTTTTAAATCTGTTCTAAGTGTCTTGGTAACAATTACTTTCTCTGCCGGTATTCACATGTGTAAAGTCACTAACATCATTAATATGATCTTAGTGATGATGCTTCCATGTTAGTTTACAATTAGAGACGGCAGTAATTTTTTGTACATGTGTAGCGAGGAACAAATTTATTGAAGTCCAGAGTGTGTATAATGTAAATGACCCTGCCAGTAAAGTTTTAATGATTAATTTCTTGCGTAGTTTGTAGCATGTATAATCTGTTTAAAAATCTCCACAGTGTTTGTAATGGCAGTTTGACCCTCATCCACTTTGTATACTTTGTCCTAAGTCATCCGTAAAGCATGCGGCCTTTGAAGGTGGAGCCATCAAGCATAGCACTCGAGCCACAGTAGCAGAAAACAAAATTTAATAGAATTTTTACTGAACTGGGAGTTGGACTGTAATTGAATGGCTGGTTCCTTTCCCTACACTCTGATTTGTTTTGGCAATATCAGTCCTTTGTGGTGATAACTGCTTCACAGCTTCAAATAAAAGGGGATGCCATCATCTGGCTGAATTAATACTCAGCTTCTAGTAATGGCATGAACTTCTGGTATGTTGTGCATATGGCCCTCTGTGTGGGTCCTGTCCTGGCAAAGTGTGTTAATGAAACAATGAGACTTCAGAAATCGTGGTCTGGATGATTTCCTGAACTTTTTAAGATTGAGCAACTTGCAGACAAGCTTAAATTCAGCACTTGCATATAGAGAATTCCATTGCTTAGTAAGAGATTGCTGTTCTTAGATCTGTGGTATTTTCTCAAATACTGAGGAAACGATGTGTGCAGACTCTTAGGATAACAATTTTAACATTATTCATTTTAAATGAGATGAATTACATTTTCAGAGAAGTAATCATAAAAAGGTAGGGAAATGCATATTATGGGTAATGTTATAAATATTAGACTGCTACTGTTAAAGCATATCTAATACAAGATTAACAGGAAACTTCACTCTAAACAGGCATTCACAGCCATCAAAAAGGCATACAGGTGTTCTAATTTCATAGTTTGTTGAATGTTACAGAAAAATACTCTGAAAGAAACAGTCTAATCACGTTTTCTCAGTCCTGCTTTTCCAAAAAGGTTTCTAGTAAATTTGTACAATGATTCTTTCCTAAGATAGACCAGAGAATCTTAGGGCCACTGAGATGGTCAGAGGGCTGGAGCACCTCTCCTATGAGGAAAGGTTGAGGGAACTGGGCTTGTTTAGCTTGGAGAAGAGAAGGCTCCAGGGAGACCTCATTGTGGCCTTCCAGTACTTGAAGGGAGCATATAAACAGGAGAGTGGGGGAGGAAGAGCTGTTTACGAGAGTGGATAGTGATACGATAAGGGGGAATGGTTTTAAACTGAGACAGGGGAGGTTTAGGTTGGATATTAGGAGGAAGTTTTTCACTCAGAGGGTGGTGACGCACTGGAACAGGTTGCCCAAGGAGGTTGTGGATGCCCCATCCCTGAAGGCATTCAAGGCCAGGCTGGATGTGGCTCTGGGCAGCCTGGTCTGGTGGTTGGCAACCCTGCACACAGCAGGGGGGTTGGAACTAGGTTATCATTGTGGTCCTTTTCAACCTAGGCCGTTCTATGATTCTATGAATACTGCAATCATTTATTTCATATTCTCTGCAATATATACCGTATGATTTCCTCAGTTAACTCTTGCTTGAATCAGTACACGTTCCTTGGAATGTGATACTTGTCATAAGAAGTCAATTATGAATTCCCACTTATGTCTTATTATTCCTCTAGGTCTTAATTCTTTTACTCTGTTCCATGTAACAGTCCCCTTCATTATGCTTTTTTCCTCTCCAGGTAAATTTATTGAGCACTTCACCCTTTTTCTGCACTCTTTCATATGTTCGGAAATACCTTTTTTCATTTACTACTAAGCCAAGCCAATATCAGAGTTTTCCGATTCTTCAACTGGTTTTAAGAAAAACTTGTCGTCCTTATCTTTGGAGACATCTATATCCAGTAATTTCTGGATCTTTAATTCATATTCATTAAAATCAAACTACACTTCTTTTTTTTTTTTTTTTTCCTTTTTTGCATATGGGATTTTTTTCTTCACCTTAGAAGTTTCTTCATTGAAAGTAAAATGTTTTTTGACCATTCCTAGGTAACTTTTATTGACACATGATAGAATTATCTCCTAACTGACTTTGATTGTAAATGTTTTCACTTTTGTTAAATACCTTTTTATTTTGGAGGGGAATTCCTACATTTTGCGAGTTTGGATTTGTCCGTATTTCTGTATGCTGCCTCTAACAAAAAATGCCATTATCTTTTCCCCGCTTTTGTGGCCAAAGTTAGGGTTTAATAAAGAATTCCTTCATCTTGTACACCAATTGAGCAGAGAAATTGTCTCAGGTAATGTTCTGGTGTTTCATATTTTATATACGTGTGTATATATATATATTTATGTATGTATATACAGAGGAGGAGAGAGAGAGAGTACTAGCAACAGGACACATAGCTCTCTAGGATTACAAAGCCATGTATTTTAGATTTCTCCCAGCACATCATGAATCAGAACAGGTCACTTTGTAGTGCCCTGTGATTCAGTCATTCACAGCAGGAACTGCCTTATTTTATACTCTGCGTGAACCCATAAGCATTCAAGTTTTTTTGTATATTTTTGTTTAATGTTTGATGAATCAGAAATAGGTTATGCTATTCTTGATGCGAGGTGCCAGTATCTTCCTATCCATTCTTCTTTAATAGTGGTTAACGTTTTAGTTGATATTTTATTGTAAGGTTCTCTCAAACTTTTATCAAATTTCAGTATTACAAGTCCTTAAGAGATTGAAAAAATAAAGCAAACATTGTAGCTCGGTCTTCCTTTGTCTTTTGTACACTTCTTCCCATTCTTTTTCATAGAATCTGGTTTGGGTTGGAAGATCACCTAGTTCCAACCCCCCTGCTATAGGCAGGGACAGCTCCCTCTAGACCAGGTCTCTCAAAGCCCCATCCAGTTTGGCCTTGAATGCTTCCAGGGAGGGGGCATCCACAACCTCGCTGGGCAATCTGTTGCAGTGTCACACCAGCCTCATAGTAAAGAATTTCTTCTTAATATCTAGTCTAAATCTAGCCTCTTCTAGTTTAAAACTGTTGCTCCTAGTCCTATTGCAACATGTCCTTGTAAAAAGTCTCTCCTCAGCTTTTCCTGTAGGCCCCCTTCAGGTACTGGAAGGCCTGTGATGCCACTTTCTCCCCTTGCCGTTTCTGAACTCAGAAGTTTTCTTTCTACTTTCCTTCTCTTCCCCCAAGCTGATGTTACTTTTGACTGTTTCATTGCTTCCCTCAGTGAAGAACCTGGATGCTTTCTGTATCTTGTCATCGGAGAATAATGTTATGAAATTGAAAGTAAGGGTGCACTGAGAACTTGCAAATATTTAAGATGATCTCCAGCCAAGCATTCACTTTGTAGGCCTACAAAATTTCTTTTAGCTAAGAGTAATGCCAAAAACTCAACAACAGCAAAGACGAGTTTTGAATGTGTTACAGAAACTGCTATTGGCCCTTTCTACAGTGCATTAGAAACACACTGTCAAAACCCATGCTTTCTTCGTTCAGTACTAGCTTCATCTCTAACCAGTGCCAAAAAAGAGACTCTGAAGAGTGCTGTGCCTGACTGGCTGTTGTCTGTAATATGTCATCTTTACCACTCTCTTAGATTTCTCACTCTACCTTACAGATTTGGTCAAGGACTTAGCAAGAGCCCAGGTAACTGGAAGCTGAGTGATAGTTTTGTTCCCAGCTGCTTTGATTACGCAGTTCTTAAATTACTTTCATAACAGAATGTTCCCACTAAATACCTTTTTTTAAACAGTATTACACTCAGCATAAATTATAGCATTTTGTTCTGTTGTGTTATTAAAAGGAGCTTTCTACAGAATGCATTCTGTAGTTGACACTTGACATGTGATTGTAAATCACCCTGTTTGAATGGCAGCTCACAGTGGCACTGAAGTTATTGTCTTCCTTTCCATTAATTTCAGGGACAGAGTGGGTGGATCCAGAAGACCCAACAGTCATTGCAGAGACAGAGCTACTGGGGGCTGCAGCATCAATTGAGGCTGCAGCAAAGAAGTTAGAGCAGCTGAAACCAAGAGCCAAGCCAAAGGTGAGTGTCTATCCCAATTGTTTCTTTGAAGGTAATAAGGCAGATGATGCATATAGCCTATATGTTGGCTTGCTGTTTGTTACTGTCCATGACAATGGCATAAACAATCAAAAATCTGCATCTGTCTCAGTGCCACTAGGTGCTGCACTAGGTAGGACTTACCTCTGAAGGAAAAGGTTAAAAAGATGCTTTTTCAGGGAGCAAGTCAAGTACAAGACATGAGAAAGCAAAGGAAGAAAAGCCAAAGGTTAGAAATACTTGTGTTACAGTATAATTACTGTTGATTATTTAGCTTTCTGTTTCCAAACTTATTTTACTGTTATGAAAAGTCATTCTCACTTGGTCCCCTGTGAGGAGCTTTTGTTCTCATCTGAACATGTGCAGTATAGTGGGATAAAGCAGCAGCAGCGACATAGAAAGGATTGAGCAGAATGCAAGAGCTTCAGGATTTTCTGTGTTTAAAAGCATAACGTTTTATT
Source organism: Pavo muticus (assembly GCA_016647715.1). Classification (NCBI taxonomy): domain Eukaryota; kingdom Metazoa; phylum Chordata; class Aves; order Galliformes; family Phasianidae; genus Pavo; species Pavo muticus. Next base: position 6,149,010 of record JACDJE010000149.1, read on the forward strand.
CCTTGCTAAAAGAGTCAATGCTTTGGTATCAAATCACATATGTCGTATGATCCTTTTTCTTCAATTTTCCTGAAGGAAAATGAATTACAGTTCTCTATGAAACAGGTAGTGTTGCATCTTGCCGGGTAATTTCAAACCTGTCTGAATATATCACATAAAATAAAGTCAACTGTCTTCATGAGTGTTATAGTGGGAATGTATGATACAGCTGTTACTTCTGTCTGTATGCATGGTTCACATGGCTGGATCACCAAGAATTCCTACCTTTTGCCTATGTGGAATAAGAGACAGGCATTAGAAGAAATAACTGTTGCATATAATTCTATCTTTAAACTGAAATTATGCTTTAGCTTTGTCATTTAATTCAGGAAGGACTATGTCTACTTTCCTGCTTAAGCTGCTTTGTAGGTACAAAACTGTTTTCTGAGGCTAATGAAAAATCCTTCTAAAAAGCAGGCCCTCAAGAATTGTTTTGGATTTTTGTTTTCAGCACAGAGTGGTATTCTGCCATTCAGGATCATCAGATGAAATAGTTCTTGGTAGCTTCACTCTTTGAGGACCTTTTTTTCCCCATTTGGTGACAGGAATAAATTAGCTCATGAAAAAGAAGTGCTCTTTGTCCTTCATTTTTTAACAAGTGCATCCATTTTGTTTATAAAGAAAAAATGGTTCCATATAATGAGATTCTGCAGAGCAGAGAGAGGACACAGGCTGAGTTGGAGGAGAGGAAGAGTCCTCCATCACCTTTTCTATACACTGACTGCACAATAGCATATGTGTGTTGCCTGGTTACCATGGAGCAGTTTCTTTCCAACATCTAAGCCACTCTAGGGTCATTGTAATTTTCTAGTGAATGCAGATCCCACACCTGCTCCTCATTTAACATGTTAATTTGAGCATCCAGCCTCTCTGTGATTTATTGGTCTGCTTATTTGTCATTTTCATGAAGTAAAATTCATATTCAACTCTTTGCTTAATTTGGAAATTTAACAGCCCTTCCAGTCTGTACTTAGATGTTTAATCTCTTTCACGATATGAATTGTAACGTACATCAAAGGTTTAAGAAGATTGCAGAGCAGCTCAAATATCAGTTTTCCTGTTGAAGAGTTAAATTTTGGACAAGAGCAGTGTTATCTAGTGTCTTCTGAGAGCAGGATTGCCTGCACTGAACAGCCTCAGTCTTTTTGATGCTCAAGTCTTTGACAACATACGTGGTGTTGTAGTGTGAATACCTAGGCTAGGTAATAAGGTTGATAGAATAGATTTTACTTATGCTTACTACATGAAATGCGGCAGTAGTAGTTGTCTTCTACAATGGAACAGATAGCTGGTCCAGCTAGTCCAGTATCTTCCTTTGGTTAGTAATAATCATCATTAAGTCAACTGGCAGAGAAGTGCTTTGTTGATTATTTTAGAATAACCTGCCTGCAGGAAACCCGCCATCTTCTTCATTGTTAATTGGTGGCTGATTCTCTATTTTTGGGTGAGCTTCTTTTAGATTCTCATCTTTGCTTTTTCCAGTTTGTCTGTTATCTCTAAAGAGAACTTCACTTGTTGAAGGTAGGGTTTTTTTCTAATTTGTTTCACTATCTTAAATTTTTTTGTACTTTTATATTTTTTAATTATTTTTTTCCTTGTTTCCTCTTAGTATTTTTGCACCAATCGTCCCATGCAGCCACCCCTTGTGCCTCATTCTGTAAATATGACCCTGGCTGTAAAATAACAGCCTCCCAAAATTTCTAATGTTTTGCAGAAAAAAAAATATGTAATTAAAACAATATGCTTTGTTAATACTGAAAAAAGAACACTTTATGGAAAGTGGTGCTGTAGACGAGATACAACAGCAGAGAGCATTGTTGGTATGCTCTTCATGCTTCTATGTAGGCTTCTATGTAGGCATATGCCTTCAAACACAAGAGTCTTTAGTAGTCAATAAGAGTTCCCTGCTGCTAGCTTTCAGCAGTTTGTCCTTTTTTTCCCCAAGATGAATCAAATCTGGATGTCTTTTTCTGCAGGACTCTGTGTGATATGTTTGATATATTAGGTTGTTATTTAATCCAACTATATATCAAACATATTCCTACAGTGTCCTGCCCTGTCTCCGGGGGTTTTAACATAGTAGAAGGCAATATGAAGGAGTACATTCACTCTCAAGCAGGTTTAGAAGACTTCTTGCAGACTCATAATCGAATCTGATTTTAAATACATCCACAAAGTGCTCCTCAATCAGTAGATATGCTCTTTGAGAGACTTATAAGTTGTGTAGGGCCTTTTATGGTAGCAAGCAGCAGCTATGCCAAGAGCTGACTTCCTCTGAAATGGTTATTGTGTTTTTCATGGCACAGTGCACTAACTTATCCGTATAGGTTTCCTCTTTATGGAATAGAAGATGAGAGCTACTTCAAAAGAAAATGGTTTGTCTTTTGTAATTTTTTCTAATGCTTAGCAGTGACATTGGGGTTTCTTTGTTCTCCTATTAACCCTGGCTTTATTTATGCCACCCCTAATAAAGGAGATTCTGTAGAAGACTGGCCAAAAGAAAGTACAGAAACAAATTATATCCTTTTTAATGGCATAATCAACATTTTTATACTGCAGACTTGTAGCTAGCCTAACAGTTTTGGCTTGTCTGTTCTGGTGACCTCATCTTCCAATCCATTTTCACCCATACATAGTCAATAACAGCTTATTTAAGCTTATGGAAGAAGCAGTGCTGTCTTATGGTGGCTAACTGAAGAAGGAGAGGTTAATCACTGGTCTCACACGTCTGATTTTCTAAAGAAATAACAAATAGCTCTCTAAAGTAACTCAAAATCTTACAACATGAATTTTTCTGCTATCACATCATTGTTTGTGACTTTGTTCATGAAGGCTGTGAAGTGACACAAGCTGTGACAGCACCATTGAGCATGAACCTGCCATGACGCAGTCTTTAATAATGAGAATAAGCAGAAAAATGACATTTCTTTAGGGCTCTTTACTGTGTGCTCAGTCTTGCACTTCTACATGTCCCTATAGCTGAGGAATGTTCTTAGGTAGGTACAGGAAGGTAAACATACCCATGGTGCTGACTAAACATTCTCTCTACTCCATCTCAGACATACATGTCCAGCCCTTAGATGTCATACTTGAAAATGCTGAAGGAGTAGCTAAAGGGAAGGACTAGAAAATAAGGCATTCTTAGAGAAAACAAAAACTCCTCAGAAGTGCTACAGTTTGAGTATAGTTAAAGCCAGTTCAAAAATAAGTTCTTTGTGTGGTGGATCAAGTGTGAATAGATATTTTTCCTTTTTTCCGTAAGTAAAAGGAGTTGTGCAGTGACAGGAAATGTAGGTACTGGAGGTTTGAGAAGCTCAATGTGATTACTATTTAGATATGATAATGGTTGTGATGTTACATTTGCAAGGATAGTCAAAAATGTGGATGGAACGCGAGCTGTTCATTTTACAGAGACATGCACTTCAGTTGATGCGATTAGCCCAACAGCAAGACAAATCTTTTTCTTTGCACTAGGTGGCTCTTCCTGATAAGAAATAATGTAAAGTGCCAAGCAGTTTCATCTATGTGTCAGTTTTTAATTTTCAGATGGTTAAGATTTTATGCTGTCCATGGACACTACGGTTTCATCTCCTGTATTTGTTTTAGTTTGTATGGTAGCAATAATGTGAAATGCTGTAGGATTGAGCACTGCTTTATGCTATTTTGTAATTAATTATAATTACTTTTTTAAAATAAATGACTATCTGATATACCAATCAGATAGTAGCAACTGGAGAACATATCTTGCTTTAAAATCAGATGTATGCATTTAGCCTTGCAAATGAAGTGCCCGATTTTCTAACTCAGACACATAGCCCATATTCCTTACGTGACACAAGAATGTGGTGTTTGCAGAAATTGAAACGCAGGTTTTTTTCCAAAAGCCTCGTGTGTCTCAAGGTGGTCTGTTGTGGTATCATAGCCAGCAGTCCTGCTGCGTTGGATTCTGGTAGGCCTGTGATTGGATCACAGTCAAGAAATTACACTAGTTTATTTCATATCTATACATAAAAAAAAGAGTTATAACTGTTTATCTATCTATTTTAACTGTTTAGAAACTAGTATGCATGCTTAAATGGATAAACAATTTTAGTATGTGCCCAAATGGTTAGAAAGTCAAGCAAGTTGTTTTATGGAGCATCAGATTTGCCTTTAACAAGTTAGAAACCTCATTAGGAAGATTTAATATATTTACGCATGCTTGTGGAAAGATATGTTTGGATGATTTAAGCAGTCCAGACAGACCTTTGGAACTTTATATCTTCAAAAGGACTGAACCAGACTGCTGCGCAGTGCTGCTCTCTGTGTAATAACAGCTCTTACCAAAACCTGCTGAACCCATTCACTTGCTTGGTGTCTGTGTTACATTTCTTAGTACAGGTGTACAAGACAATATACACCTACCACTGTTCTTTTTTAATGTATTATGGCTTTAAGTATTTGGAAAACACTCCAGCTAACTTAGTGATTCTGGAAGCCAGTTTTGTAATGCTATGAAGATAACCTTGATATGTAAAGGCAAGAATTTCTTTTCAGACTTTTCTGAATGTGATTTTGAGTATGCCCAGTGGAGTCTAATTTATTAGAAAGTTGAAGACAATTCTTGATTTATCTTGTGTGATATTCGATTTCACATGGATCAGCCACAGCTGCAACTAGTATTTAAGTTCATTCATGTTAATCCTTAGCTGCAGACCATGTGAAATTCTTTTGCAGAAAATGATGTTGTACCTCTTTTTGAATCTATTCCTGTGTTTCAACATTTTGTCACCGCTTGTATATGTCCTCAATCTTGAAAGTGCAACTGTTTTCTTGTGGATAACGTGTGACATTGTTTTTTTCTTGGTTATAGCAAGCAGATGAGACTCTGGATTTTGAAGAACAGATCTTGGAAGCAGCTAAATCCATTGCAGCTGCTACCAGCGCCCTTGTGAAGTCAGCTTCAGCAGCGCAGAGAGAACTGGTGGCACAGGGAAAGGTGGGTAGAAAGGACAAGCTGCAACAGGGAAAGCATCAAAACGGGATCTGGTCTCTTAGCTGTTCTGTGTTAATACAGAAGGAAAGGAGCTTGGGAGTGATTAATGAAAACTGCTCAAAAACAAAAACAAACATCACTTTAATATCTGTTAGAGGAAAGGTGTAGTTTACTATTCTAATAGAAGCGCACCTATCAAATTTAGTGTCATATTAACAGATCTGTTCAGCCTGTTCTACTGAGTATATAGCCATTCTGCTCTATTCCTTATAATTCTATAGAGACTTGCTGAAAAGTCACATTTTTGCAGTGAATGGCTTTAAGTGTTAGCTGCTTGCCTTCTTGGAGAATCTGTTCTCTTGAGCCCATGAATAAGGCTGGGATGTGTAAAGGAACAAATTAGCCCCAACTAAAATGAAAATGGGAAAAAAGAGAACAAACTTCAGAATCGTTTGTGCAAGTTCCTCTCATTATGATACACAGATAAATAAGGCCATTAAGATAATTCTGATATAATGAAGCCCAACCCCATGTTCCTTCTCTCTTTTTGATCTTTAGTGATTACTAGTTTTTAGATAATTGTCACTTTTGGGTATCCTCAGACACCTGTGGTGGCCTGTACCTCCACAGAAGTACAGCCAGATGTAAAGTGATTCCTTCTGCAGTGGTTGACCAAATTCTTGCCCATGGTGAATGGCTTCAGTGTGTCAGGTGGGAGGATTTCATTGTTGATACTGGGGGAAGCATTTTGCTTTTGCAAGAAACCTTCTGAGGCACGTAGTATGGGATCCGGTGTGTAGGAGGAAGGACAGATTTGATCTGCTGCTGCATATCCAGTGCTTCAGTACTGAACTGTAAGTGGTAATTACTGTTGGCTTAGATTTCTCACTGACCTTTTAACTGGTCTGGAAGTGGTGGGTTATGGATATATGTGAACCAGGCACGTTCTTGTCCCACATAAATTTCCCACTTGGTGGTAGGAATTTTTTTATTTCACCTGAAGTGGAAAGAAAATTGTTTCCTGATTGTTGCCAGTACTGCTGATGCCGTGGACTCTTTGGTGCATAAACTAAGAAGAGAAATGGGATGCTTTCCTCAAATATCATTATTAAGCACTGAAGGCAGTTAGAGGGCATCCGTGTGGAGCTTTCTGTTTTGTACCTTTCCTAATGCCAGAATCAGAAGAGATTCAGAAATAATGTAAATCTAAATGTGTGGTAGAGACAGAAATAACTTGTATTAAAGGTCAAGTAATTGTGATCCACTGTTCAGTGTTGCTTATGCCAAAGTTTCCCCTGCAACAGATATTACTCTGGGATTTCTGAAAGTGATTGAAGGGTGGGACAATTCAAGCTGAAAGCATACTTGCTGACTACTAACTTTCAGGTGGACTTTGTGTTGTGTACTGTGCACAGTCACAGCTGCAGGTGTTCTCCTATTTGTTGCGTGCCTAAATGTAAGATGAAACAGTTGTGTGTTGTGTTTCACTGTAAGTCATCTCTGAACCGTTTTTTCAGGTCGGAGCAATCCCTGCAAATGCAGCTGATGATGGACAGTGGTCTCAGGGACTTATTTCCGCTGTGAGTAACTACTTCTCTTTTATGTTGGACTTCAAAATATCAGTGAAGCTAGCACCTTCTCTGAAGAAACTATATCCTGTGACAATACGTAGTGACTTTCTTTACTGACTCCTAGGCCCGAATGGTGGCAGCTGCAACCAGCAATCTTTGTGAAGCAGCTAATGCTTCAGTACAAGGCCACGCTAGTGAGGAGAAGCTCATCTCATCTGCAAAACAAGTCGCAGCTTCTACAGCACAATTGCTCGTGGCTTGCAAAGTGAAGGCTGATCATGACTCTGAGGCCATGAGGAGGCTACAGGTATTGTGTTCTTTATTACCAAAAACCCACAGTAGCGCAGTGTAAACACTGCTTTAATACTGCATGAACAAATCCAAGATGTTAGGAAGTTTCCTGTATTTTCAGACTCCAGTCCAGTTTTTCTTCTTTGTAGGATTCTAGGGGAGACTACCGTTCATCAAAGATGAAGTGACTGTGCATCTGACATTATTCGGCAGTAGCTAAAGCTAACTTCACTGCTTGTTTTATTCTTCATTTTTGATTGATGTTGAGAAATGCAAGTAGTTACTAGTCTGTGCCTAGCCCTGGTTTAGATGCAGTATCAATAGGCCTATCCTCGTGGTCAATCTCAGGAATACGGCAGCTGAGAATGTTTACTGTGTGCATTTTTATGGCAACTGGATATAGTGAGTTTTTCTGCAATTGGTCTGTATTCAGTTAGATTCCTTGCTAACAACCTGCGAACTGTTAAGCATGCTTAAGTTGGTTGCACAAGTATATTTTCTGACTTCTGCAAGATTATATGTGTATGTTCAACAAAGCAATCACTTCAGTGCTGCCAGGTAGGTTTGTGGTCAGTTTTGCTCTGTCTCTAGGAGGCAAGCGACATCAATTGTAGGCAGAACGTTTCTAAAATGGTGAATCATCATCAGACCAAAAAAAAAAGGAAATAAAAAAAAAAAAAAGAACCACTGAAGCAATAGCTCAACTACAGTCTATTTTAACATTTTTGAATGAAAATTGTTTCCTTTTACATTACACATCCATTTCATGTTGAGTTTGTCTGAACTTCTACTGAATTAGCACTGAGTTATGAGGAATAAAGTCTACTGTTTTGTTTAAGGGTGTTCATTTTAAAAATGGCTGCAGCCTTTTCTGAGTTCAGTCTTGCAGGTTCAGCTTGGAATGTAAGAACTACTTCAGCTCCTTTTTTCACACCATCAACATAGAAAATCTTTGACAGTGGAATTTCCCTTTTTCAGTTATTTCCAGAGATGTTACTAATGGACACTCAGTATAACAGTTGGTGTATGGATAGACTGAATCAAATCTAATAGAAATACATGTGATTGAGTATATGTTTGAGCAATGGAGTTTAGAGAACTGCTGGTGGTATATGGAAGATCTCATTTACACTTCCATGTGCAGCTCCGTCTTTTAGCTCTATTAAGGAAGATTGATTTTGACCAAAGCACTGATTTTTGAAGATTAATTTGCTTTTCACTGAAACAACAAACAAAAAAACCCAAAAACCAACCAGCTTCTTGCATAGTCAAGCAAAGATGTTTTAGTTTTGGTGCTCAGAAGAACTGATGTTACAATTATGCATTCTTGTTATGACTAAATTTCTTTTGTCTTTTCCCAAGGCTGCAGGGAATGCTGTCAAGCGAGCATCAGACAATCTTGTCAGGGCGGCCCAAAAAGCAGCATTTGGAAAAGCGGAAGATGATGACGTTGTGGTCAAAACAAAGTTTGTGGGTGGCATTGCTCAGGTTGGTACACTTGTGAAAAACTATAGCAGAGAAAAACTGTCATGGAGAAGCAGCATAGTGTTACAATGTCCGTATGCTGTATTGCAGACTAGGCAAAGCTACCTAGAAATCTGTGAGTTGCTTGGTGCCTCGCTGTTAGGTAACCACTGACACAACAGCAAAGTGAAATAATATAGTATGACTGCATCTCTTTATTGAGCTTTTACCATAAAAGTAGCTGCAATAGTACAATGTCTTTTTTTTTCCTGATTAAATTAATGGTTCCTTTCAAACCTCTATAAGGCACTTGAAATATCCCATAGTCTTAGTAAAACACCAGTTTTGCATATGTGTCATCATCAAAGACAAAGATAGTAAGAGATAAGATCTGATTAAATTTCATTACCCTAACCTTAATAAATATGAGAAAATAATAGATTCCAAGGGTCTGAAGTTATACTAGCTTCTGGATCCGATGTTGTGAATTTGGAACAGCATGTACTGTGGTTACCATTTAAAATGTACTGAAACTTGTTATTTCTGTGTGCCCATGGTACTGTCTTGTCTTTGCTTACATTTCAAGATGCAGAAAAATACTACGAATACCTGGAAAAATGAGTATCCAGTTTTTGCTAACCCCTCACTCAATGCTGGAGAGAGCATAGCACTGTAAAATCCAACATGGGTGTATGGTAAAACTATGCTGGAAGATTCTTCTTTTTAAGTTCTCTATAAGAAACAAGTGGGAATAAAGTACTGTTCTTGTTGGAACCCGGAAAACATTCGAGCAATTCCTACTGAAGTCATTGAAACTTCTCTGGAAAATGCTTACAGCCATTGTGAAACTAGTGTCATAGAAAAGTTGTTTTACAGACTGCATTCATTTCTGTCATGATTAATGCTTCTTTTTCTAGATCATTGCAGCCCAAGAAGAAATGCTGAAGAAGGAAAGAGAGCTGGAAGAGGCAAGGAAAAAACTTGCTCAGATCCGCCAACAGCAATACAAATTTCTGCCCACAGAGCTGAGAGAAGATGAGGGTTAGCCTGCTGAGATTTTCTTCTTGCCTTTATTCCTTTTTTAAAAAAATTTCCTTTTAAAGAAATAAGCTAAGGGGGGACAGTATAGCGAGAACTGGTCTGACAGCATTCTGGTATGTCAAGCACTTAGCTAAATAAACTGCCTATCACAGCTTTGGATGAACAGAGAGCAATAACCACTTGTTCTTTGTCATCTGGGAGTGCATTCGGTGATGATCAAGTAATGGTATAGTATTAAGTTCATTCCTGTTCCTTCCTGGACTTACATCTCAGAAGAGAATCTTTCTCTTTTTACTGAATATTTTAAATCAGTATTATTGTCACTTTCTTGATGCTTGACACAATTATTGTTCCTTGACTTGATATAAAACGTTCATAGTATTAGTAGGAAAACAGTCAAGAAATCATGCCTGTGATAAATACCACATGAGCTGGTGGCTCTCCCCCACCCACCCTTGTAATAAGAAGACCAAGACAGAAAAGGATGTATGTCTGAGTGGGAAAGATGCACAAGTGTGATTTTGAAGAAAATGCCTGTCTGTTATATAACTAGTTCATCCCAAAACTGGAGGAATTCTCTGCACCTGTTTGCACTAGTATTATTACTCCTTTCCTGATAGCAACAAGCTTCTGCTTGTGCAGTATTATGGTTCACAAAATGTGGCAATAGCCATTCTTCAAAGAGCGCAGAAAACAAAGAAATGGAAACCTTGTCACTGCCTCAGTAATAGCAGGTTCATGAAGGAAGATGCTGTTCCAATTATATACCTCTAATGTGTGACTACTTTTACAGTATTATACACACATACACATGCTCTCACATTGGACTGAGTAGTTTGTGTTTTGTTTTCTAGTTTAAATTATCTGGTTTGTGCTGAGGGATTTCTGTTAGAATGTATGCTAGTTAAAAAAGGGAAATACCCAGTACAACAGAAGACTATCACAACTCTTGCTATTCTTCTAGTAATTTCATTTGTAATTATTTTGTTTTGAAACCTGTGGGTATTGTAGGAGATAAGAATAAGTGATTTACAAGTAGACCTTTCTTGTAATATAAAAAATAAAATTTTGGACTCTAGGGAGTTTATTTTCATACTTGGAATTGATGAAAATGTACTCACCAAAGAATTGCAGAGAAGGAATAGCAGCAGCCTAAGCAGCTGCAGAAAGGTACTGTACATTCTCGATATCTCTGTTGTGACCTAAACAGTAGCAACATGGGTAGAGTGAGCAAAAACATTTTATCCTGTCAGAGAAAGAACACAAACTACAGCAACTTTAAGTAACAAAAGCTAAACTATTTGAGTAACTACAGAACCACCATTTTTCCTAACAATTTCCAAGGTACCTCTGTTCAAGCCCTGTTTAAAAAAAAAGTCAAGTCTATTTAGGTCAAAGGTGTTGCTGCTACAGTGCTTCTGAAGGCTGTGCTGTCTTTAGATACCTGTTACATACCTCCAACTGAGCCTGTTATGTTATGAGCATACCCACCTAGTCAATATTGCAGAAATACTTGTCTTGTAGACTCAGAAGTAACTCCTAGTGATATGTTTATGGGTTTAGATAGTGCTAACTCTTCATTTAAGTTACTTGCATGACATATAATTACCAAGAATTTTGTCACGCTAGTGTTAAATATAAATATATAGGAAACATGATTACAGAATTAATAAGTATTAGTGTGTATGAAGATTTTCTTTTTTGTCAGAGTCTCTTCTCTGGTACAGAAATATTTCAGATTCAACTTAATTGTTGGAGAATCTACACTGAGAGGGAGAAAAAAAAGGTCCCAGATAGAACTGCTGGCATTGACAGATGTGCTGTGAAGTATAGGCTTGTGTCCATATGCAAACCCTTTCTATCAGACTCAGGCAATTCTGAGTTCTGCAATTTCCAGTTCAGCACAATTGATACCATTTTATTTCAACTGTTACACAGTGAATTCAGTGAGTAGTGTCACAGAATCTTAGGCAGAAAGGTAAATCAGTTTTATTTTTCTAAGGCCTAAATAAAGACGGCTCCAGGTGACAGGGGTTTTCTGCTGCTGCTGGTAGGTTGAGCTTCTTTGCAGTTTATGGCTCTTTCTCTGTTTTTAAATTCAGGTAGCCTCACATTCCCATCTCTATTTTTGGATAGATCTTCCAGACAGATTTGTTACTGCTCCTCTTTCAAGCTGTGTGACCTATTTAGTCTCATCAAAGCAAGAAGAAAGATGATGCTGTTCTCAGTACCATGACAGTATTTTACTGTAGGTATATATAATAATGTTGTAATTTATTTTGATCAGAATGGTATTCGCCAGTTTGAAAGAAGCCAAAATCCTGGTCAAATGCAAGTATGTGTGGAAATTGCATAGCTAGGATATTTTATCACAGTGTGGATGGGAAGAGCATGCTCTAATTGTGTACCAGATAAATGTGTTTGGAAAGTCCATTTCAGCACAGTTGTTTTGAGGCCTATCTGTTTCAGATTTAATACTCCCTCTTATATGACCTGGAAGTATTATTCTTTATTCTCCTTAGCTATGTGCTCCACAGAGGAAACACAGTCAGCTAAGTAGCTGAACTTGAACAGCTCAATGAGTGTTTTTTTACTGTGAACTTTGGGTCTTGATCTGGGAAACATTCAGAGAACATAAGCTTATCTGAAAGCTTTCTATTTCAATTTATTCTTGCTGTTATAATTTGCAGTACCACTGAAGTCCAGATGTGCACATCTGTGGAGTTTGGAACTAGTCCGTGCGTTTGTTTGGCATGGAAACTTGCAGCAGGAAGTGACAAGTCGGGGTAAGGGATGAAGGTTAGTTAATAAGGAAGGCAGATGTTTACTTTGTGCTGTTAACTTGTTAAATGATAAATGGGCTCTGTTGTATCTCACCCTTCTTCATGTGGATTTCACTTTAAGAAATTGTATGCAAATTAAAAGCGAAATGCCTCAAAGTTGTTTGTGTACAAATAGTCTAGTGTTGTTTTCCCCAGGTGTCCAGGAGATAATTTGAATGGAACATTTTATCATGTCTGAGTTTTTCCTTTTCTACGTCAGAAGCTTCGAAGTAAGAAAAGATTTAAAACAGAAATTGATGGCTGGACTCTTGTTTCATCTGTTCCTTCCCCTTTGACTTTCTGCATCTTCGTGACTTAATTCCTAATGAGGGAATGGATAAATGTTATAGAAACCTCCTCACTCAAAATATATTTAGCTTGTGAGCACATTTCCACTTTTAACTGGACCAAAGTGATAAAATGTTTACTCCGGAAGTATGGCACACGCCATCATTAAACTTACCTCCCTTAATGTTTTCTAAATCTACAGCTTCAAATATTTTTACGCTTTATACTGTAAATGTTTTGTCCTTCTGTAACTGCACAGTGATTACCAAATTATTTGCCTGTATTTGATGCGACTCCTGTAACCTACTTTTCAGTACTAACAGCAGTGTAAGTTATCATGTTGTAGTTGTTCCTGCTTGCGGAACAACACATTTCTGTGGCACAAAGGTGGATGCCAAGTGCAGAAGGTCATTTGAGATACTAGTCTGCTGCAGATGGCTATTTTGACTGACCTTAGTATCCACAGTGAAGTCTGATGAATTGCCTTAGAGGTGACAGATGCACAGGCTGCATCTGGTTCATGAGCTACGTTTCATTTAACGTGTGAACTCTGTCCTTGGGCACAGAGCATCACTGAGTAAAGAGCACTAGGTCCTTGAGCAAACGTCACTGAGTGCATGCAGCCCAGGATAGAGCCACACAGGGATATTTCAGGCCAAGAGACAACATCCCTACTCTCATTGGGGTGGAGATGGATGCACCTCCAAACTCATGCCATTTTGTTCTGCACCATGCAGGAGGACCTGGTACTGAGGCACAACAACATTCATTTCTTTAGTAGCTGGTAGTTCCAGTATTGGCAGAGTATGGCCTAATTCAGCTGCAGGGTGTCAGATCAGGACCCTTACCAGTTTGTTGTAGCCAAAAAACCGTTGGACTTTGCGTAATAGCTGTTTTCAGCCTTATGTGAGCTGTAGAGAGGTCTCCAGAAGGCATGATAAAGGTGGTGCTAAGCTGTGTGTATTGAGGAGCCTCTTCATAAAGCAGATAGTGCAGAGGAGTTCCTGGGCCACAATGTTTCAGCACCAGAGAAATTTAGTACCAGGATTGATCAGACGTGGCCAAGCTCAAGGAGCAGGCAGAAGAAACCATGTCTTGAACAGTGGGAATGATAAACACACGACAGTTCGTATCTGACAGCATGAGTCATTTTACCCGAAGATTATTTCATTTATTGAGCTACAAGTACTTGACATTTTGTCACACTTCTTAAAAAATAATAAAGCAGCAGAGACTTCTGTTTTATCTCAAATTAGTACACTTTGTTGCAGTGGAAGCACCTCCTGCTCAAGACATCTTTGTAAGTATATACCAGAATGTCTAGGAGTAGTCAACTCTCACTTTAGCATCTTCTTTTTCCATTAAAGTTTTACACCCAAGAAAGGTACAGAGGAGTTCACAGTCACGTTGTCACACCAATACGTATAGTTCTTAGCTGGACTCAAAATTAAATGATACATTGTGTTTTTATCTACGCCAACAAAAATATATAAATAATACACTGTATTTTGTCTACACCAACAGAAGTGTATAAATAATATATTGCATTTTTGTCTATGCCAACAATAAGCCCTTGAAGGAATTCCTATTCTATTGTTGTTCTGATTTTGTATGAAAGTATTTGTGACTTATGTTGCACTTGTTGTCATGCAAAGGATTGTTTACTACTTAATTGAAATAAGGCAGAAGTATCTATGTGCAGTGTGGGGAAAAGGCAGAATTCCCATCTGACAGAAGTCCTATGTACAGCTCTTCTGTGTAGACATGAATATGAATGCTTACTTCATGTCAGTAATCCTTCAGTATCCTTAAAGCATGTTAACTACACGTGTATATAAAAGACAAACACCAGTTACTCAAGGGTGCCTAATGCTTGGTTTTGTTGCCATGTTCCTTGGTTATTGTGGAGGGAAGGTTGATGTTGCTTTTATGTATGTTACGGTTTCCGCTTTGTTCAACATCTTTCCATGTCGCATGCAAGTCTGTGAGTATGTACATATAGGTTACTTATCTGCTAGATGAAGTCTATTCCAGAATTCTTATCAGTTGCATTACTGTAGTCTGACACTGCTGTTGGCAGGGTGACTGTTTTTGACATGACTGCACTCATTGGGATCCTTTTTGCATTGTGAGTGCTCATCAGTTGGATCCATGTATCTTGTTGCTGATGATATGGTGACTTTCTTCCCTGTGGTCTCCGTGATGGAAACAAGACTGAAGATGCTCTTCTTTCAGGGCCGGTTAGCTCAGTAATGAAATGGCAGATACAGAGGCACTATGTGTGTTTTAGGCTAAATTCTTTAAAAATACCTATTTAAAGTACTAAACATTTTAAGATATTTTAAATTGCTAGAAAAAGCATTTGGGGAATTTGCTGTTGTTATTTTCTGTGCAGCATGTGCAGCAGTATGTGCAACAGTATGTGTTGAAGCAACTCAGAGACTCTAGGGAAGTCAGTTCTTTGTGCTTGAGCAGTAACGCCTGAAGACTTTAAGACTAAACTGTGGGGTTTTTTTACAGGATTCTTTTCCACAATAATACATGGGGTTTACCCACTGCTAGTTTGGATGACATAAGGTTTATGTATCAGACACTTTAATTCTTGACCTGTTATTTTCTTTAACTATATTTACTTATTTTAAAAATTGACAGGAGGGGCTGGTGATTTCTCAGTGTCCTAAAATGTCCGCTGTGAGAGTTTATCTCCACTGTGAGAGTTTATCTCCACTGTGAGAGTTTATCTCCACTGTGAGAGTTTATCTCCACTGTGAGAGTTTATCTCCACTGTGAGTGTATGCCATGTGAAGAGGTTTTCTTCTGTCATGTTACCTGTAATTTATATTCCTATAAAGTCAAAATCTCTTTATTAAAAATGCCAGGTAGAACGTTAAGCTCAGAAGTTCAGAACTTTGGAAGATGAAAATTCGTTAGCAGTACAGAGTTAATTGTTGATTTAGCAGTCTCAGAAGTGCTCTGAAGTTTGGAAAAGATGCTGCATAAAGATAGCAAAAATAAAAATCTATTGTTTTCTTAATACAGTTATTGCTTTTAAAGTGCAGGACTTCATAATGCTGGTTGTAATCTGTGATCCTGCACAGATGATTATTCAGTACTTTCTGAGCTGTTCATATAATCCTTTTGTTTTGAAATATTACAGGCAGTGTGCTTCACCTGCTGAACACAGCATGCAGTCTTTTTCGTGACTGTTTGTAAGGTGCAGTTAATCAAGTAAAAAGATCAATGCAGTTGTTTGTTCCAGCATTGTAGTTGACGATCTTTCAATTGAAACTGCGTTTCATATTTTTAAGCTGTTGATTAAAATGTTTACTTGAACATAAATAAACATACTGTTGACCTGCTTAAGTCTTGAAAGATTGGTCAGATTCTGGGGCAGTGGATATACTGTAAATGTTTGCACCGTGCTGTAACTTTTCCAGTTTGACAGCAAATGAATTGCAGTTCATTATGAATGTACTGTCAGATGATAGTTTCACATGCTTTGTTTGTGAAACAGAAAAGATATTTATGTTCCAGTTCAGGAAATGCTATAGCACATATCTACGTTGTTTAAAAGAAGAAACTCCTTCATATTCTTTTTCCTATATAGCTATTTTTAACTTAAATGTGATTTAAGCCCATCTTCATTGGGATTTCCCAAACTATGGTGTTTCAGACACTCAGAGTCCATAAGCTTTACTGCATGCTGCTAGTCAGAACAGTCTTCTCCATCGTACCTATCCCAACATTATCGATGTGGTTTTCAAGTATTAGTAGGAATATTCTGCTCTTAAAGAAGATTTTATTTGTGGACCGAAAACACTACAGATGAGTAGCTCTCATTCTGATAAGAGAAAATTTTACTGTATTTTACATAAAAGTGAAATTATGTTGCAGGAGAGGAGATGGTTTGTTCAGGTCCACTGAGCAGGTTGCACTGAATGGAATAAGTTACTGTGAGCCAAGAAGAAGATGGAGCAGCAGAGGCCTTGTCAAGGGAAGGGTTAATATTTATATACCATTTAGTTGCTAGCTGGTATACATTATTTTTTGCATTAAAGTTTTGGTACTGTGTTAGCTCCACAGAAAACAGAGGCATTCTTTTCCTGTAACTATATAGCAGAGGGACTTAAACAGTGATTGTGATTGGAGCCAAGAACAACTCTGTCTTTCACTGCCAATGCTTTAGACAAACATCCTGTCTTCCAGAGCTGAAATTAATCTGCAAGAATCTGTGCACAGTGCTTTGGCTTTGCCTCATGCAACTATTCCTGGTAAGGCTCTAACCTCAGTTCTCCAGTTCATACTTAATGCTTTATTTTTCTGTCACTTTCTACAAGAGAAGTGACGGCTGTAATAATTTGGACAAAGCTCTTGCAGGTTATTTAAATCAGCCTTCTGCTTTATTTTGCTGCCTGCAAAATTTGATAAAAATCCTGAGGCACTGAAGCCTTCTACTGTGACACCTTTGGCAACAGAACCAGTTTTGAAGTTCACTTACAGATACCTTTAGTCATCCATGTGAGAATTAGACATTAACAGCCCCATAGCAATGACCCCTGTCTGTCTGCAGTTACTTTTTGCCTTTGGCTATATGAGAATCTTGTCTCTTCTAAATATCCATCCTTTGTTTGCATTTTTAACAGTAAAAAAATGAAACTACACTGTATTTCTAACATGCTGGTGCAATTTTTCTAGCTCCAGTCTGCGGATTGTATCTAGTTCTATTTTTTCTATGAAAATTACTGGCTATATTAAAAAAAACCACCAAGATGGCATGCACCGTAAAGTTGGTGTGAGACATCTAGTAGCTTAAGTGCGTGTTAAATGCTTATACTTGTGATATTTCTCTATCTTTTACTGGGGGGGAAGCTCGTTACTAACAATTTAACGATTAATGGACTTGAAACTTAGAGTTGAAGTAATCCAGTCACTGTGGGAATATTTGGATTATGACCTAAGGCAGAGGCTTACTAGGAAACTAAATGAGTGCGTTTTTCAAGCCTAGACTGAACTTTTGTCCCATAAAATCATTGGAGATTTCAGATAAATGTTTATTTCTCTTCTGTGTGGGGTTTTTTTTGTTTCATTGTTTTGTTTGTTTGGTTTTTGTTTTGTTTTTGTGTTGTTTTTTATTGGTTGGTTTTTTGTTTTGTTTCCTTTTGTAATTGGTTTTGCCTGCTTTCATCTACTCGTAGTTGGCTTTTGTTCCTTGAAAGTCAGCATGTTTCAGTGCATGGAGTGTTAGTCACAGCTGTTTCTATCTGGGGAGAAACCAGGGCTCTTAGAGATTTATTACCCAAATCAGGAACAGTACGTGTTCTGAGTTTAGAGCAAATCCTCCAGTGGTATTTATCAACTGCTGTTAGTGATGTGACACTCAATCCCTAAATTCATGGAACTGCATTATAGGAACAAAATTTGACCCTTCATGTATGGTCAGTGAATATTCTTGTGAATAGATTTGAAATTATGTGAATTTAAGCAATGCAGACATTGTAGGAATATCTGCGTTATGACCTAAGGCGAAGGAATATCAGGAAACAAATTGGATGTATTTTTCAAGACAAGCCTGAAATTTTGCTTCTTGAAATCAGTAGTGATTTCAGTGAAATGTTTGTGGGCCAGCGTAACTTTAAGCATGTTTCTTTTTGCCTCGGGAAAATGAAAATGAATGAGAACTTTGGTATGAACATGTTGCTGATCTCTTTTATGTATTGCTGATCTCTTCTGATCCAGAACTGTGTGTTACTGAGATCATCATTTCAGAGACCAAAATTGTGGGGAATGAAAATAGACAATTTCAAACAGAAGTCCGCAGAAGAATAGCTTCAAAGTCATTCTGTTGTGTTTGGCTTACAGTCCCACTGCCATTCTCTCATTTGGTGATATTAAGGCTATTTAGGGTAATTCTCTTGCCAAACCACTGCTGTGATGTCTGTGATACTTCCAGATCCTGTGACCCATCAATTCAAGCCACAGAGAGAATTTTTTGGTAAGCCTGATTGTTCAGGAGTCATCTCTGATCTCTTCAAAGTCATGTGAGTAGCTCCTTATTACATGACCAGATCAGTCATATTTTGGTTTGTCCAAGATCTTGTTATCTGAAAAGAGCCTGGATACAAAACTTCCTCTTGAGGAGTTTCCTATTCCACTAGGAAAACTGTAAATATGCTGAGCACCTTCTAGACTAAATGATTTGTGAGGCAATGTGGGCTGCTAGTGCACTTGTACCAGAAAGAGGTCAGAGCCTTTTCAGATCTTCTTCCCTTTCTTAAGGGTAGCAGCCACTAAAAAGAGGATCTTCAGCCTATAGTCCTTTTTTGAAAGTATTTGCTAACAGCTGAGTTCACTCTTTGGTCCTCAAGTAGATTTATAATGAGTAAATTCATTATGTCGGTAGATAAAGACAACAAATATTCACTTGTATTCTGTTGTTTCACACTCTACTTTTTCCATGCTTAACATGTTTGATGGGTTTTAATGTATTAATTGCCTTTTGAGTGGAGAGAGGGATACTGGCAGCACTGGGTTTTGCAGAGAGATCTCTCTGCAGGTCTGGTGAGACACATTGCAGTGGTATCAAGGTGCCAGCAAAGATTTGGGTATGTGTGAATGTGTACGGGAAATGTGGCTGGAAAGACGCCAGGCATCACTCCACAGAAAAGTCTAACTCCTGTGGTAGAGAAAAGAACCTCACTGAGCAAGAGCAAGGTGTAAAGCATTAGATAACAACTTCTGATTCTTTTATTGACACTATGAAAGATACTGCTGCAAAAAGGAAACAACAAAGGTTATGGTAGATACGCTCAGATTTTCCTGTAAGGTAAATGCTGGCACAAATCTCAGGGTCAGGAAATGTTGTGCTACTTTCAAATTCCTAGAGAAACTCTGAAAATACCTAAATTAAGAAAACAATCTCAAAGTATTTGAGGTTTGTTTCAGATTTTTGTTTCCAAGCCAGGACTATATTATCTGTAGTTGTTCCCTGCTAGTAAAAATTAACCACAAAATTCATACAGCAAAAGCCACTGTCTACTGAATACTGGTGTTCTGTGATGCTGGGATGGCCTTGCTCTGGGAACAAGTTTCCCTAAGTGTTGGAAGGGGAAAGTCGGACTGCAGTGACACTGTTGGTAATGAAAGTAGGACTCACTTGCTGAATTACAGGATTACATTTAAAATAAGGTATGCTCAGTTGTTGCTTTGGTCCCTTCTGATCTTGCAGATACGTAGACGGTGGCTTTTGAGACTTCCGTGTGTTTCTGAGAAGCAAGGCCACCTTCAGAGTTCAGACAGAAACACATGCTATAACCAGAGCATGTTGAAGGCTGTGACTTCATTTCTTGGAACTTTAACAGCTGTAAGCTCAAAGACAAATAACTCATCCCTGGCTGGTCCATCTCATAACACAGACATCCAGAAAATGTCTGGCTTTTTTCCTTCTTTTTTTTTTCCACTACTTGGCATCAAATTCCTCTGATTTTGTTCCCTTCTAGACTAAGAACATATATAGTCTGTTCTTGAGGAGTGATCTTGCATCCTGCTGAAGGTTTGTTTCCACAAGTGTTACACGGTCCTTGGAAAATTCTAATGATTTAGCAGTACTTGTGCAGTTTGAAGTGCAGCCTCTTCCATCGGCAGCGTTTCTGTCGTTTCATTTGGATTTTCGAAGACAAAGACATCTGTTTTCTCAAAATTCTGTTGGCAGCTCTTCAGCCCAACCACTTCCCCAGAGCCCCAGTGAGCTCTGTAACAAAGCGAGTTCCCCTACAACTAATTCTAGGTGTCAGTGCTGAATACACAGATCATTTATTTTTAATTTTTCCTGCAGAAATCAATGTGATCAGAGATCTTGAGCTGGCAAACCACAGCATTTCTAAGGGTGTGAATTCTGATACTGAAAGGAGAAGAAGGTGTCATGGGAGCAAGGTGGGGATTTTTTGCTAAAGAGTCAGAGAGAGGATATGAATCTGTTGCATAAGGACAGCATAAGAAGTACAGAGTTGGGAAACAGAGCTATTTAAATTCAGAATAGTTAACATAAGAAGAATTGGTATGTACTGGTCGTGAATGAGTTTACATAAGATGATATTTCATGGCCATCAGAGCAAGGAAACACTGGACTTGTCTTTAAGTACGGCTAGAGGGGAGTAGCAGTCAACCTTCTTTTGACACCACAGCTGAGAAGCAGGTTTAGACAGTCACAGGGCCCTTCTGCTTCTGTCTCTTACAAATTGACACTGAAATGTGTGATGGTAAGCCAGTGCTAGTTTCACAGGTTAATCAGCCTGAAATCTAAACAATTTCCCCATTACTGGGGGCTGTGAAAACTTAACAGAGCCCTTGGGGAATAGTGTTCCAGCATGATGCTGTGCTTTCTCCATCCAGTGGGACTGTATTTCATGGTGACAAGGTTCTCACACATATATCATGTGAAACAACCTGTTGTCAGATCAGATACAACCATGCTCTACGTGGCTGAAGTTAGTGTTCAAGCCACTTCTGCTGACTGCTGTAATCTTAAAAGCAGTGTGGACTTCAGGACCCTGCTTGTGCCTGCAGTCAAGCCAAACTACGGACAATTGCATTAGTGCATTTGGTTCATCTCTGCACGTACTGCCCATCACCAAAAGTTTTCAGATTCCTTCATCCAATCTACCAGTTTTAATGGAACTTCCAATGCTTTCCTGGAGGTCCCTGCAGGCTGTGCTGGGAGTTGTTTTTCTTGTCTAGTTGGTTAAACCAAGAAGATGCGGATTACTGCAAAGAATATTTTACAGGATTCCTCTCATGCAGTCCTGGATTTTATAAGCTGTCCTTCACTTCCTCACAGTTAGGCTGGCGTTGAAATCTTTACCCTTCTTCTCTCAGTCTGGCCTACTCTTCTGAACTTTTTCCTTCTTATTCTTTCACTTACGTTATTCCCAAAATCAAGCATGGAGTCTTGAAGCTGAGGACTAGACAGAAAGGAAGATTACTTGAGTGAGAGCCTGTAGGCAGCGTGGTTGCAACTGGGTGCTTCTCTGCTGCTGCTGCTCTGCTTCAATGCTTCTAAATCCGCTGTTTTTCTTAAAGGGGACACTTCCTAACAAAGCCTGAACTATTGTTGAAAGTTGCATTTCCTGCTACACAGAGCTCTCAACCAAAACATAAATCAAAACAAGAGCAAACTCAGTGTGGACTCTGGCAAAGATTACCCTCTCTTCATATATAAAAGGGATTTAGCCTGACCTCATAAAAGAGAGAACTTAAAGGACTGTTCTGTGCTTTGAAATCTTACCCTCGATAGATTGGAAATAAAATGCTGACATGGGAATTTCAGCAGCTCGTTTCACGTTCTGCTCAGCCCAGTGTACTTCCTGAACATGAACTGGCCATTGCCTCATCCCACGAAAATGAAGGTTATGGGGTCACTGGCTGCTTAGTAAGGAATTTCTCAAGGGTATAGAACAGTGCCCAGAATAACATTTAACAAGGTCTGGAAAATGATGACTGCTACAAGCAGAGAACTCTTAAAAGTTTTCAGAAGCACACAGCTCTACAGAAAATCTTTTAGAAAATCTGCTTCTAAGATCCATGGAGAGAAATAGCTGAGGGAGAGTCTAGATGACGTTGCTTGTAGCTTAGTAACTTAACGTGTCATGTGAGCCTGTGCTATATAGAGAAGAATCGTGTCAAGGTTCTCCTGATCCTCTTTGCTTCCAGAATATGTCAGGCAAACTTTTCATGTGCAGCCAACGCCTCTACATGCAAACTGTACCCTGGTGTGCAGGTATGGCTGAATTGTCACAGAGAACACAACTGCCTCTTCCCTTCAAAATGCTGTATATTCTCTATATGTGCTGCATATAACTCCTTTCTTCCAAGGAAAGAGTAGTATCTGTTTTCTCTGGATTGTTTACCTGACCATAAAGGATAATTCCATGTCTTTGTTCTCCAAATTGTAGAATGCACCATTTCACCATGGAATACAGCCTGGGATTACAGGCAACGTCCCACCAGCTGGGCAAATGCAGTAACAGATAAGATTCAACTAACTGGTATAGAGAAGTGCTCTTACTGTAGAAACTCTAACCTGTTTTACTAAGGCTCTCTCTCCACTTAACTCTGGTGGTGATTTGACTGTGAACTTGGAGGCTCGCCCTGAGCTCTTCAACAGAGCCTCTCTCCTCTCAGCCATGCCTACTAGTGCTGACAATTCTTGTATGCCTGAGTGAATGACCCACTTCTGTTGTCTTTTGCATTCACTCACTGTGGGAGTGTTTTACTTGAACACATTTCCTGCCCAAGTTGATCTGTTCACACTCTCTCTTTGCCCTCAGGAGGGAGATAAACTACTGAGGAAGTCATTGTTTCAGGAAGTCATTTTGGGTGAAGATTGCCTGTTACATTTCCTATTTGTTGCTTGCCGTTGGACTGAACATAAGAGAAAAACAAATGCAAGCTCTGTAAGTCCTAAGCAGTGTTTCTGGGGTACTGGTGCTTGAAACCGCTTAACTTGGCTTTGCTTGAAAGGAGCTGCAAGACTGAAAGGAAGGAAGAAGGATGGAGGAAGTAGGGAAACTTCATCCTTGTATGGTAGATTTCTGGAGGATTTTTCTCCTAGTCCAACTCAGCCTCATGAACTTCATTAGATTTGTTAATGTTGCTCTGGGTTCCCTGCTTCCTCTCAGAGCTGATTTGATTTGTTAGCACCACTGTGTGGGCAGCAAGGTGCTCTGAAACCTGCGGTCTTCCAAGCAGGGTTTGGATAACAGCAGAGCGCATAGTTAGGAACTTCATCTTGGGTATGGAGAGCAGAGGCTGACAGACTGCACAGCTAACTCATGGCCACAGATGCTATCTGTGCTGTCCAACGGTTAGGGGTGTGCAGTGCATAGCAGCATGAGTATTCCTTTTCTCCATGGAGCAATTCTGACTTCTCCCATTCCTGTCTTGCAATGCAAGCTGGTCCTAGCAGCTACAGGAGCTTCTTTTTGTGCTACTTCACTTGATTCTACAAGCACGACCAACCGTTCATCTCTTCTTCAGCAAGCAATATTGAACTGTCACAGTTTTTCTTTAGGAAAAGTGTAAAACTGCAAATAGTGATCACAGTTCCACATAGTGCCCATGTACTAGCAGATAGATGAAATGTCTATAGACAGGCAAAATGAATAAAGCCTGAAAATATTTGTGGAATAATTTTTGGCCAACAAGACCATTTTTATGATGGGTAACATGAGAACAAAAAGCACAGGGCAGCATAGGCCTTGGAAAACTGGAACTTAACACAAAATTATATATTGCATGTTTAAAAAAAATGTAAGTAGTGTTTAACTATGATTAGAAGAAATCTAAAACATCTGCAAGAGCTCTTAAATCATGGAAAGTGGGAAGCTAATGCTGGGGAACAAAAGAACAAAGAACTGGGTGGAATTTATGCCTCTGCCTTCATATGCCAAACATGCCCCTCTACTTGTTATCACTAGTGCTAAGCAGAAATTGTCCTAAGCAGAAATGGCTACGTCATCGTGCAGAATTTCTGTTAATAACTTAAAGCCCCCAAGCCTGAGAGCTGAATTTCTTTCACCATTGAGCTGAATGGTTCTTGGCAATTTTCTGTTTTCTTATTGGGTACAGATAATGGCACTCGTTTTTCTTAGCAGAGCGAGACGTTTAGGGTTAATGATACACTTAGGGCAAAGAGTAAATTTGGCCTCACATCTAAACTGCTCTTTAAAAAAATATGTTATACATAATCATTTGAGAAACTGAATAAATGTTAATGCTAATTTTGGTTCTTCTTAGATTATTTTCTAACTTATGTTGCTTCCTCTTCATTTACATCCCCTTAAGATATTTTGGGTGAAGTTTGCCAACCACTGAACGTTGCATTCTTTTAACATACCTTGGAATAGTTCAGCATAATGCTTATCCAAGCTGCTCAGCATCACATCTGTGTTCCACTCCTGTCCTCTCCTTGTGAAACCCAGGAAATGAAGCAACAGAGCTTCTTCTCTCCCCCACATTTGAATTAAACCATTTTTCTTATTTCTGCTGTTCAGCTCAGAATCAACTGCTCTTATCATGAGAAGGACACAAACAAGGGGAGTTTCTCAGCTGTGGCAACCTACAGCATTAACCGTGGCAAAGAGATGAGAAGGCCTTCCTCAGAAGCATTTTGTTTTTCATATGACTACATCTGGTGTCCAGTCTCCCATTTAGGACTTGAGTATCTCCAGACTGTGCTGTTGTGAGAAATCCAGCTGTGCAAATGGAGGAAGCTAACACTAAGACTACGCTTTCCTTCAAGTCACAGCTAACTCTTCTTCGAGGTACAAATCATTGCCGTGATAAGAAAGGCAGAGATTCATTTTGTACACAAATTGATATTATTTACCCTTTTCTCCATTATAAGAATGATCTGGATGTCAATCTCACACGTCTCTGTCCCTATTCTAAATTATCTGCCATGTCCAGATTGAAAAAGTGACCAGCTATTCAGCTGCTAACTTGAAAACCAGCAATTATCATCTTGCAGCACCAGACAGCTCTGCACAAGCTGTGAAGGCCTTCCAAAAGCAGAGCTGTGCAGACTTGCTTCTTTGCATGTGCCAACATACTGACCCTCTGGCAGGGGCTCAGTTGGTTCAGTACTGAAGACGCCTCTAGCTATCACACTGCATCCATCCAAGCTACTATCTTTATTTTCTTTAAAGCAGGGAGGAGACAGGGCTAGGTACAACTACTGGTAATTTGTGTGGTAAAAATGCAGAGGAAGAGCTGCAGTTGTAAAGGTTCTCTGTTAAAATCTTTTTTTTTGTGATGAGTTGAACCTACTGCTACTCAGGCACATGCAACTCCCGAGGCATTTTGAGACGTTGAAGCAATCCCATATTTGGCCACTTCTCTTCACAGTCCTTTTCTAGCTGTAGAGAAGGCTTATGAACATGCTAGCATTCCTGAGCTGCTGCTCGACATGCATTAGAGAGATCTGCTTTCCATCTTCAAAGCTGTTAAGCAGCTTTTAAGAGATACTGACTGATTTAAAAACGAAACAGAAAAATGACTTTCAGTACAACCTAAGTCAGTCCCTGTGCATTTCTCCCTCATTTAAGTAATATTTTCACTGTTTTCAGTTTTGATCTTGTATCGTATTTTCTTACATACAAGAGATTTTAGGGGCTACTCCACATGACAGTAGTGCATAGTAATCTCTGAATGATCCAAGTCTGAGACTTTGCAGCTTAACTGTATTTAAGTGGTATAATTTTCTTCCATAATTGACCAGGGTATTTTGACTTTCTTCCTAGAAAAATATGGTGTGTTAGGAAAAGAGGGAGTCATACAGCAAGAGCAGCTTGTCTGAGGGAAAAGCCTGGAATAGCAGTATGTCACATTTTATGGTTTTAAGGAAACTTCTTTATGCTACAAAATAGAACATCATATTGTGGACCTGAAGTAAAGAAGGGAAAGAATTTGGAATGTAACTCCAGTAGTCTTAAAGCTCTTTAAACTGAAAAGAGTGAGTGATGGAATCAGGTTGGAGAATAGTAAGTGGCAAGTGTATATAAATCTACTTCTTTGCTCCTAAAATGTAACAGAAAACAGCTGGAGACCAGGAAAGTCTCACGGGTTTTTTGTGTTTAACAGACCCCAAACCCTTGGTAATTTCATAAGATGTCTCTTTAAAAATGATACTTGGCTTTAGAAATTAATGTCTACTTGCATGTATTGGTAACAGCCCCATCTCTAGAAGCTGCCTGCTCTTTATTGCTTGCTGTAGTTCCTGGGGCCCTGGTTGGCTTTTTCTCAGTGGAGAAAGAATCAAACCTTTATTTTGTACAGTGAGTGTTTTTCCTGAAAGAATGGAAGAGATTTTGACCACAAAGGATTATGTCTTAATTCTCTTGCTGCAGGGTATAGCCCTGGGGAATGGAGTCCCTGTCTGGGACTATACTCCCATTAGGATGCAAACCCTTCTCAGGCCTATGGAGCTACACACCCCAGTGAGGCCTGAGGCCAGTGCACCTTGAGCAGCAGTCAGTTCCACATTTCCAAGGAAGGGCGAAGACATTTTTAGGTGATTTCTCAGTGAGCTAAGCATTGTAAGTAAGCATTTCTGAAGATGGCTGAGTCAAAATGAAAAGAAGGCATTTGTATAAGGGGATCTTATTAATGTTTTTAAATATCTCAAGTCAAAGGGACGTGGCCAACCTCTTTTCAGTGGTCTGTGGGGACAGGACAAGGGGAAACAGCCATAAACTGGAGCATAGGAAGTTCCACACCAATATGTGAAGGAACTTCTTCACAGGGAGGGTGACAGGGCACTGGAACGGGCTGCTCAGGGAGGTTGTGGAGTCTCCTCTGGAGATATTCAAGACCAGTCTGGACACCTACCTGTGCAGCCTGCTGCAGGGAGCCTGCTTTGCCAGGGGGGTTGGACTTGGTGATCTCTAGATGTCCCTTCCAACCCCTACAATTCTGTGGTACTGTAACTTCAGTGTTATGCCTGAACATTTTTGACCTACATAAGAACCATACAGTTGGAAAGGCTAATGAATTTCTTTGCCTTTTTACCACTTAGCATTTGTGAAAGCCTCCTGCTTCTAGTACAGGGCATTGATGTAGTCTGACACTACATAATAGCTTTCCACAAAGATTCTATGCTCCTAACAACAAGTTAAGAATATTTACCGGGCCTATAAAAATCACTTTGAAGGGTTGGGGGTTTTCATTTTGTCAGTTTGGTTTCCTTTAAACGAAACTAACATCACATGGAGAGGTCTCTTCACAGCAGGGAAAGGCCAACTCTTGTTTCAGCAGAGAAAAGGTGACTCATGCTATCCTGCCATCTCTTCCTTTACTGCATCCAAGTCTGGGGCACCAAATACAGGAAAGATATGGAGCTTTTGGAGAGGGCCCAGAGGGGGACCACAAAGATGATCAGAGGGCTGGAGCACTTCTATGAAGATAGGCTAAAGGAGCTGGGCTTGTTCAGCTTGGAAAAGAAAAGGCTGCAGAGAGATCTAATTGCGGCCTTCCAGTATTTAAAGGAAGATTATAAACATGAGGGAAATCAACTTTTTGCAAGGGTAGATAGTGATAGGACAAGGGGGAATGGTTTTAAACTAAAGGAGGGGAGATTTAGAGTAGATGTTGGGGGAAGTTTTTTACTGAGAGAGTGGTGAGGTGCTGGAACAGGCTGCCCAGAGAGGCTGAGTATGCCCCATCCCTGTGGGAGTTTAAGGCCAGGTTGGGGCCCCAGGCAGCTTGGTCTAGTACTTGATCTAGTGACTGGCAACCCTGCTTGCAGCAGGGGGGGGTGGAACTTGATGATCCTTGAGGTCCCTTCAAACCCAAACCACTCTGTGATGATTATATGATTTCATAGCCATGTTTAGTTTTGTGGCCACCTGCAAGTTTTAACCTGCCACTTCAATGGAATAGACAGTTTTAAGACTGTCTAATTATTTAGATAGATAGATACAGATATCCAAAACCTGATATAGATGCTCCAGGATGTAATCCTGTGCCAAGAGACACGGCCATGTCTACAGGCTTTGAAGGGTAAAAGGGTAGATGTGTTATTATGTAAGACACGGAGATTCTTCTTTATTTGAAGAAAGAAAGGAGTGGTTCCTCTGACTGAAAGATGCGCTGTATCTTGGCCTGCAGGTGTTGTGGTGTAGCACTTCTGAAAATACACCTATAAACTTTGAATGGCAATAGCTGTGGCATGCAAAGAAAATTAAGTCCTTGCATGAAAAGCTTTCTCTGTTAGTTTTTTACTTTTTCCTTGTTTTTTAACTAAGAAGCTGAATGTTGTTTTCTATATGCTGGTAAAAATCCACGCTGAATAATTGTGTTCTTAATTCTCACCACTTTTCCTCCCCTCAGTAAAAGGTGTGCTGCTCTGCATTGAGCTCTTCAAGTGCTAACATCAGAAATACACCAAGTATGACTTCTAGCACAGCAGTTCACATGTGTGGAGTGAATTGGAATCAAAGCATCCAAAGAGCACCAACTATTATTTTTAACCAAAAAATACCTTACAACCTGTCAAGTATTCACCAAGACTGTTCATCCCAAGGGATTTCACAGCCCCCCATGGTAAGGAAAGGAGCTGTATTCTTTAGGTCACCCAGAGTGGAGATTTGTTCTTCTCAGCTAACATCACAGTACCATAAACAAACTGATCAAAGCTGTAATTGGCCTCCCAGGCCAATTCCCTTCATTCTGTCCCTTTAAGTGTACACACAAATGCATTCATACAGCACTGGGAAGTACTCAGAAATTAAACACACTGAAGACTTGAGAAGTGCTTTGATCTTACACTGTCTTGGTTTCTAGAGAGCCTTGCAGAGGTGTAAATATGAATCTAATTTGGAATTACACCAATCAGTTCTTTTAGAAAAGAGGAACCCCGGTTTGGGACTCCGTTTTGTTAAATCTGTTTTCTGAAGGAGCTTGAATCAGCCTCTAATGCATACTTATGTTTTTATCTCTACAGATAGTTGCAGGTAAACAGGACTGCAAAGGACATCCCAGCTCAGTGTCACTATCTAGGCAATATGCTGGGAACATTTTCTACAGCACCCTAGAATGCATATCAAGTTAGTAAGTAAAAGAGAATAGTCTGCTGTGTTAGTATCACTCAGGAGTGTCCCTGTTTCCACTTGCCAAGATTTGTAAACTTAACCTGGAAGCAACAGTAACAGATGGAAGCTTGTTTCCTACCAGGAATGCTGTTAAGAATATCTTTATAGAAGCAAGATACAACACTGGTAGGATCATGATAAAAATAATGCCAAGTTATCTAGTCTAATCCCTTGTCAAATTCCGTATGTCCTTCAGGCAATGCATGCGCAGTTAAGATGTTAATTGGTCAGGGAATGTGCTGGATAAGTTACAGCAGTTATTGCTGTTGGAGATATGCTTATCATCCACAGCTCAGTAGCACGCTGTCTGGCACTCACTGGTGTCAAGTGTTTTACATGTGTTACTGGGGGCAGCAGCTACATAATCTGCTAGATGTAACTACTAAAGGCCAATGATTGTCTGCACATTTCCTCTGTAGAAGTATACCTGCCTCCTGCCAGGACTGGAGGCTGTAGGTTGCTTAGGACAAATATGCTGTGACATACCTGATCCCCTGTTTTTTGGGTTTTTGTTTTTATTTTTTTAATCTTCAGACAAAATGGCCAAGAATCTAAAGCAAAGAAAATGTCATTTTCCCCCTACCTCCCAAGAATTGATTATTTGGGAACATACATAAGTTGGGTGGATCTGGTTTTGAATGCAAGTGGATAGATGTTTTTTCTTCTTCTCCCCAACTCCTCATCCCTTCTGAAGGAACACAGTAAAGAAATTGTGCCAAAGTGCAATAGTGGCTGTTCCGGGGATGGATTTTCGGCCAGATGCTCAACCAGTATAAACTGAAATGATTTAATTAAAACCAATTTTACATAGGTCATGCTAGTTTATGCCATTGCTCTTGGAAAAGGAAAATGTAGACCAGATTTTGGAACATAAAAGGATTCAAGCTCTCATGTCATTAGTAAGGTTCAGGGGAAAACCTGTCTGTGCGTAAAATACCTGTAGCCAGTAAGCACAACGTTGGATGACATCACGTAACTGATGTAAAAACTTAAATAGGCATTAAAAGCTCAGTGTTCACCTTTTCTAGCACTATGGCCAGGATTTTTACTGTGTTCCTTAAAAATATAGTTCAGAAAACAAAATCCATCAGATTCGGGAATATTCTGGAATTCCATGCCTGTAATCTGTTTTTTGGTTGTCCAAGTAACATACACCCAGATGCCTACTCCTTGATACTCCTGCAGCAAACGTTCAAACCGCGCTCTTGTCTCAGCAGCAGAAATCCAACAGTGATAGTTACCACCATAACTTTTTGGGTACAGTCAGTGCACAACAGGGTAAGTTTTGCACTAATAAGGCATATGTCAGAGTCTGTTGCCAGGTAAGCTGCTAGAGGCAGCTCTAAAATAGCTCCAGACTAGGGATATTTGGTGAAAGCTCTGTCCTCTAGCTCATTCCAGTGGCCAGTGACAAACACTCCAAAATGCACATCGTCACCTTGCTGTCTGGCAGACCCAGCTTATTGTTGCCATTTGCCTCTTGAACCGTCAAACGTAAGTGATCTTAGGCAGCTAGTGGTAGCCATCCGAATGACTACATGGGAAGCTGGGAAAGAGGCATGTGAGAAAAGAGCTACTCAGATTGCCTCAAAATTCTCTGCGTGTCTTGGAAGACTCTGCCAGCTGAAGGTTTTGGCTGTGCTGGTATTGTGCTTGGGAAGCTTGGATAGCTGAATTTAAACCACAGCCTCAGTTCAGTCCACAACTGAAGCAAAGCGATGATAAGAGGGAGAAGAATTTGCCAAATGGAATAAAGAAAAAATTAAATCCAAGTGACTATGCACAGCTGGGTTTTTGAAGCATATGTTTAGCCAAAAAGTGATTGAATCATTTATTTTTTCACTTTATAAAAATATTCACAGAATTAATTACAATAAAAATGAGGTTTATGACATTCTGACTTATACCAGGGATCCTAGTATGTGAAGTGTACCTGAGTACACGATACTAGGATGCTCTGTAGGAACACTGGGAGTACTAAACTGTTGGGTTTGTGGTGCCCGGAGCTTTCAGTGTGACTTTGGATGGCCCTCTCTTTGCACTCCTGAGTGCTATGGATCTCAGCTGTTGCAGTATTCAGGCTGTTCTAAGATCTGGGATTTTACTGTTCTTTTCTAAATATTCAGGCCAGTCTTGGGCATCAGAACTTACCCTGCTGTCCTTGACACTTATGGAGCAATGGATTTGCTATGTTAAATTAGAAGTATCTACATACAAATACTGTTTCCTGGGAGGAGGCAGAACATCCTCATTCGTCAGCAATCCATTATTCTGCTGTTGAGTCCTTTGTGACAGCCTACCCATGATGGAAAATTTCTTCTGGTGAGGTATTTAAACATAGGGTTGTGTTTCTTTTTTTTTAATGGAATTTAACAGAGATTGTGATTCTAAAGGCCTGTAAACACTGTTGTGTGTAATGAAACTTTGGCAAAGGCAGATTATACAACTCTGGCACAGAGAAGCTCACATCTATAAAAGGCAAGATCTGTCCTTTGTTTATTCCCTAGTAAATCAGTGAAGTACATCTCGGTATTTTAGCTTCAGCTTAGCATATTTTATTTTCCCTTCTCATTTGCAGGCCAGTGAAAATTGACTGAGTTGACTAACGACAGAGAGACTGATCATTAAAAAAAAAGGCTGGAAAGGAAACATTTTCTCAGCTGTAAACAGAATGGGCAGCATAGTACATTTATGGTGTGGTATTATAAGCCTCAGGTGCCACAAGAAATCTAAATGTGATTTACAGCCACCCTAGGAAGCAATAAACTCGAAATGGCTGTTAAACACAAGGGAAAAATCAGGGTGCATGTACGTAAGAGAAAGAGAAATTACTGATTTAGATAAGATATCATTGACATCTAATGGTACTGAAGATTTCTCTTTGAGAACGGTACTGCACTGCGTCACCCATTCAAATTACGCACTGCAGCAGGGACAAAGCATGCAACTTCATTACCATTTTAGATCAGCACTGTAGCTTTGATGTGAACTTCTGTTAACCTTGCTTGCTGTGCTTTTGTTTGTGTTGTTGGGTGATCTTGGGGCACAGAGACTAGATTAGGTACCTTTTAGGTGAAACAGAAGCTATGGCCAGACCAGCAGCAGACATTCAGTCCACACAGGACTAGAAGTAGTCTGAAATAAAACCTTCTGAAGTAGCTATAGGACAAACTGTGTTGTTTAGTACCAAAAGATTTGCCCTATACATTTGCAACTTCTGCATACTTCTACTTGCTAATATAGATACAGTTGGGTTTGCCTATCAGTACATACATATGTATAAAGAGCTCCTGTTTGTCACACTTTTAGATTTATTGGGCTGGACATCTAGCTAGCATAAAGCCAAATGCAGTGTCATTGAAACCAGCTATTATAATCCATCCTTAATCCTACTGTAGTATTACAGCCAGCTAAGTTTGCCAGGTACTGCCCCTTGTTCTTTAAAAACAAGCTCAGCAAACCTAAGGGTAGATGATTGGAGTTGTTCTAAGTAGCAGGATTCCCATTCCCATAGCTGAGGAACCCTGAGTTCAAAGAATGCAGCCAGCAGAGAAATCTGTGTTCTGATTACTTCTTTGCCCTTCACCTTGATACGACAAGCAGATTTTCCATATGACAATGCTTTCATATGGATTGAAAAGTGTAGTTCAACATGTTTCTTCAAACTCTCATAAAAATACCCATTAAATGGATTAACTGCATGCAAAAACAAATACCAAAATTAAACCCTGTTGAATCAATACCAGATGAACCTTCAGAATGAATAAAATAATTCTCAGCTTAAAGGATATATTAAAAACGAAGCCTATTAAATGGGATGTTAGAAATAGATTAATTAATATTTATCATTAATGCCTAGTTACCTCAGCAAGAGCACCTCTGCTGTCCTTTAATATGGAAATTAAAATTGAAAAAGGGACTGTGGGAAGTAATGAAACTGCAATTGATAAATGTATTTAATGTCAAGACACCAGTCTTGATTTACTTAGTGTTTTCCTCAACTGTAGGTTTCAGAGATATCTGTTTAACTCCAGATATGATCTGTTCAGCTTGGCTGGAAACCAGTTCCAGTGCTGAAAGAAACTTGCTTTGATATTTATAGATTTTCCACTCAGATGACTGTGAAGAATTACTTTCAAAAAATAATTTTGGACAGGAAGAGAAAGCAAAGGTTCAAAAGGAAAATTTCCATCATATTATTGTGTCACAGTTTTGTCTTGTCCTGTCATTGTCGAGGATTAGATTTCAAATACTCCCAAATGAGAAGGGTAACATAAGACTGTGTTCACTCACACTTCCTTATTCAGCTTGAGAGAGCAGCTGGAACCTCGTCCCCAGTGAGAAATCCCAAGTATGGCAATGAAGTAGCATCTGCCAAGACTGAGTGCAGCTGTGAGCTCAGTATGATGCTTTTGCCTCTCTTCAGAAGCTGTCTGCACTGGTATCCTACAGGCGAGACAGAACACTGTGAGACTCTTGGCTGTCTCATCAAGGCTGAATTCTATCAAATGATTTTATTCTCCTATCATGTGCACATTTGCCATTTGTTTGCATTGATGATTGTATGAATTGCCATTTGTGGTAGCCATTTGAATTGTGTGAAAATAAACATTGAATTATGTATGCTTTAATGCAGGCAGGCAACATTTTAACACTCAGAGAGGAGAGAATGTACAGGTGCAATGAACGTCAGCCGTTTATAAACTTTATTCACAACAGCAATTGTTTAGAACTGATCTCCATCAATGCTCCAACTTCTGCATGTGCCCACGTCACTTATAAAAAAACGTGTCATTCGGGAGCCTGAAGAAATATGAAGTCATGAGCACCCTAGGTCTGAGTCATTTACGCTAGCATATTTGGAAGTAATTCAACCCAAGTCTGTGAAGTTGTCCCGGTATGAAATGCCTTGTAATATCAGAATCAAGACTTCCTTGTTGCTAAGGCATTTTAACTGTGATCTGAAGGAAAGTAAAACAGAAACAAGCACAAACCTGCCACAGGCAAACATCCCCAGACTTGGATTTTTTCTTCTATCTTGGGAAATGAGCTTACTTCAAATTTAGACCAGTGCAAGCCAGCTTCTTAATCAAATGTTGGACCCCTCCTCTCCGCTACAAGTTCCAATCAAGATACCATTTGCCTTCTGTGGGATTTTGGCTAATAGCTTAGAGATCAATCCACCATCTACAAATGATTATTGAACATACACAGGACTATGAAATTTGGGAAAATGTGTGTATAGTTATCTTGCAAGTCATCTTTTCTGCAGTATACAACTTGCATCACATTTCTACTTACTGTTTCTCTTCTGCAGCATACAATATCACTTACAAAACCTTTTGCTCATTTTCAGCAAGCTTGTGCTGAATTCCTTTAGTAATGGTTGTTGCATATGCTGAGCAGTGGTCGCCCTTCTGGGTCCTCTTTGCTTGCTTTCTATTTCCACCATTTCATCCAGTCTGCTTTGTTTGCTTTTTATTCCTTCAGCTTCATTTTTCATACCTTTCAGTTGGCCCAGTTAGTATCTCCAGCTGTGCTGGTTGTATCTCACTCTATCCACTCTTCTATCTGGTCTTTTTTCCAGATTCCATGACTATGGTACTTACCTCCAAACCCTCACTTGTATGATTCTGAGTTTTTACATAGATATGTTCTCCACTTGAGTCCCCTAAAGCTTTATTTATATAGCTGCAGTATAAGTATATGTTTCATAGAATCATGGAATGACCTTTAAGATCACCTAGTTCCAATCCCCCTGCCATAGGCAGGGACACCTCCCTCTAGACCAGGTTGCTCCAAACCCCATCCAGCCTGGCCTTGAATGTTCCAGGCAGGGGGGTATACACAGCCTCGCTGGGCAACCTGTTCCAGTGTCCCACCACCCTCAAAGTAAAGAATTCCTTCCTGATATCTAGTCTAAATCTACCCTCTTCCAGTTTAAAACCATTTCCCAGCCTCCTGTCACTAAGTGCCCTTCTAAAAAGTCCTTCCTCAGTTCCTGCACAGTGTCTCTCTACAACATGGAATCAAAATTCTTGCCAGGTTTCCAATGGCCCTACAGACTCCACAGGGATCTGCTGTCTCCCAGACAGGACAGGTCTTCAGGATGGAAACTGTTTTAACTTTCAGTCTCACTGCAAGTTGCCTTCAAGCCACACAGCAAGGACCATAATCCATAATGCAATCAGATCGACTATGCTAACCAGTGTTCAGAGAAGAACCCTAGTTAATCTCTTTGGCTTAATTAGAACTACCAGCCAAAACTGATGGGGAAAAGAAAACTCAGTAAAGCAGGACTTGCTCGAAGTCAGAACATAAACAGATGGATTCAGAGTTGGATCTCTGTGCAAGTTTCCAGGCCACTATCTCACATAATAGTCTAGCTGTAAACACAGGTGTGTAATTTTCAACTAAGTATCGTTATTTTCTTTCCCTTAGTTCAGTCCCACTTTTTAACCAGCTCTTCCCTCAATCAGGGTGACTACACAGTTTGGAGGAAAAGCTACCCACAAATGTATGGCAATTGGAGCTGTGGTAATTTAACTCAAATAATTAAGACATTTGTGAATGGCAGATGACCTCTGGAAACAGGCAATAAATTTTTCTGCAGGCTAATCTCAGAGCGGGCTGGAAGCCAGAAATGCTGCCCGTGTGTGCATGTGTGGCTCATTTCTTTGCCTTTCTTAGAGAACAACAGATCGGTACAAAATGTCAGCTTGCTAATGAAGCCCTATTTTTTAAACAACAACAAAAATAAATAAACAAATAAATGAAAACCACCAGAATATAAACCACAAAAATATTTTGAAACGGTATTACCAATTTAAACCATATTTCAGACCAAAAGAAAAATACTGTCATGTTAACTTGCATACCAAGCTTTCAGCAGATACAATTTAAGTGCTAAGTTTTTAACCGCTGTACAGCTATATTTATAGGGGAAATTGCATTCGACCCTTTCAAGAGCTTCAGATCCATGCCACACTCAGTCCCATGGTGCTATGGATAGACTTGAAACTGCAGAAATGTTTTTTAATTCTTTTATTTAACTTATGAAACCTCTGTGGATTCAGCATGCTGGACTTCAGCCCAGAGTTTAATATTCAGTCTGTAAGCCTTACAGGGAGAGTTCTGGAAAAAGCTTTTGGCATTGGCAGACTTCTTTTTTACCTGCCCATATTAGACCAAAGAAACACAAGCAAAAGTATGACTCAGGCACTTTGAAAACTCCAGAGTGTAAGAATGCTGGATATATTCAACCCAGTCACAGTGTAAAAAGAAGGAAAAAACCCTTCAAATTCCCTAGGGTCCAGGTATAAATCATAGACGAAAAGTCTTGTCAGCAAATTGAGGGGCTAACTTCATCAATTAGAGTAACAAGATTCCCTTTCTTAGTTAACATCACCCTTCTAAGATGCAACTTTATCTTCCACATCAACTGAAGTCATGACCTCTTGCAAGTTGGAAGGTTAGCTGGTAGATCTGAGGTGATTTAAGGTCGGTGACAGACAGCCATAAACAGACAGAGCCTGATGTTTCTTTCCAAACATTTCCTAGACTCCGACAGTAAAATTCTAGCAGACAGAGTCTCTTTAGTCTTGTTAATTGAAATCAAATGATAGGAGGACATTAACTTATTTCATAAGACCAGTAGAAATAACCTTCTGCAGTGATCTCAGTAAAGAGTAGCAGGCTAGAGACCAAAGCTATCCTTTAGAAAGAGCTCTTAACACATAAACCATCCAAGTTTCATTTCCTCAACCCGACTGCCAGGACCTAAGAAGAGGCAATAAAATTTCTAGAACTTGGCAAAAAATTAGAAGCAATGGCTCAGCTTATCCATAATGCAGCAAAACCCGGTTTCAATCCAAATCCAGAAAGAAGCTACTTCATAGAGTACTATGGTCACACACGTGAAGATTTCCTAAGCTGAAGACAGGATTTATATTCCTGATTAAAGATGTGAAACACTGAAAGCACTACTAATTACTTTTCATGAGTTCAGTCTAGGAGCATACAGGACATGTACAGCCTGCATGCAAGTACTTGACAGTGCACCACACAACCATTTTCTCTGCTTGCTCAGGAGCGCTTGCTCACATTCTTGAGTGCCATCTGCTGGCACCTCGTCTGTTCTCTCTGCTGTCTACCTAAGCGTGTTATTCTCTCGGAGGCTGTTCATTGTTTCACTAGTGATTTTGAAAGAGAAGAGTATCCAAGAGTTTTTAAATATCTAAGCTGACCTGCCTCCCCATGCAAACTTTGGATCAGAGGCTCTGAGCAGCAATGCTATGGTGATGGTGAAGTAGACACATAGCACCGGACTATGGTTTGCATGAAGCATGAGTCTGAACATAACTGTTGTTGTGGTGCTGTTTTGAGACTTCTAAAAGAGAAAAAATGTAAGACTGACAGTCACTTATCTAGTTAGTTGTCTGCCTCACTTAAGAAACCTGTGAGGGTATTGCTATTTTCATGTAATACTTCAACAATTTTTTGTTGAGGACACCATGTCTTACTTCAGTCAGTATATCATGCGTGGGCATATGTGGGGCACAACTGTCTGTAACACTATATTTAATCCTGGGAAAAAAAAAAAATTACTATATTTTGGTGTTAAAACCTATCCTAAATTTGAAGATTTTATATTCTGTAATTCTACAGATACCAGAAATCACCTTCTCTTCTGCATATATATTGGCTTTTATAAC
Organism: Pavo muticus; assembly: GCA_016647715.1. NCBI lineage: Eukaryota > Metazoa > Chordata > Aves > Galliformes > Phasianidae > Pavo > Pavo muticus. Next base: position 6,186,858 of record JACDJE010000149.1, read on the forward strand.
TGCATTATACTATACAAAAGGTTTAGTTTGCTGTTGGTCCAGACATTACACAAGTCTTCAACCAGATTTGTTCTGTGGGCAACAGATAATACCAGGCATAATTTCACTGACTGTTCAAGTAACTCTGAGAAGTGGTCACTGTTCTTTCTAAGTTAGTCAACCAGATGAATATAACCTGCAGTTTAAAATCCAGTCCACATTGCTAATATAGTAGTGAGCTTGGCCTTTCTCCAGAAGTAACTCCTTAAGAATGTTACAATATAATTTACCTTTCTCTTTACCACTGTATGGGACCTGTTGAGTCCCAGCCTGACCCACTGATTGAGCACCTGGGGAAAGGACCCGGTCAGCCCTGGGAGCACAGGTGAAGGCAATTCAGCTGTGTGACTGGAAGGGGTGGAGCCCCCCATTGAAGGGCTGACCCCCACTGGGGAAGGATCTCTGGTTGGAGATTCTTCCTTTGTGGAGTTTTCCCTGTAAGCCTAAATCTTCAGAGACAAGTGAGCACTTTTCCTTTTCCTTTGCAATGCCTTTCCATTCGTGCTAGTTCCTTTGTTATCACACCTCCTGTACTGCCATTCCACCATGTTGATCTTTCTGGTTGTTACAACCATTATGCTTTCAACTACTCCACAGTTTTGAAGCGTGCTATTAGACACAACTCCCACACTACCTTCACTTTGGCTACCTGTGCTGTACAGGTAAACATGGAGCATGGCAGCACAGGTGTCTCCTCTCTGGAATCAGCCTCAGGAACTCATGGGATAGCATCATGGTCTGATATGAGCTAATGATTTCAACTTTTTTGAGCTACCACATGATCAGAACTCTCTGAAAGTTCATGAACGTTAAAGTGGGGCTTCTGTTATGTCACAAAAAACAGCTATAGTCAAGTAAGTTACTCCAGAGTAGAGAAAGTAGAGATAGCCACTGTTTATACAGAACAAATGGGATTTCTGTGTCAGTGTTCAGAATCTTACCTAAGTTGTCATTTCACTGAGTGTTTCAGAAGAGGCTTCAGACAGGCTGTTCTGGGCGCCGTTCGTTGCAAGGCTTGGTGTATTTTACCAAATTAGTGGCTTTGACAGACAAGCACTGATCCATCCAAGTTAAGTCAGGCAAGGACCCAACTCAGTAAAGCCACAGCTCCTGCTGTCCATCTGCTAAGCTTACTGCCCTCAAAAGAGTGTCTGTGCTTGAGCCTTTCCCTTGCACAGGTTAGTGTCTTTGCTCCACCAACATCCATTTTTTGTCTCAATATGGATGACACACTGCAGCAGCTGAAGAGCGGGAACACCTCATCTCTCTGCTCTCTGTGCTGAGGGATGCTAGCTCTCACCTGGAGGCATGGCGCTTGTGTGGGACCAGTAATGCTTCAAACCAGTGTGGTGACAGTCTCTCTGGAGCACAGTCAAAGCCTGTGGAGCTTTGTGTTCTGCCGCTGTCTCTGAGCCTTACAACAGCACAATAGTTGGTTTTATCTATACACGTTAGAAAGATTTTTGTGGCCAATACCACATAGTACAACCCAGATGCTATCGAGCAAAGCAGTAATCTCATGGCCTACTCATGTACATGTCTTAGTATTCAGGTCTTCCTGTGTAAATGCTGCATCATCCACCTGGCGGGCACGCACCTGAACACCTCGGTGCGTCTGTCCCAGCCCTTCGTTGCTCTGCACGCAGCTGCGCTCAAGACAGCTGCCAGGAGAAGGCGGGCCCAATATGGCGGCCGGGCCTCACGAGGTGAGCGCGTGCTCTCTCGCGCCTCAGTGCCCAGCCCGCCTCCCGCGCAGAGCCGTCAGTGGCGCGCACTAAGGGGCGCGGGGGGGCGGGCGGCCCAGTGGCGGCCTGTGCAGTTTCTGCCCCTTGAGGCAGTCCTTCCCGCTGGTGCACCTGTCTCCTCCTCCTGCACCCCCGACGTTCAGTGGGGAAAAAGGAGAGAGCCCTTCCAGCTTTTCGCGGTGGCTGTGGAGTTAAAGTGGCATCCATCGAGCAGGGCTAGTTTTGGGCTGACAGGATCGGGGTAGGTTTCTGATTTATTAAACGCTATATTGGGATTTTGCTGTGTGGTGGCAGGTGCTGTTTGCACTTTTATGAGCTACTGAGACATAGCTGTCTTACAAGGTTACTGCATATTGGAGCCTATCCTAAGCCCAACTCCAGGCACATGCCTGTTCCATGAACCAGGTTCAAGGTAACTGAAGCTATTATGAAATTATCTGCTGTCTGACTTAATTTTTCAATATCATTTGACAGAAGAGCATGAGGCAACAGCAGCACGCTGCTTAGCAAACTCACTGTGTGAGGCTGTGCTCTTCAGTTGACTGGATGTCTGTTACTCAGCAGACCTTGAAGTGGCAAAATATGGAAAGTAAAAAGAGATGATTCAAGATCTTGTATGAGATATGTGAATCTGTTTATCATTGCCTGGTTTACCATACAAAAATGGGAGACTTGTGCTCTTTTCTGCCAGAAATCCCTATCCAGTGTAGCAGCAGAGCAATTCTGGTCTCTGCTTGGAATTGCAATGGGAGGATTTGTTTTTCTTCCCCTATGCTGTGATTTCTTCTGTTACTTCTAGTCCAGAGCAATTTCTTGCATGCTTGGCACAACAGCTGGAGAGACATTGACCTGTGTTGTCCTCCAGGGTATAAGCATACCTCAGGAGTGAGCAGTGCAAGATTTGTCCCATAGCAGGAATTCTAATAGAAAGGAACTGATTGCTGATTGCTCTTTGACTGTGGTCCCTGTACCAGCATATAACAAGCTGCGACAGGCTGGCTATGGCTACTAGAAGTTCTCTAGCCTCTTAGGAGGTGTTGATCTAGTTGAGGAAGGAATAGTTCAGTGCATTTCCTGACTCCTGCTGAGGCGGCTGTCTCATTAATTAATGCATTAGTTTCATAATGAAAAAGGAGTGGCTTTCAGAGGGCAAAAGGTAGAGATTATCTGATAGAGAAAACATAGAAAAGGTCGGGACACCTTTTATTCTCTTACTACATCCCTTTGTTACCGTATATATTGGAAGATAGAGCTTTAATGGAGGAAAATACATAGTTTACCTTACAGCATTTTAATAATGTGTGTTAACTGTACTTGAAATACGTGCCTTCTGCATTCAGCAAGAGCCTGTCGTGGACAGCAATTCCTAATCTAGTGCCTTCTCATTATTATACCATTGCAACAATGTGATTCACCACATTGCTGTACTCCAAATACGATTAAGTCTTCTGTGAATGGAAGAATTAAATGCACTGGTGATTTCATGCCAAATAGTGTCTGATCTGGATTCAGCAGCAGCTTGCACTGGCAGTTTTTGCAGGTAAAAATGATGTTTTCACTCTGTATTGTTCAGTTGAAGGACTTCCAATATTTAAACAATGTCACCCTGAATTTGATATGTTAATTTACATTTTTGAGGAGGGAACAGAAAGCGCTGAAAGCAGGAGTGCACCTAAACCAACCTCACATCTCAACCATGCACAAGCTACCTTCTTTTTAACTCTCTTCTCTATTGGCAAATGTGTTCTGCCCCAAACAAACATACCTTTTCTTGACAATTCCCAGCAATAAGTTTTCTAAGAATTTAATTTGAGGTCTGAAGTTTAATCTCATCTGCCATCTCTGTTGAGAAATTCCTGAGAAGCTTCAAAATATTGAAGAAGCCTTTAAAGCCAACACAAAGACTCCTGCAGATTTCGGTAGGCACTGGAATGTGCCTTTTGTAAGGAAGAGGTAGTTGAACTATGTGGAGCAAATTTCATGCTGATAATCTGTTTGACAATTTTATTAGGATTAACTGTGGTGACACCACACCGGTACTGTGTTTCTGAATGCATGCACTAGCAATTTCAGAATGACAGAAAGAAAACACTGATACTGTACATACGGTGTTCTGCCTGCCTCCTGTAAGTGTTGTACTGCTTAGGAGGCTGAAAGCTTGCTGTGTTCCCTTACTTGCAGCCAGCCAAGCTTTTTTGTGCTTAGGCACTTTGCAGTGGGCAATAGGAGTTGCAGTTCCACATCCTCCTCTTTTAGCATAGGGCAGGATTTCAAGTTTCACTGGTGAGACCAGATTGACTGAAGGACATAGGTTTCTGATGAGAAGCATGTACATGAGCTGACCTCCAAACACAAGTGCCCACTCCAAAGTGCTTTGATCTTCTTGTATGAGATTTTTAAAGTCTAAAAATCTGTGCAATTACAGCAGGAGGTAGTATCAGAATCTTTGGGAAGTTGCTTTTCTTTGTTGGCCCCTTCCTAGTCTAGATACAGTATACATTTTTGTGTGTGTGTATTCGTCTGCTTCCTTCTTGGATAATAGTGTTCCAGACTCTCTGCCTGGTGCTGATGTGCTAGTTTAAGCTTTTTCAGTACTTCGGGCATTGAAAATAAAAAAAAAGTGTTATTTAAAACTAATAGGGGAGAGCATTTCCACGTGCTCTGTGTTTACAGAGCTCTCCAAACATTGATTTGGACTAATTAGGCTCCTCTAGTTTGCATTGCCCTTATTGATTGGGGTGCCTTCACTTGGGGTGTGACTAGAGGAGACAAAAACCATTCCTGCGTTCAGTATTAAATAGCTTTGTGTGCTGGGTCTCATTCTTTACAAAGTATTTGTTTTGAAACAGCCTTGAAATCAAATCTTATCAAGCCTCTACTTTACTTTCCTCTGTGTGTGGGGCCCCCTAAGTATAAGCCAGAGAACTAAAAGCCTGTACCTGTTTAACAGGAGATAGAAACAAAAAATCTAGTCTGCAGTGATAGAAAACCTGGACTGAATTTCTTCCAGCCAGTGTTTGAGCAGCCTTTCTCTGTCAGATACCTACCTCAAGGAAGGATGGCTGTGTGAAGGGGTGAAGTTTTTTCTCCCATCTCCAAAGCAACTTGGAGCTTTAGAGAATTCCATATGTGAAGTGTCTCAAAGCATCTCAGTAAAATGAATACCCTTTCAAAAAGAACTGTAAAGTGTGCTGCATTTTTGTTGTATACCAATCATTGGAAGGTTGTGAAGAGCATGGCAACGTCTCTTACAAGCAAGCTGTCAAGTGCAAAGGTCTTCATTTTGAAACTCTGGTTCTGAAAAAAGGGCAGAAACGGGAGGCTCTAGGCAGATCTTTTCCTCACAAACCTCCACATTCATCCTGGTTTAATATGGAAGTTTTCATCTGGCAACCAAAGTTTCAGTGTTTGTACCTTCAGTCTACTTAAGAACGTGCAGTCCAAAAACACCCTGTTTTGAAATACCCTTCTGAAAATATTAATTCAGGCTCCCTTACATCGTCATCCTGCTTCTGTCAGTGAAGGAAAGGCTGTTGTTGTTCTAAATCAGTAGGAATTCTTAGATTCATGATATAAATACACCAATGAATTGAGCTCTGAAAGGTCACTTCATTGCAAAAGCTCTCTGATAGGTGGGAAAACAAAAAAATTGGGCTTTTTTTAGTTAAAACTCTTTCAAAGTCAGGGCAGAAGTTGGCTGCCATAACTTTTGTCGGAGTATACATCTTATGCAGCTTGGACTGTTGTGGATCTTGCTGCAACAAGTGACATGGGATTTGTACAGCTGGATGCAGCCAGTACTTGTCCAACTGTCGTTTCCTTCTGACGAGCCCAACCAGCCTGCACCAGCTCCTGCACTCGGACAGTTTTCTTGATAACCACTACTACTGTCAGAGGAGAGCTGTAAAAGTCTAATCTGCTTATGACCCAATTTTTAGCAGAAATGAATCCAGGAGTTTCCTTGGGAAGCCCTTGGAGTGACCAGTCCCACGATCTTGCTGCTGTGAGATTCTGCATGCAGGAGCAACACGTTGTATCAGGTGGGTAGGAAGCCTAGAATCTATTTCCTAGAAACAGATTAACCCAGCAGTATTCAAAATCATCTTCTTTGTAGTGCTAAAACTTAGTTTGTGAAACTTCATTTTACTGGGTCCGTGGATAAATTTTTCTCTTCACCTAAGTATTTTCAGTGCTTAGTTTATCTGCCATTGTGAAAAATACACTTTTGGAAAAGAATTCTGGACAGCAGAAGTTAATTTTCCCTTAGAAAGCAGTCTGTAGCTTGATCTTGGAATTCCTACATTTCTTAAAGGATCTCTAACGTTATTCTGCTTAAAGAATATTTGCCTGAGAGAAGGGAGCAGAGCTTTACTGCATTCTTCGTGAGCTCCTGAATTCCATGTAAGGCTGAGGTCGGGTCTCTAAAGGCAGGTGAAACATTTTATTACTGATTGAAGGTCAGCGGAGTCGTAGTGGAAAATGGCATTCTTACCAAATAATTAGTTGTATAGAAAATGTCTGGTGACCTGAACAGAAGGCTGTCCCATTCCACTGGCATCTCCTGCCACTGTACCGTGGTCACAGATACCTGCTCTATTCAGAACAGCTATGCCTGTTTCCAGGTCTTCCCTTGGCCTTATTTAATAAAACAAACAAACAAAACAACCTCACAAAGTTATGGCAGTGGGAAATCAAATCCTGGTTGCTATTGCACACTTCATACTACTCGCCTTGATAAGTGGCAGTTTGAAGAGGCACTTTTCTCTCATGCTGGAAAGTTGAAGTTCTGGATGATAGCTTGAAGCACATAGAGCAAACTGTGTCAAATGCAGTGTTAGCTAAGCCCCATAATATCCTTCTCTGCACGTTGTCTCGAGCAAGACAAGAACAAGCTGGCAGACTGGGCTGCATGCAGCACCTATATCCAGTGCACTTGTGAGCTTGGGAATATTTTGGTAGAGCAAGTTCAGCATAGAATCGGTATCTGCTTCCAGACAAAACACTTCATTGGTTATTCTTCCAGTAATTAAGCCATTTCCTTAAGTTCTGATGTAGCTCACATTAAGGGAAAATAAGATAATGAGATGTCCTTCTCAGAGCAATGGCAGAGGGAAAACGTAACAGGAAAAGGGGAATATATAATACTAGTATGAGGTTACCCGCTGGAGGCAGGATGATGGCAGAGTAATTGCTGAGATAGGCAGCGTTGTTGCCTGACTAGAAATTGAGCAGCCCTACTAAGAGTGACGGGGCATGCATAGATGGAACAAAATTGTGCTGCTTAGATAAATTACAATATGTTTTCAAATATAATCAGCACAACATCCTCAGAACTCTAAATCCTGTCAGGAGGGTCCAATTCCAACCATATCAGTGCTATGTTGTGCAAGGTGCAAAGGGTAAGTGGCAAGGCTTTCAGAAATCACTCAGCTGTGCTGCTCCCTCCGCTCACTGATGCTTGTGGAGGAAGTAAGATGTATTCTGATTTTCTGAGGCAAAGAATGCTGAGTGAAAACTGTTGGGCAAAACCACACAGTGAAAAATTATACACGATAGTGAACTTTTTTGTGCAGTATTCCTTTACACTGTTATTAACTGGGAGCAGAGCAGGTGGGGTTGCACCGTAGTTCATCCATGGATCAGTGAGAACAGATTTTTCTGAAGGTGTGTCAGTGTTAGATGAACTGCTTTTGTTGGTGCTTAGTTCATGACAAGTGACTACTGGAATAGTCACTGATCTGCTCTGCTTCTAAATCCAGTCAGTAGGGATGTGACAAGTATGTCCACGTGAGACTGTTCATTTTTCTAGAGGAAACATCTCTAGTTGTGAGTTCAGGAAAGAACTGTACTGGCTTTTCTGTTTCTCCTCTGTCCACAGTGATTTGTCTGTAAGGATACTGTGTCTACATAGCTGAGCAATTATTCAAAAAATCCTAGGTATTAGAATTTGTTTTCCTGCTCAGGATTTGAGCAGGTGGCTTTACAGTCAATGGTTGTCTTAGGTATGCTCTAATATCACAGCCAAGTTAAAGGTGTTCTGTCAAGTAAGGGATTACCATTCTTCCTGTTGGCCTACCAAATCTGGGCTCGGCTGTGTGAGCTCGGAGTGCAAGCTGGGTCTGTGTTTATCAGAAGAAGGGTGTTCCCTTCCCTTCCAGCTTCCCAGGCAGGAAGGGCAGACAAGGAGATTGGTTATTTTGCCCTCTGAATTGACTTGTTTTAGGCTTTAATATAAGGTTTGGAAGTAGCCTCCATGGAAAGGAACGGGAAGTGGTTTCTGTTCATGTTTTTCCTGCCCTGGCTAGTGAACATTTTGAACAGCCTCTTTGGCATATCTTTTTCAAGGTATGACTGAATGTGGAAGTGAGGTGCTTCTCTGGGCTCAGCTAGGAGTCCATGGGGGAACCAAACCGACAGTTTTTGCCACGCTACTGGCAGGGAATATGGTATAGAATAGAATATTCTAAACACAAAATATTCTGTTATCACTGGTGTGGAATAGAATAAAAGTTCTGATTTCCATGACTGAAATGTAGATTCAGACAGAAGATGATAGGTGCTGTTTTGCTTTTCCTTTACTGCTATGAAAGGAACCTTTGGTAGAGCTAAATGGGTTAGGATAGCGTGTAACCAGAGGGATAATGTGCACTTGCTTCCAGTCTCACTGTCAGTTTTGACTCTTAGGGTTTCTGTTGTCTCTGTATATGCTTGGAGTGTGGCATAACATTGATCCCCTTTACAGTGCAGAACAATGGAGAAGAACTACATGTCATTTACTTACCAATACTGACAGCATCAACACATTGACCTCTGCAAAGCCTTAATAATGCGTATAAAAATTACATAGAATCTGTCTAGATGTTTCAGAAATACTGTATTGTAGCAGATGGGCACTCAAGGAGCTGCTTTACTTTTTTGGAAGCTTCTGTCTCTAAGAGCATCAGGAGCCAATTTTAGTGCCTGGGGGCAAGTTAGAAGCAAGGCAAGTAACCCTTGACATGGAGCTTTTGGCATTTATGAACTGCACATAGCAGCAATCCTTAAACAAACAATGACAAAGGAAATAAGTATTTTTAAACCTCAGCGTGGGGAAATAAATCCAGCTAGCACAGCCTACATATAAGGAGTAGGAAGCAGGATAGTATTAACAACTAAGGAGCTATAGTATTACTTATAGCTGGTTTTTGCTTGTTTTGTGGTTGTTCATGGAGCTGTCTGACTAATCAGAGATGATAAGGAGTCACATTCTGTGGTGTACTTAACAGGAAATGAAGTCATCTGCGTGCACGAAAACCAGCCGGAAAGTGTTAAGACAGGGATTTCTGAGTGGCTGATGAGGTCAAAGGTGGGAACCAAATACAGTCAGATTTGATAATCCTAGAACAGTAGAGATTGTTTTGAGACTCCCTTCCCAAGCAGAAGATGAGCAGGGGCTATGAAATCTGTCATTTTGGTTCTGTTGTAGCAAAAACAGTCCTTAATTTCTTTAGAGAGAGGCAAAATAAGTCTATCTGGAATGCACTTGTGAGGTTGGAAGGCAGTTCCAGAAAGAATTTAAGGAGCTCAGTGTGAGATTGTCCTTTTGTCACTCTTCAAAAGAAAAAAAAGAAGACAGCCTGCTGCAGGTATTGGGATCTTACTCTTAAGACAGGAAGAACCGCTTAACCTTCTTGTAGGACGTTTAATTTTTTTTTACTTCTGCTCTTCAAAAAAAGAAATGAAAAACCCCACAGAATCAGAAGTTGTATGCAAGAAAATGATCACATTTAAGCATAGATTTAAGTAGGTATACCTTTATATACAGTGTATATGAAATGAAAATCTGCCTGCTTTCACTTGTCACGTAATTTGCAGAAGCTTTCAGCTCATGTTATTCAGCAGGGCAGCTCTGCTGGAAGTAATGAAAGACTAGTAAACTACCAGCTCTGAAAGCTCCTGTGATGGTTTAAATGTGAATTCTGAATTTAAAGCTGGTGAGAGATAAGGGATTGCTGAGCAACTGTGGAAGGAGTCAGGCACTTACGTTATAAAAGCTCCTGAGATCTCTCTGTGGAGAACTTCTATTGTATCTGTTTGGAAAGTAGTCTGAAGTATCTATCCTGACACTCCTTCAGTAGCTGGAAAGCTTTAGAATGTAAGTGCATCACTGACACTGCTTTTCAGTGTGTAAAGTCCTTCAAAAACAGATGGAGCAGAGGAAGAAATGTACTGCACAGATCTTGCCTTCATTTTTTTTTATTTTTGGGGGGAGGTTACTAGTCATGTTCTACTTTATTTACAATTGCAGAGGATTCAGTTACGTCAAAAGAAAGAGCCCATTCTTTAGAGCTGTGAAGTACTGAAGGGAGAGGGTCTGCCTCGAGGAACGTATGCATGCGGTAGTAAAATCACCTTTTTTCTTAATATCAGAGGAACTGACTCGATGCTGTTAGCAAGCAGACAGTCAAGGAAGGGAGGAGTCTGGGTTTTTAGCAGCCCAGTTCAATGCCAGTAAGTAGATGTAGTAAGTAGATGTTGTTGGGATGACGATGACATAACCCTTAAAGACAGAAGAGTTTTGCAGGTGAGTGTAGTTCTTGTAGAGGCAAGCTAAGAAGCTGAGTAAGCAAGTAAAATGAATGTCAGGCTGTTAGTTCAGAGACCTGTGTGAATGGTGTTGCTAATACAGAGGTTCCATATTGCATCTCCTTTTTCCCATCGTATTCCTTAAGGCTGACTCTGCGTTTTGAGCTTTTGAAAAGTGCAGGTAATTTGCAGAAGGAAAATTAATTGTATTCAACAGAGGGTTGCTATGGAATCCTCCTTGATTTCAGACAGCCACATTCTTTCAAGTTTGGTAATGTACTTAGTGATAATGAAAGCAAGTAGCTCATTGTGTTGGTATGAGCAAGGTGTAATGCAAATAGGCATTGTGCAAACATTGTCAGACTGCCAAAGCAAATTATTTCAGGTTAATCCTAGCCCTCTATAAGAACAGATTTATAACCAGGGAGAAGATCCTTGTCTGAAAGCCTTACTGTTGTTATCTGTAGCCCTCCTATCTGGAGATCTTCCCAGAGAGCAAAACGTCTGACTGGTTTCAGGGCAGGATCCCTGCCATATCGCTTTGACAGAGCCCATGTAAGTACTAATCAATTGATTCAGCGCTTGAAACCAAGCTTAGCCTTGTGTTTAGAAGCTTCCCAAGCTTGAAGGTCTAGCAAACCATTAGGGGCAAGCAGTTTCCCAATGGTGCACATTGCATCCCCTTCTTAGACCCAGCGTTCTCCATTTATGGATATGGAAAAGGCTCAGAGAAGATGAAAATGCTTCCTGTCAATCAATGCACTTGCAGCTAGCAGGTAGACTGGAAAAGAGTTTTCCAGACTAGAATCACTAGTATGCTGGTACCTATGTATTAGTGAGCTGAAGGCCGTGTTGTTTAAAAACATGATTCAGTTGATATCAAGAAGTCTTAGAATATAATGTTAGTGTCAGGCAGAGAAGCATTTTGTAACCCTGACTTGCTCTTGCATTTGGTCACATCACTAACCCCTCTGCTTATTATCAGTGCCTGAACATGTGGAATCCTGGAGCTGTAATAAAAAAGACCTGCTGAGCATGTAGAACTGGGCAAAGGAGAATTGCTGGAAAACTGAGACCCCTCCCTGCATTTGCAGAGCAAGCATCTCTAGTAATTAATAAGTGTATTTACTAGTCACAAGTCTTTGATAAGTAATGCCTCAGCAGCTCAAACCTTTAAGGTACAAGTCATTCCGCAGCATTAAATGAGAAGCCTTGATCTGAAAAACTTTGAGTGAAGGAAGTAAATGTTTTAAATGTGTATCTCAAGCTGCTTTTTTAAACAAATGCCTGGAGTATGACAGGGCTAGAAGGATGAAAGAACATTAACTGGGCTTTCAGACAGTAATGTACATTACCCACTCTTATTTCAGCTGTTATTGCAAGGACTCTGGTTTTACCCAAATTGACAGCAACTTGGCAGAGATGATCTCTGTGTTCTTTTTATGTAGATTTGCGAGCAGTAAATTCAGGAACTGGACACATGAAACTTGTCAGTGAACCTGTGGTGTACTTTTCGTACAGCTGTGCATACATGAAAGTTTTGAATGAGAAATTAGTCCTCTCAACTGCCTCAGATATCACAGAGTCATTAAGGTTGGGAAAGATCTCTAAGACCATCTAGTCCAACTGTCCACCTACCACCAATGTTACCCACTAAACCATGTTCCTTATTACCACATCTACATGTTTCTTGAATGCTTCCCCGGGCAGCCCATTCCAGTGCCTGACCACATTTCAGAGAGGGAATTTTTCCTGATATCCAACCTGAACCTGCCCTGGCATGACTTGAGGCCTCTCATCCTATTGTGACATATAGAATCATAGAATCCTTAGAGTTGGGAGGAGCTTAGCTGGGCAACCTGTTCCAGCGCCTCACCACCCTCACTGTAAAATGACGTGTATCATATGACATATACCATGTTTTACAAATGTTTTTATTTTCTTGGAAGAAAGGAATTTTGGCATTGAGTTCTTCAAATGCCCTTCTTTACTGCAATTGAAAGCCACTCTGGTTGTAACTCAGCAGATATCTGTTGGCTGATACTTTCTCCTTTTCATCCCCGAGGACACTTCGCTACTCCTTCCACCCCTACTTTGTCATTCTTTAGCAACATCTTGGTCACTTAAAGCATATTTGGTTCCTTGCCATGTACGTGTGTGTCTACAGAGGGAATTAAAACTTTAAGCTCTTGCTGGACAGTTTGATGGAAATAAATCTACACACATAGTTCTAATGACCTTCTTGGTGGATATGTGGATGTTTATACTGTTGTGGGGGTTTCAGTCTCTGGAGCTAAAAATCTGCTTGAATATCTCAAGCAGGGATGATAAAGACTTGTAGACTGTTGTTCACTGTGGGCAGAAGGAAATGCCTTTTACACTACACAGTGTAAAACCCAGACTGTGTCTGAGTGGTTCATCTCAGTGCTGCTGTCAAATTTAGTTTCACGTTTCGTCTCAGTGGAGTCCTGTAATCTGTACCTGACTGTGCCATATCAAAGGAGGTTGCTTAAGCTATCCGTCCTTCAGGTAGCAAATGGAGACGCCATTCATTTTTGCAAAGACTGGAAAGGTGATAGGACTGTGTCCAGCTGGAGCAGCAGGTGAGGCAGAACATAATAACGTGTAAGGGATCTCTTCTCTTAGCAGGCATTATCATTTAAATCTGCAATAACCAGAAGTGATTGCAATGATCATGAAGTGATAGGAAAAAGCTTTCATCAGCATCGCCTGGATCGCTGGCTGCTGTGTCCACAGATTATAAAATTTATTGACAAACATTACCAAATCCTGTAATGCCCCTTGCTATTTACTGGTGTCTCTGGCTTTATTGTTCTCTAATGGTGTCCAGATGGTGGTTTAGCCAAAAAGCTTTTCAGTGATATCACCTTTGAGAAAGAAGCTCACTGTACGCATGTGACTAAGCTGCCAATATCCCTTCCCTTCAAACCACTTAGTCTGGAATTTACAGCTCCACTTCAGGGAACTGGGTTTTATTCTTGAGTCTGTCCATATTAGAGATCATAACATAGCATGATCAAAGATACAACAAACATAAACAGTTCTCTGTCTTTGACACTTCCAAGTGCCTTATTCTTTATCTTTGTGTGAAAACTGAGTTGTGTGCATTGGTGAGAAAGCAGATAACATCTGAAAAGATAAAGATGGTAACGATGGGAGCAAGAAGCTAAGGGAGCCCCCACAAAGCCTGGATTCCAAGAGCCTAGAGCACCAAGGTAACTATGCAGAGCTTGATACAGCACCTGTTAAAGGACAGCACAAGTCACAATACATTTCCACAGTTGTTTCTTTGAGAAACAAACATTTTCTGAGCTGCGTTGCACTGGAGATGAGAGAACCACTTCCTTCTTGTAGAATGGATTCAGGAATGGGCTGGTTCTGAGGGAATCTTTAACCCATTTAGTTAGTTATTACTAATTGAATAACCGTGCAACCAATCATTTGTGTTCACCACTGATCAGCTATTAGAGAGTTTGATGGCTCAGCATCAGCCAATTGGCAAAACGTTTTTCTCTCTGTTATGTGTGTTTGTGGAGGGAAGGACAAATAAGTGAGCCAGCAAATAGCCCAGCGTGAAAGAGGCTGGGTAGGAGATTAAGGGGCAACGAATTGTAACAAAGTGGTTTTGGTTTGTGTTTGTATTGTTGTGTTTTTAAAGAAAATCAGACTTTTTAAGAAGAAAATAAAATATTCTGTTTAATTTAAATCAGTCAATAAATCTGCTTTTGCAGGAAGCGCTGTCCTAACAGAACAGTGAGTGGCAATTGAGAGAAGTGCCCTGGGCTATGAAAGTCTGCTTGCCTTTTTCAGCTCCAGAACATATAAAAAGAAAGCACAGCTGCCATTGCAAGCACTGACTTCAGATCTGAAGATGTTCTGTTGTGAAATGCAAGTTACAAGAAAAGAAATACATTTTTCGTACTCTTAGAATCAGTTCTTCTGCTGAAGTCCTTCTGTCCAGTGTTCAGGAAATCTAAACAACCTTCTGCCTGGACAGTAATGTGAGATGCTGTTATTTCTTATGCGACGTAAATGTGGTAGAAGCTGTTTTTTCATTTTTCAAAATGAGTCTTTACAAGTTTTGTACAACTCTGTTTCCATGTATTCTCTCTCAAGCTACAGAGTATGCAAGTGGACAAATTTCCAGCACTCCTCCCCTGCAAGCAGAGTGATTCTAAAGCATCTGTTAGTGTAGAATCCAGAAAAAATATTTTGCTTAGCCAATTCCTGTTCTCATTTTCCTTTTTCCCTTTTTTTTTTTTCCTAAACCAGCGCTCCAGAGAGCACCAGTGGAATTTCCTGATGGCAGGGCAGTATTATATCCCATTACGAGTGTTCCACGTGTCCCACATTAGGTGAAAAATTTCTACTGTCAAAAACAAATGTCCACCTGTTGCCTTTGAAAATGCTGTCTCTTTCTGTCTGACAAAAGAGACGGGGCCCCACTTCATATTTCTTACAAGAATAGTGGTTTGCATGGTGTGCACAGCCCATGGCTCTAATCCATCCTTACTGACATCTGACTTTGGCATTCAGCTTTGGAGTGGTGGAAGACTGAGGAAGCATGTAGAGGTGTGACAGAAATGAGAGCAGCGAGCTTGCAGCATTTTGTAGATTCAAGAAGCTGAAAGTACCCTCTGGCTCTTTGCTATGGTGTTTGCTGCACGTTCCCCACGGGTGTAGGGATGAGCTTGTTCCCATTAAAACACATTGAAATTGAACTAGGAATCTTCTCTGCTCTTATTTTTGTAGCAGTCCTTGCGAGGTATCTTAGAAGAATCCCATCATACGCTCACTTAGCATGGACATTAAGTAAGACACGTAAAACAGAAGGGATGTGCTTTGGTGACAAAAATCAACCCTTTGAGATAGATAGTCAAGTACTTACTGTCTGCAGTAGCATTACTGAGCTTTGATTTAGAGGACAGCAGTAAAAAATTGTTCAAACTTCGGTAGAGGCAGATTTGTAACACCTGGATTGTAGTGAATGTGTATATATACGTGTGTGAGGAGCGCTTCGAAAGTAATGACTCCTGTTTTATTATGTAAGCCCACGACATCAGAGGCAGGTGTTGGTGGTGTGGCAGAGGAGACTGAGCCTTCCCTCAATGTTCTGGAAAGATCCAGAGAAATGGATCTTGTTTGTATAAGGAAGGTCTATTCTAAAAGCCTCATTCCCTGAATATCAACTCAGTAATGGCAAATGGGTTATCTGGAGTGACTGTCTGCTATTCTGAGATGTGTCACAGTGCAGGAAGAGTTAAACCTTTGTACTTCCATAGCAAACAGTACAGCAGTCAAATAGACAAATACATAAACAATAATATTGCAACTGCACTGGTCACAGCTGCCCTATAAAGTGATTCATTATTCAACTGATGCTGTTCTCAAACTCTTTATTTTGTTTTGATTTTTAATGGAGTCACAACTACCTAGGTATTTTGGAACATAACTCTAGCTTGTTACCTTTGCTGTTTTAGGCTGAGTATAACTTTTAGTTCCCTCAGTGGTGGCAGTGAATTTATACACTGTTACCCACTAGGGGCTACTTTTAGAACTCTATTTCTGAAGAGCCAGGCTAAAATTTCCTCTGGTCCATTGGTTAAGGACTATATTAAAACATTCCAGGATGCTTTCATTTTTTTTCTGTTTGAATGTCAGCAACCCGCTTGGTTTGATGCAAAGATGAGCATTTGTGAGGGTTACACATTTCCTGCCTGTGTCTCACTGCGCTGTCTAAATGCTGAATCCTATCCTGAGATTCTGTGAAATACAAAGTCCTCCACCTACAAATGACCCTCGTGCTATTCTTTTCTAGTCATGGGGTCTGTTTAGCATGGTCAAAACTGAGTTGAGTTTTGGACTTGAGAGACTGAAATGACCACTGTGATGTGATCTTCTGAGTTGTATCATCCCACAGTCATTAGATGTAATAGGATTGTCTTTCCATAGCAGATGTGACATCTACATTCTGAAGCTTAGGAAAGGAGTTGAAAAAGAAAAATTTGAGGACCTAGTCTGTATTGTGCAGGTTAAGGAATGACCTGCTAGAGAGGAGCTCTGTGGAGGAGGACCTGGGTGTTCTGCTGGACAACAGGTTGGCCATGAGCCAGCAGTGTGCCCTTGTGGCCAAGAAAGCCAATGGTTTCCTGGGTTGCATTAAAAAGAGCATGGCCAGCAGGTCAAGGGATGTGATCCTTCTCTTCTACTCTGCCCTGGTGAGGCCACGTTTAGAATACTGTGTCAAGTTCTGGGCTCCTTACCTCAAAAAAGACAGGGATCTCCTAAAAGGAGTCCAGTGGAGGGCTACAAAGATGATACAGGGCCTGGAGCATCTCCCATATGAGGAAAGGCTGAGTAACCTGGGTCTGTCCAGCCTGGGGAAAAGAAGACTGGAGGGGGATCTGATTAATGTTTATAAATATCTAAAGGGAGGTGGGGGGCAAATGGATGAAGCCAGGTTCTTCTCAGTGGTGTGTAGCAACAGGACAAAGTGCAATGGCCTAAAATTTAAACATAGGAAGTACCATAGAAACATGCAGAAGAACTTTACAGTAAGGGTGATGGAGCACTGGAACAGGCTGCCCAGAGAGGTTGTGGAGTCTCCTTCTATGGAGATATTCCCCCCCATCTGAACGCCTACCTGTGTGACTTATTGTAGGGAACCTGCTGTAGCAGGGGGATTGGACTCAGTGGTCCCTTCCAACCCCTGCAGTTTTGTGATTCTGTGATTCCAGTGGCCAAGATCACCCAGTGTTCCCAATAGCATATACATCATTTCTGTTCTTGTTGATCATAAGTACTTTTCATGATGTTGAGAAGGAAGTTTTTTGTATGTGCTTGGTCATGTATGTAATACTGTGGAGTCCACGTCTTCAGGCCAGCAGTAAGATTGTCTGTACTTCTTTGTTGATTACAGGGGTTAAGAATATTGCAGCAGACCTACTGAAGACCAAAACAGGCACATTTTTCCTGGTCTGGGAAAGGAATAGTCAGATTGTTCAGGACAGAGCTTTACCTTAGGAGAGGAAAAGACTGCTCTCCTGCCTGACGTAAGACATAATACTGCACTATGATACTTAATGCATTTTGAGCAGGGAAGCTATTACGTCCTTTATCACAGAACACAGCAAAGTTTACAGTAGACTGACTAGCATTACTTCAATTTTGGGCCAAGTACAGGAATAATTTCACTCGTTTCCAGGCTGATGCTGTGATAGATCAGGTTCTGTATCTCTGTTCTTAAATAATGTTCTAATCCATTTTCCTTGTTACA
The DNA here is from genome assembly GCA_016647715.1 of Pavo muticus. Taxonomy (NCBI): domain Eukaryota; kingdom Metazoa; phylum Chordata; class Aves; order Galliformes; family Phasianidae; genus Pavo; species Pavo muticus. The sequence continues at coordinate 6,204,504 of JACDJE010000149.1, forward strand.
GCTTTGTCTGCTACACTGATTTTGAGTCCAGGTTTAAGTAGCGCTTGAAGTAATGTAAGGCTTATTTTCTCATTTCATCTTCTTTTCCTGAAACAGATGAAGATTAATCCTGGCCAGGATCACTAGCTAGGGGAGAAGGCGAGATGTAATGTAAGGTTATGTTTGTGGTATAGAGTTCCTGTGTTTGCAGGCTGTGCATTATGTAGGGCAGAACAGTCATTTAATGATGCAATTTAGACCTCAATTACAGCCTGTGTGAGAGAGCTGTTGATGTTTCAACATTCTTTGTTTTGCACAGGTGCAATAGGGCATCTGTTCTTCAGCTTGGATGCAGGAGTTTCTGCAAGGGAAGGTGATAGATTAGAAGAAATTCTGCAGGTTGCCATCTGAAGTGCCTTTACCTGGGAGCATCTTCAGTGTTCCTTTTCTCTTAGATTATTATGGCTATGATCAAGCTTAAAACGATAAAGGAAAAGTTATATCAGTAACATTACAGTAGTAGCAAAAATGCAAAACAAAACTCGGCTTCTCTTGCACCTCTCATTGTGAGAGTGAGAGGTGAGACAAAACTCTCTGAGTTGTGTCTGAGAGGGTTAGATACCTTCTATTGCCAGTTGAAGGACTTCTATGAAATGGCCTTGCACCTGTTTTCAGATCATGGCTGTATCTGAGAAGTTGCAGCAATGTATCAGTGCAGGAATGAATGACAAATCCACCTAGCTCATAACTTCCTAATGCTGACCTTGGCTGTCTTGTCCTACAAATCTCTTCCACAACACAGTGACAAAACTTTTTTTCTGCCATTTTAGCAGTCTGTGATCCTCGGGGACACAGGTTTTGTTTCTTTTCAGAAAATACAGACTAAAAATAGCAAGATGATCCTTGTGCTTCTTAATCAAGTGGGTTAGCACAGCATGAAAGGAATCCTGTCTCTCAGAGCAGGTTGCTGGCCCTTGCTATTATAGTGATTGTTCTGAACGTCCTAATGTTGCCTGCTTTCAGCCTTTTGTGGAATTAGCTGTTTTTCTGCCTTGTCCATAGGCAGTGTCAGTAACCACACGTTTTATTTAAATATAGGAATGTTCTGGAATCCATAACTCCTGCAGTAGGTGTGACAAAAAGTCAGGCTAAGGAATCACAGAATCACTGAATTGAAGGAGTTAGAAGGGACCTCAAAAGATCACTGATGGAGGCCAACCCTCCTGCTAAAGCAGATTCCCTACAGTAGCAATTTACACTTGCTGAATTTCCTGCTTTCTCACTCTCTGTCTTTTAGTGCTGCTCCAACCTCTTGCATGTAATCAGTAACTTCGGAAGGAGAGGTTTGTTACTCTGACAGTGGGCCAGACCAGTGTCTGTGTTGTGAGTCCCATCCACGGTGAAACAATATTGTTTGTCACTGTAAAAAGGACAGGCTTCAGTTTCATTCCTAGGGCTCATTTGCAGTTGTCAAATTTATTCTGCCCTGTTGTCTTAAATTCTTTCCAATAAACTGTAGCAACATAGCTTAAAAATGGCAAAGGTCAAAGTGGGTTTTTTGTTCGTTGCTTTGTTGGAGGTGGTCTTTTATAAGAGTATCTATTCCATCTCTTGGAGGTTATTTAAAAAGATTAACAATAACCTTGAAAATAGAAAGGGACTACTTGTACAATGAAAAGCACATTATTTACTGCAAAAATACTACCAACATTTGTAGAGCCAGGATAGTCCGGAAAGGGAAGTTAAAGATGCACGTTATCCTTCTCTGTTGGTTTTTCCTGCTTCACTGTAACAGTGATTTATGTATCTGCTGTCTTAGCCACAAATGGGAAAAAATGGATTAGAGCAAGATATCACATGGCAGAAATCAGTTCTCCTGCTGCAGTTACTCCTGTATGCAGGCAGAACGTCGGGCCAGAGTCATGCCAAGTCTGACTTCTCACCCAGAGGATCGTGTAGCACTGCAGCACCACATGTCCATGCCAGTCTTAAGCAGTCTTAAGCACTGCAGTCTTAAGCGCTGCAGTCAAACATAAATCTAGGCGTCTGATTCCCACACATGCCAAGAAGCTTATACACATGCTGTCTGTGACTGCAAATACATTTTGAAGCTTTCTACTGTCAGGAATACTTGGGAAGGAATATCCGTCTTGTAATCTGTTGGGTTTTATGATAATCAATTCTAATAATAATGGGTACTGTCTATTATTACCTTGAAGCAGTGAACTGAAAGCAAGCCCTATAATGAATAAAAACTTAGTTGGAAGGAATTCTTTTGTTCTCACATGGGTTTGCTGTCATCTCCTGAAATGTTATTAATTTCCTTTTGGAAATTGCTACAACAATCAAAGCTTGATATTTTTGCCAGGCATTTGGTTTGAATAAACAGCTGTATTGATTTACAGAGATGCTGGGCCTCCTGCCAGCTGGTTCTTTGCACTGCCACTACGAGTACGAAAGGATACCTGACGCAGTGTGCCCTTGACGAAGCTGTATCTTGTCTGCTACATCCTACCGTATTCGCTTTCTTTCTGTTTGTGAAAGCTGGCTGACTATTAAAGAATGTAATGATTTATGGTGTGAAAGCTGGAAGTGGCCAGCTAGTTCTTGGCTTGGTTCTTTTCATCCCAAACCCGCATGTTTCTCAATCCCCCTGGGGATCCCAAGCGTTTCCTTCCAAGCTGCTTTAAGCATGAATCTGCTTCTCCATCTCTGCTCTTTAGATTTTAAAAAAGAAAATGCCTAGAAAATGCCTTTCTTGGAGACATTCCTTCAAACATCTAGATGAGAACAGAACCTATAATTAGAGTGGAAGGCTCTGACTGAAGATTTTATACATCTTTCCTTAAACAAGCAATTTTGACACTGAGAGTAGTTACAGTTAGAGCAATACTGGCTGTAAAATCTATTTAGAAGCTAGCCGAATATGAGATCTGCCAACAGTGCTACTAAAGCTAGCTCAGTTGTGTTTGTGGGATGTGATGCCATAAGAATGTTGGTAGCATAGCCCAGAGGCTGGCTCTCCTGCCAGAGAGGCAGCGCGCTTTCAGTGCATCAAACAAGACATCCCAAGAAATGACCTGATTATTTCTGAGACCCCTCAGCACTTTAAAACACAGTCTGTGAATGAACAAACAGCTGGTTTTGGACAGAAATGGGCATCAGAAAGGGATGGTACATGGAAGCTACTGAGGAAGAACTGCATTCTAATTTCTCTTGTTTGTTGTGATCCAGCATATTAAGGGCAGACAGTAGCATCTGCTTATTACAGTGGCAACTGTCTCTTTAGAAAACAAGTAATTTGACAAGATAAATGCTGTAATGCAAATGTGATCTCACGTTGACTTCCAGTAAATTCTGGCATATGTTCAGTTAGCAAAGGGAAACAAATCTTTATATTCTAGCAGACTTGTGATTAACAGTCAGGATTAATGTCAGATTGCTAAGTTTTGTGATCAGCTGGTTGATTCTGTGCTTGGAACTTTCTTTGTCTCACTCATTTGGATCTTTCAGATGCTTCAGATGGGCAGGCCTGGCAGAACCTTGCAGAATTTCCCAGAAGTGACAGTGCCTGAAGCAACATCTCCCTTTGTTCTTTTGTCAGCTGATCCAGAAGTTGATTTTGAAGGTAGGCAGCACTCTTTGCTACTCTGCTAATGGAAATCCTCAATCTAGTTGACATGTTTTTCAACTGCTTCTGACACTAAACTACGGTGGAAAAGGGCCTAGAATGTTGCAGCAGGATTTTGAGTCTGTGGGCTAGTGGGGTTTTGCTGTTCCACAAACAGCTTGCCTTTATCCTTACTCTTTGTAGAAGCAGGAAAGAAAATTCTTTTACAAAGATTCTAATACCCCCTGCCTCCCTGTTGACTCCATCAGTGTTGTACTCATCACATAAATGCTTTTCTGGTCAGCAGTTGCAGTTTTCTGTGAAGAGTGAGTGCTCTCTTCCAACCTTGAGCCTAAGGTTCTCTCCCTACAACTGGGTGCCTGGAAGAAAGCAGAACAAGGTGCATTTGTAGAGAGAGTTCTTTGGATATTTCCCCATCTCCATCTAATCTGTGGTTTAGACATCACCTAAATCAAAGACGGTGCTTTTGTTTACTAACAGTGAGTTATTTTTTTCACATGAGTTTGCATAGTTGGTCTTGAACCCTTAAACATGTGCTCTCCAGACCATGTGGCAATGAGTTCAACACTATCTCCGTGTTGCCTGAAGATCTGAGCCGTGAACAGTATACAAATCTTTCTTGATCCTCACTTTCCAGTGTCTTATTTTGCATCACAGTGAATTTGCTTTAATCTCCTTGGTCAGGCTGAGACCCTGTTGCTGGGAAAAGGAATATCACAGCTTTTCCTTCCGTTGGCAAACAGTAGATAGACTGAGGCAGCAGTTGTGTTCGCAGAGCTGGAATAAAGACTGACAGCAAGCAGGAGGGAACACCTCTGCAGGGATGCAGCGGAGTCATGGCGTGACAAAGAAAGCTATGTGCTATTGCATCACATACACCATGTACTAAGAGTACATTGTACACTGACCTGGACCTGCTCAGCATGCTGACAAATGCTAGAATGTAGCAGTGCTCGAGGGTTCTTGTTGCTGTAATCCTTGAGTCCCTCTAGCTACTTACAAATTGTATTTTGGAATGGAGCCTGAAAACTGAGGGGTCTTCCACATTCAGGTGTGAGCTTTTTTTTAATGCTGACATCGCTCATTGACCCGAGTTCTGTCACAGGCAGCAAATGCTATACACTGTCCTACACAGACCAAAATCTTGATAACTGGTCCAAAAGATCCATGTTTTCTAACTTATCTCTTAGAAAAAGATCTCATTTTCGGGTGAGTGGACAGCTGGGGAATCTTGACAGAGTAACAGAACAAATATGCCAAAAGATAAGTAATTATCCTCAAAGGAATGAATAGCTTGTAAGTCAACTTAAGTATGTCAAAGGGATTAAGTAATGCATTGTTACCACCATGTTCGTGTTTCTATATTGCTGACACTGAAATTAGAGGCTAATTAGCCAAGCAGCTAATTCATAGTTTTCTTAAGAGTGGATGGATGAACCTTTTTTAGCTTCAAGACAATCAAGTTGAACAGATGCTTCTGTCAGAGACATTTTAATTAGACTTATAAATCTATCTAAATTCTCTCCCTCTCTTCTGACCTCGTACAAAATGGAATCTGCATTGTGCTCTTCAATGTACAGTTATGTTCCCAACTTTATTCCCCCTTTCTAAGGCTTAAAAATGGAAAATAGGACTTTTAACAAGTTGGCATCAGCAGCAAACTGCTCGAGATGTCTTTTTTTCTACGCTGGATTTGTGCAGTTATTTTTAATAGCTGCACCACTGGCGTCTTCTGCTGTATTCTGAGAAATCATTTGATGACTGAAATGTAAACATTAAGCACTGACAAAAATTGGCCTCAGTAAACTGATCATATACATGTAATTTTTGCTTTCTGTTTTGCATGTGCATCTCATGAAGATGGCCAATAATCCTCATGTATCTGTGTTGCATATTTCTGAAGGAGTTTTCTTGTTTGTCTGATGCAGAGTGCATTCCTTAGAGAATGGCAAGGGCCCATAGGGAGCTGACTGACACCTCTGACCTTGCTGAGGTCATTCTAGGGGTCATGTTTTGATCTTCTCCTTTAGATGAGCACTGAGTGGAGGGGATTAAGAGATTGTTTTCTGCAGTCTGTGTAAGGGGTCCACTACTGAGGACAGCACTGAAAAGAATGCTAGTCATTCCCACTGACTGCTGTGGGAAATTCATGGGATCACTGCATCAAGTGCTGGGATTGCTAGAGTCTTAAGATAGAAGGAGCCTCTGCCAAGGTATATCTTCTGTAGCTGTGATGTTTCTACAGAAGATGCTGTTTTACTGCATACTGATTTAAGATGTGTAATTCATGGAGGATTGACATATTTGCTATATTTTTCCAAGTGATTTATCCAGTAATCTTTAATTTAGATTAAAAGAAAAATGTTAAGCATTTCATCCCAAGTTTTTTTCTTGCCATTCTTTTTGCCCACATGAAACTTCATTTATGGCTCTCTGGATCACAGCATTTAAAGGAAAAGCAGCTTGCCCTATAAATTGCTATCAGTCCCAAAGCTTACCTTAACCAACTACTTAACAAAACTATGTGCTTGAGAGTCACTTCACTCTACCTACCAGTATTAAAAAGCAGTATCAAAGAATGGTTTGGGCTTGAATAAAATCAGTGCAGAGAAAACAATTCTCCTGGGGCACAACTTAGAGCCCAGACTCTGGCGTTGTTCACTACACATTGGCAGCTGAGCTCAAAAATCTGTTTTCTTCCTAAGTTCAGCCTGTCTAATGCAAGGGACGCACCCTACAGCATGATGCAATATAGCTGCAGGAAAACTGCACTCCTCCAACTGTTTAGCTGTGGTGAGAAATACAGTTTATTAGACGGTGACTTCAGGACAGTGCAAGTTTTCCCACTCCCAAGAACAAAAATGGGATGGTATTAGAAAAGATAACTTTAAAGTTATTGGAGGCCTATGCTGCTGCCTATCACCACAGAATGTAAACATGTTCCATGTACAATAGCTTTGCCATTGTAGAGTATGTTACATCAAGGGAGTGTTCTCTTTCTTCACATAGTTATAAATGGGAAATATAAATCATGTAATAAATTGGTAGCAGTTGAAGAATTACTATATTGGGCTCATTGTGCTTTCTTTGCATCAAGCAGCGTGCCCTAGCCAAGGAGCACTGTTCTTCAACTGTTTCCTCTTTCTACATCTCTGACTAAATTGCAACTTTGCGGTTTTGTTAATGCAGAAAAAAAACAGTCACTGCTTCCACATTGGTGCTAATCTGACAGTAGTGAAAGTCTGAAGTATGAGATGAAGTTATGAAGTTATTTTCTATTTTACTTGCATCTTAAACAGATGGATGGCACCACCTCCCCAGGCTAGAGAACCTTTTTTTTTTTCCTCCCTCTTACGATTTCGAAATGAAGCCACACAAAACCAACCCCAAATACCTGTCTGCTGACCAGAGCTGTTGAGTTCTGGTGCCAGGGAAATGAGCCTGGCCTGACTGGACTAATTAAGCTGTCCAAGGCACTTGAGGATAGCTCAAAGATGAGCATCAGTGGGAAAGGCAGAGAGTAAAACTAGCTTCTTTTACATGCACATATTAAAGGAAACCAGCTGCTTGAAAAACGTGGTGAGCGAATGGCACCACAGGCTGTCTGCTAAGAGAGCAGCGTCTGGAAGTTCGTGGAGATGAGTTTTTATACGGCAGTCCTCGAAGAACAGAAGGATTGATTCCTCCCTGCTCTCCCTTCATTATCAGAATTACTTTCTTCTTAGATTCTAAGAAATGGTACTTTTAGTTTCTGAAACTTTTGCAAGAATGTTGAAGGGATTATTGGACCATCCTAGCACAAATTATCCTCATGGGCAGATCTAAGTGGTAAATGCCCTCTTCCATTTACAAGCAGTTGAGCTATACTGGTTTGACTCTGTAGTTGTTACTATTGCTGCTAATTTTGTGTGCTTTGTTGAATATGCTCCACTTTTAATGCTTTTCTGTTTCTACAGAAACAAAGCAATGGTTGAAAAAATGGAACTGACAGCAACTATGAAGCTTAAATTTCCACATCTTCCTTCTTTGACATGCCTTGAGAGTTCTGAGATGCTTCAAGAGATACTGTATGTGACAAACAGAAGTCTAAGCTACCTGCTATTTGTTGCTAGTGCTGGTAACTCCATCTTCTGCCTGAAGTCCAGTGTGAGTAACCATAATTTTCCTACTTAAAATTTCTCTGCATCTTCAGTTGGATGTGTTCATTATGTTCTGAGTTAAACTATGCAGTTCAGCAATTGCAAACGGCAAGGGCCAGCTCTTAGCTCTGTTCTGGAGAAACTGTCTCTTGGAAAAAGGAGAGGGGGAATGTTTATTCCTATAAATGTAGGGCTGTTCCACAGAGCTCTTCATAGGCTCCAGTACACATGCTCACTGCAATGAGAAAGAAATACAGTGGGTTGCAGCTAGTTGAAATTTGTTATGTGATCAGTTGCCATGAGGAAACAACCCTATTAGACTTCAGGTTTCATCTCAATTTGCCTTACAGCAGTTTTGTTATTCTTTGTTCTGAACTCTTCCTCCATGAATGTTGTACTAACGAGTCCTTACAAAGAAAAGAGGTTTGTTTATTGCATCAAAACCAAGCATGAGATAAAGAAGAATGGATATTTTTCAATATTACGTGATTTTTTTTCTATATCTGATTGGTGTCTTTATCTAAATAAGGCAGTCAGGAAAGCAAAGTAGGGAATTAATAGTAAGTATCTCTAGGAAGAGGTGTTTCAGCAGTTGGATCGCTGTTTTCATATTTAGGAGACCAGAGTCTGAGTCCATTCTCTCGTGAGTATGCCTACAGTGGGCAAGGGGTTTCACATTTCTGTGCTTCAGCCTCCTCAGTTCTGCACTAAGGCTAATAACATTGCCTCATTGCAGCTTGCTGTAGGGGAGTACCAACCTGATGTAGTTTGAAGGAGATGTCTGCTGGGGGGGGATCATTGCAGCTGTGGTGCTTAATGTGTATCTCTTAAGGCCCTGGACTGTGGCTCTAGCAAAGGCTGTGACACTTATTCCACATTCCACTCCATGAACTTTCACTTAACTGCTCAGAGAGGATGCAGGAGAGGAAGAAAGTCCCAAGCTGTTGTGGTAGTTCTTTTCTAAGGGATGTGTGAAGGAGGTAACGTGCATTTGGGGCAGAGTGGTGGGGTGTTTGGTTTTTTGCTTGTTATTCCCCCTCCTCCTGAAGATTATTTGCATGTGTGTACACAGTGGGAGAAGATGCCCAACTGGGATCCAAGCGTGAATGAAACAGCTTGCACAGTTCAAAGCCAACACAATCTCAAATTCTTCTCCTAGGGAAAAAAAAAAACAAACTTCCTTTATTTTTTCCTTTACTTAAAAAATAAATAAATAAAAATTAAAATCCCTCATCTTCCTTTTAAAAAGTGCACACATTTAAATCCTGTAAATCAGTGCACTTCCTCCAGGAGAGGAAGAGAGGGATGTTCCTTTTCCCAAAGCCTGTTTTTAATCACTGGGTGAATTTTGAGACAATCTCTGAACATTCAGCACTTGTGGTCAGTTTTCCCCACCCAAAATGCTCGTGGTTTTTGCAGACATTCCATAAACACAGGAAGCTTTGACTGTGTCTCTAACAGATAGAGAGACAGAAGAGCAAAATACCCACAGTATTAAAGGCTAAGTCTAAACTTGACGTGCCAGCTCAGAACAATGATTGATGTAGTCCAGAAGTCTGTCTCTGATAGAGATAGATGTGAATACTTGTAAAGCACAATTCTGGCATAACCTGCCCATGTTCTTTTTTAATTTTTAATTAGTTTATTTTTTTAATTACTGAACTCCTCCCTGAACCATGGAGCTTTATACTCTGAGTCTGTGTTTTAAATCTGGTTCTTTGAAGAGGGGGAAGGGGCAATATGGAAGGCTGCAGAAGTGTGCTGCGCAGAATTCCCCTGGTGTTTTGGATTCATGATGATCTTGTGGCCATTAGGTCCTAATTTGTATCTGCTAAGTTTTAGCCTTAATTATACCTGCAGAAGTTTCATAGATTAAACACATTTTATCTGAGTTTTCTGCTCATCCATTTTAGGACTTCCAGCTTCCAGCACCCTACATAAAGTCTGATTTTCCTTTTAATGTGGGAATAGCCACAGAGGAATTCCTGTCTTTTTTCCCTGCACCATTCACTGTTTTTATATAATCTAGCTGTTGTTAATCTCCTTTATAAAACAGTTCCTTTCACCCGTGAGTTTTTCAATGAGAAATCTTTCCTTTGTCAGTTTCCTCACCAGTCTCTCCTCAGCTTTGCTTTTGCCCGCTGATACAGGGGAAGGCAAACCATTCACTTTAGAAGAGCATTTTAACTTTATCATATTCTTTTCCATTTGAGTTTTCATCTTTTTGACCTCATCAGCTGCATGAATAATGATTTAGCAGAACTCCCCACCAGTAGCCCATATCTTTCTCATATTCAGTTACGAATAGCTGAAATTCAGAACATTCTTTGTGAGGTACATTACTTCACTCCAAAAAGTGAAGAAGTGTCCTGATGTTAATCTACATTTCTCATTTCTACTCATTTCTACCCATTTAAAATTACAGGAGAGGACATGAAGTCTCTAACAATTTCTGGTGGTTTTTGTGAGTAGCTGTTGAAGTAGCTGAATCCAAGAGCTTTTAATCATACGTTTTGGATTCGGGATTCTGAATCACAATCATTTCATATTATCTAGAGCCGGTGTTCTTTTGACAAGTTTCCTCCTTTTGAGTAATTCTCTTTAAATTCTGCGGTTTAATATGAGTTCTCCCTTAACAGTCAAACTGGAATACAGTGTCCTCATTGTTAGCCTGTTTGCCTACAGAAACTCCATTCCAGAGTTTCTTGTTCTGTAGAGGGAAAAAGTAACAATCTCAATCAAATTGGGCCAAAAAATTCCAATTGCTTCTGATTCCAGCAAAGTGGAAAAAAATAGCAGTAGGACTTTCACCTTAATACTGATAACCTTAACATTTGTCATAAAACCATTGTGTAAAAATGCTGCTGATGGCAGAGACAGATATACCCATATGCACAACTTTAGCACAGGATAGCAAATTAAAATCCTGAACTTCCCCGTCAAAAATTCCTATTACAACTCCACCAGGAGAGGACTGCTTAATTTTAGTTTTGATTTGTTTTATCCTAACCGCTGCATGTTAACAACAACAGAGTACATTCTATTGTACTCTACTGATATAATATCTAAGCTGCTGCATCTGTCTAACCCTCACTGCATCGCCCATAGCTTAAGTTTAGATAAAATCAAGGTATCGTAATCAGGGTCCTGCTGGAAGCAGTTGGATTCAGTTTGGTCAAGCTGTTCAGCAAAATTTCACTCAGTTTCTGTTTAAAATCTGCCTTCAGTGTACCCCTGCCCTGTTCTTGCTTCCTCTTACAAGTTTAGGCTGAAATCTGGAAATTCCTACCCCTCTGAGTAATGAACAAGGATATAATTCCTCCCTGCAAGCTCAGCTCCTTTGGATCTGCTTTGAAACGAGCCCAGGCTCCTGGCCCTTAACATATTTGACCAAACTTGCTTACGTGACGGCTTTAACACCAGGTGCTCATTTTTGTTTCTAACCTTACAGCAGATATAATATGTAAGTAAGGAAGTACCTTGTTTTACCAACTGGTGTTGGCTTCAGAAGCCATGTTGGGCTCTGTTTATTTATTTTGGTTTGTTTTTATTGTACTGCTGGAGAGCTTGGGGTTCCATGGGCAGATGTCACCTGTGTTGGTGTTACAGGCAGACATTGGTTCCTTTTCTTGAAAATGACTGGAAAGGAGATTATTTATTTTTTAATCTTGATGTGATAATTAAGCATAGACAATTAACTACAAGATCTTAACAACTTTATGGCAGTTAAGGACCAGTAGGAATAACTATTACGACAACTGTCAACGTTTCTATGCTGTGTTTACAAGATTAATATGCAGCCACAAAAATTTGTTGCAGACAGAACTTGGCATTAAAAGAGGAAGTCCAGGATTTTTTGTTTCTTAAACTTGAATTTAACCTATTTGGCCATTTTAAAGCAGGAAAAAGACTGTGATTGTTTTAAGATAGACATTCCTGGCATAATTCTGGTTTCAGAGTATTTATGGAATTAATGGAGGCCACAGGACTCTGCCCCCTACCTTGCCCCCATTCTGCCTCTCTTCAGCAAACTTCTTTTCTTTGCCCTTCATCACAGCCCACGACAGGGACAGATAAAAGCATACTTGTGTTTATTCTTCCTCATTTTTCTCTTTTGTTCAATTAGGCATTTGCAAAACCCCATGACTGGTGATGCCCATTGACTTTTGATAGCAGAGGCTTTCTTTGAGAACTTCTGGGAAATTTCATCTTAGTTCTGTATTCTGTACGCAGTGAGTGCTTTCTATGCCTACATGTAATGTATATGAGGCACCCTATGATGTCCTGAAAGCCATCTTTTTTTCCCCCGGTCAAAGTACCTCTTCCAGCAGATAGATCTTCAGCTATCCCTGGAATAAGTGGCCTGTTGTGAAGAGAGTAGCAGCAGAAATTGTTCTAGTCAGATTTCTGCTGGTCTGGGAAATAAATGTTTAGCTTCTGCCTGGCCAATACTTCATGACTTAAACAATTTTAACGTGATAAGGGAACCCAGAGGAAGAGAGAGTATTTGGAAGATAAAGAATTAGGATGTCAAGAAAATACCTCTAAGTTAGTGAGAGATTAAAAAAAATTAGGAAATCTTAGTTCTAAATCAAGAAAACATTGAGGTGTAACAAAAAGGGTATTTAGAAAATGAAGCAGCTGTGCTCTGAATGGAGAATCCCCTGAAGGTTTTGTGAGCTGCAAGATGCTGTGCTGATGGAGACCTCTGTGAGTGACTTCTTAGTTTTTTCTTCTTATCTGAGGTGTCTAACTTTGCTTTAAAAATAAGCAGTGTAGTCCCAATACTGCATAACATAATCCGTGAGGTTTTTAGAAGTTCAAACAAATATTCTGTGAAGGAGCAAAGAATCCACTGTTCTTAGTCAGAGTTTCGTTTTGTACGTTGCCTGTGAACTTAGGGTATTAGTTCCTCTGTTACGGTATCTGTGGTGCAGGATGGGATGCTGCTGGCCTAAGGTCTGAGAAAACAGATGCACTGAGTGGTGAGCGCTCGTATTTGAATTGTAAGAAAGAGCAGTGCCATAATCCATGTTTTACTGAGACCTGACATGAATGGGATTACTTAGCCTCAAATCGAGCTAGCCAGCCTGGGGCAAAGCTGACCACGGTGTGCCCTGGTAGTCTAAGTAGTAACTCAGTAGCTTAAGTTTGTCTTGCTGATTAATAGTATAAATTATCTTTTCTACAGATGTTGAACAGACACTTAAAATGATGTTTGAGTTGTGCTATAGAAGGCCATTTTAAAGTCCTGATGAGTTAGTCCAGGAAATGTAATTGTTTTGTTGACTGTATGATGTTGGGATGTCCTTATAACCCAGTACACATGTTCTGTTAGCAAGTATCATTTACACAGGCTAGGAAATCCCTGTGTGTTATGTATTCTACAGCCAGGAAGGCAGAAAGAAAACTGCAGGTTACGCATAGCAATTGTTCAGTCTTGGAAACATCTAGACAAATAGAATTAATTTATGAAAACCTGTAAATCATAGAATCATAGAATGGTTTGGGTTGGAAGGGACCTTTAAGATCACCTAGTTCCAACCTCTGTTCCCTGCCATAGGCAGGGACACCTCCCTCTAGACCGGGTTGCTCACAGCCCCATCCAGCCAGGCCTTGAATGCTTCCAGGGAGGGGGCATCCACAACCTCTCAGAGCCTTCAGACAGTGATGTTGTCATGTTGCATTTCTCAGATGTGTGGTGTACCACAAGCATCACAATGACTTCAGCTACAAGTGCCACACTTGTGAACTGGCGCTCTGGAACAAGATGTAAAGCTTCAAAGGCATTAGCTTTTGAGTTACGCACCAGTTAGTGAGCGTTCCTTGATATTTAACCTAACAGACACGTTAGTAGTTCCTCCCCTCCATGCTCAATCCCATCCTTCCAAAACAAACTGAGCAGAGGTGAAAGGTGAGGGACAAATGTCAATTTGTCTTTAATTTACCCCTTTGATTTAATTTACCCCTCTTTAGTTTACCCCTCTGGGCAAGTCTGTGCAAAACAGTGCATATATGGTGCCGTGGGAATTCAACTGTTGTTAATGCTTCCTGTCCAGAAAATGAGCTTTGGGTTGGAGTGATGAGAATGGCAAGGTAATTTTTCACTCACAAAATGGTTTACTTTATATAAATGTGTGATAACGGGGATGAGTTTAATCAGTAAAACAGCAGGAAATTTGTTTTAGTTTATAAGCAACCCAGCTGGGCATACAGGGAGGTACATGAATCTGTAGCACACTTCGTATCTTTCACGATCCATGTCTGCGTGTGTATAACATAGTATATTAGTTAGGTTCTCACTAGATGGCTGGAAGATGCTGGCTGTGCCAGTCCTTCCCTAGCAGTTCCCTTGCTGTAGTACGTGGTTCTCTAGGAGCTGAAGGTAAATATCTGTTACAAGGTAATCAAGAAAACCAAATATTGCAAATTAAAATGAACTTGCAGGCTTGACATCTCAGTTGAAATTATATATATCTTCAAATTGAAAGGCATTAGCACATCAGGTTGCAAAGGCAGTTATCTAGACTACATAGAGCTGAGCTCCATGAGGTACCTTAACTGATACAACTCATTGAAGCCAAAATGGGTGGCTCCACATTTGGCCATTCATTCCCTTGTGCCAGGTCAGGCTTTGTCTGACGACGTGGTGAGCAAATTCAGATCACTGAACTGGGAAACAACAAACAACAGCAAAAAATCCTACAGATTTATTGTGAATTACTGGGCTATTTCGTGCAGATTTAGTGAGCTAGGTCACCTAGGTTTGACAAACAAAGGAAGAAATAAGATCCTGCAGCCTAAATCAGAGCTGCCTTTTGATTACAGTGATCTACAAGATGTGCTCAGAAATATCTGTCGTACAACCTCACCCTCAACATGCCAGACTCTAAACACCTTCATAAATTCTTTTTCACTTCCATGATTTTCACAGTAGATAAACATGATGACAGTGTGATCTCCTTGCATAGAAAGGGCAATGCTGATTTATTGTATCCTTCATATAACTGCTCCCATCCTTCACAACTTTCCCACCGAAAGGGAAAAATAGGAATATTTTTTGAAATCTTCATTTTTTTAGATGTCTCAATGTAGAAAATTGTCCAACATGTAAACACTATATTTCCTCACTGTAGTCATAAGAAGCATGTTTCCAGTGTTGTTAATTAGCTGACTCTTAGAGAGTGGAAGATTTCTTTTCATGCTGTTCAGCACAGTATTTTTTTTCCTCCAAATAAACTTATGCTGTGAGTTTTCATGAACTCTTTTGATACTCTTGATGCTTGCAGTGTAGTTTTTCCACGGGAGGATCAAACCTTGAGGATAACGCTGCTGTTCTCCCAGTAATGGGAACTGCACATCATAGTAGCAGCTTTGTTGTGTACCAGCAAACTTCACAGTGTAGAAACAGTGTCTATAAGGACTGGGGCTGGATGCTGGCAATAGTTACAGTGAGATTCTCCTAAAATGAACATTTGCTCCTTCTCCTTGGGCATTATACCATCTTCAGAAGTTGCTTTCTCATATAGCAGACTCTTGCCTAGTCATCTGCTGAATTTATCCGTTTTCCAGGAAATTCCTGCATTCCAGCTTAGTCCTCCTCTGAAGCTTCTCAGGAAAAGAGGTATATTGGCAAGAAAAGAGATGAAATTAATATAGGTACTGGGTCAAAGGAACATGAAGAACATCGGGATACTTACTAGCAAATCGTTAAGGGAGGAGGAAGAAAACCAGAACCACAGTGGGATGCTTCTTTCCCAGCTGCACTGTCTGGGCTTCCCCACAACAACAACAGTTCCAGCAACAGTTTAGGGATTTCACGATCAGTTTTGCAACCAAGCAAACACATTTAACAAATTTTCATGAGCTAATAGACTGTGTATTCAGGTAGTAGTTTTGTTGGGGTTTTTTAACCTATTTATACTGTTGGCCTTCAAAGCATCCTGTGGCAGTGAGCTCTGTAGTTTAATTACATGTTGTATGAAAAAGCATTTGCTTTTGTTTTAAGGCTGATAATTCCAGTTGGGTGCTCACAAGAAAAGTAGTGAGTAATTGTTTCCTTTTCAAAGTTAGTGAGTTCGAACGTAAGCATGTTTTTAAGCATGCTCTGAAATAGCTGGCTGAATTAAATCCTTAGAATTGTCATCATCTCCTGCTGTAACATCTTGAAGACAAGGCTGCTAAAGGAACTGGTGTGATTCCATACAGCTTTCAGTTACAACCATTTTAATAACATTTCATGTTGATGTTTTTAATTTGTTAGTAAAAAATTCTCTACCCTTGATCCTGATGCTAAGATGTGATTCATAGACTGCTAGAAATAATTATGGGAGATCCTTGATAACAAGCAGTGTAGTAAAAGATGACAACACAGTTACTGTGTGTACAGTTGTGATGGTGCTTCCCAAGTAAGTTCTGACCAGCCCCACATGTTTCCATAGTATATGGATTCAGAAGCAGAGGTACAGAGAGGGTAAGTGACATGGTAGGGCACCAGCTGGAAATCAGTGACACGCTCCGACTTAAAATAGGAGTCCTTTCTTCCTTCTGATTCCTACATTACATGAACTTTTACAAAGCTTCCCTTTTAATTAGGAAAATTCTATCAGATTTCTATCAAAACAGTTACATTTATCCCTGGTTTTTGTCTAATTTTAAGCACAAGAGTCAAAGCTATGGGGAAGTGGTGTTTCCATTTAAAAAAAAAACATCCACCCAACCATTTTGTCAGAATCCTTGAAAGCCTGAGGATTTCATGCCTTGAAAACCAGTCATTAAACAAAATAAACTGCACAGAGGAAGGAGAGAAACGTAAGGTTTTCCAAAGTTCAGACTGAATAAAAAGAAGTACCAAGATCTTGTTCTCAGTACCAAACTCCTACACCAACACTGAGAATTGATTCACATCAGATTGGGGGCAGAAGGATCCCATTATTTTTGTTTTAAAATATATTTTTCATTAAAATGAAATATGCCATACGTAACATTTCTGACCAGATCATACTTTATTATTTCTATTTTTAACATATGGTGTAGGAGTATGCTGTATGTATAGTCTTTAGAGCATGCCGAATCAGAAGTAAGTATTTTTTACTGTACACTCATGCAGATGTTGTATTCTGCAGAACAGAAGAGGTCCTGCAGATATGCTGTTTGATTAGAGAAAAGCAAGGCCACGCTTACTCTGCAGAAAAGACCTCCCAGATCAGAGATCCCAAGTTCGGCTCCAAGCAAGCTGCTGATTCTACACTGGGCAGCACAGTATTGTGCAGAGATGCTAAGCACAGTTTGTGTCCTGGCAGTTCTCTAAGTGCTAGTTAATTAGCCTGTAAACCTTCCTGTTTTCAAGCAGCTAAACTTCTTTCAGTTCTGCCGCTAAGTTGCTTGAGGATTTTCACAGGGTGCTCATTGTGTGACATATACATGCCCAAAGGGTCTGCAGTGATCCTGGTAATAAGTAATACTGTGGGAGGGGCAAAAATAAATAATAATACTGGTAAATGTACCAGATACCAGTGCCTTAAGGACAGGAAATGCATTTATACCCTGGAGCTCACAGACAGCCATGTCGCTATTCAGGGCAGAGTAGTATGGAAAATATATAGGGTGAAAAAGAAGGTTTTGAGTGTGATGTGTATGATCTGCTTCTCTGATTTGTGTGCTTGTGGAGAACAACACAATGAAATTCATGTTCTGCTTTCACAAGAAAAAAAACATGCAAAACAATTACACTTGGTGCAGCAGCCCTGACAAAAGTATGGCTGATTGCTTGTCTGAAGCAAATACATTCCAGCTGCCTAGCAGACACCCCAGTTTTGGACACAGGATTTATTTCAGCAAACCAGCACATGTTAAAATAAAATGCACATGCTATGCACTGGAAGTCAAATATAGTGTAGAATTCAGCAAACACATCTTGTTTTCCTGGTCCTTACTTGGTGCCAGTGTGCAGCTGTTACAGATCTGTCGCATGCTGCCAGATGTCTCAGTGATGAAGGAGGTGGCAAACGGTGTCCACGTATCTTTAAAACCATTCAGGCTGCAAGGGGCAGTAGCAAAAAACTAAAAGTTGCCTATGCAGAAGTTGAATTGGCAGCTTGTAAGGAACCCAAAAACTGCTTCTGTTTTACACATCCTAGCTTTGTAGCAGTTACCAGTTTGCAGCAAGGTGCCTGGAATTAATAGGTGTTGGCGTGCAGAACCTTTTTCTGCCAGTGACCAAATGCAGCAGAATGTGCTATCCTGCTCATCTCTGCAGTTCGGATCAATCAGTCCAGAATATCTCAGTCTGCCTAATGCTTGGCAGTTGTGTGTTTCTGAAGGCATTGCTGTAGAGCTGCGTGCTAGAGAAGAAGATCTGTGAGCAGCCTTCAACTTCATATGGATTTGTGTTCAATATGCTGCTAGTTGTGCAGCCTCTGTTAGAAACTGTTGTTCCTTCTCATAAACAGCTGAGGTGAAACTGTAATCAACAAAGTCAGATTTTTGCATAAAAAGCCACTGGGGAATTCTGTCTCTGGTTAAGGCTGCTGTTGGCTGCAGAGGAATAGAGTGCAGATGATTCTTAACTTGTTAACTTCAGCCGCGAACTGTCAAGAATCACCCTGGCAGAGAGCTGTAACAGTGCAAGTCCAATTGTTTGCTAAGCCTATTGTCCCCCTACACCCATGAATGTTAAAATAGCTTCTAATGAAACTTTAGCTTCTGGCTGGAACTTTGCCTGCTATCCAGCTGTAACAGCTATGCCATCTGCCTGCCAGTTTTCAATTCTACTTGATTAACAATTCATACAGACCATGGGATGGTTGAAATGGATGTTAAGCACGTTGACATGCAGAGGATTACCTCTTCAAACATTTTTATCGCTGGCACCTGTAAGCCGCTCTTTGATAAGCATTGTTGCCACACCAGTGATTAGCTGAGAGAAGTATGGCAGTCAGAGAACACCACGAGGTCTGAGACGTATTTCAAAACGATGCTCCCTACAACTGATCTGTAAATTTGAAATATAAGGGCCATATTACCTTCATAATGAAAAGAAGCTGTGAGCTCCAAACAACCTGCAGTGATCTCAATGCTTGAAACTGTTGTCTGAATGCTGAAATAAGCGTGTTGTGATACACTGAATTGACTTTTACAATACTTCTACAAAGGGCCTGCAGATGCTGATCTCTGCTGTTACCCAAGCGCTGCTGTGCAGCATTTCTATGGCAGTCTTGTATCCAGCATTCCTAGATAGCTTCCCCAAGCAAATGGAAAGCTATTTACTTTGGCGTCGTGGTATGTAAGGTGATTTTAAGTAAGTCATAGAAAGATATTTTTTTTTTCCTAAAGAAATACATTATTCTTGGTGGAATTCAACAACTGATTGCACATCTTCCCTTTGGACCTGGTAATTTGAGTCTTGCACTGTGATGTAAAAGTATGTCCTCCGAGTTTTGGGGAAACACATTCAACATCAAATCAGAAGTCATTCCAGGAAAGTGACTCTAGTCCATTTTTTTCATTTAGTGGTGGGAGGCAAACCTGTAAATGTAAATTATACGGACCCGTGAGTCCTGCCCAAACTGCTCTGCATAGAGAAAACAGCATGAAGCCTAACGAGGGCATCAAGTTCTTTAACCAGAAGAGCATTAACTGCCAGGAATGAGTGAAAGGTTTCAGAGATAAAAAGGATACGGAACTAATGAGAGGACAGATTAATATGTATTTGTTATTCCAGTGGACTGGCTTTTTTGTGTTTATTATTACTGAATATCATCTGTCATGTTTAAATAATAACACGTCAAGTTGCCAGCTCAAAGATCTCAGTGATATGAAATGCATGTTTGCTATGAGGGAGGATGAGAAAGAACAAGCTGGGATTGTGGGATACCTGAAGATATGTGCGGGAAGCACAGAGGTAGTACCTGAGCTGCACACAATGACCTGAACAGAGACTAAACAATTTCACAGCTCTTTTGCTGTGTCAGCAGGTTTCAGGCTGTTCAAACACAAGGCCTGAAGTGAAGGGGATAAAACATTATTTCTACTGCAACATGATGAATGATTGTTTATAAAATAATGCTGAATCTTTCTTCACTGTCTTACATCTCTTTAAAAAAAAAAACAACAGATAAAGGAAGAAAGAAACCTCTACGTTACAGTAGAGATTTTTAAATTAAGTCTTTAAATGCATGAAGGAACAGAATGACAGCAGGGATGAGCAACTAGGTAGATAGCCTCAATACCAGTTGGTCCCTACTAGGTTTGGCTGAACACTGTTGTTAAAATGAGCTGATTGCCATCTGGAAAGTAGGCAGGAGACCACGCCGCAAAAATCACTACCTTCACTGTCACTGGCTCTGCCAAGTGCCTACAGGGAGCTCAAGGCTCAAGTAAGCATTTTGCTTATGTTTGCTCCAAAAACATCCTGGAATTGGTAATATTAGACTGCAAATGAGTTTGATCTTTTCTTTTTTCTCCTATGTGTGTAGTCTTGTAGGGTAATGAAAACCTTTGGCCAGGCCTGGTAGGCCAGCTGCTGACAAAAAAAGAGTAACAACATGGTTTGAAGGTGTAGTCATTTGGTTCTCAGGATCTTACCACCAGAAAGGTGAATATTCAGTTCAAATCAGGAGGTTTACTGTCTTTCAGAAGTAATCTTTTTACCTTTTAGGCTCATATAATGCATTTTGGCAATTTGATGACTTATTTTCTTGAATGATACATCCAATCCAATTGAAATTGAGTAAATGTTGATGATCAAGTGCTGTGATATAAAACTGGCTTTTCCCAGAGCCAGATTCACGTAACCTATGCCAGTGTTTCTGCTTGGCTCAGAATCTCTGAGACTCCTTTCTACTTTCCTGTTATCAGTCATGAGCAGGTAGCTGCAATTTAGGCCGCATGAATGTGGATGTATTTTCCTTCATGCTGTCCACATTCCGACTGATTGCTGTTGTATGACAGTTTGAGAACCTCCACAAAACAAAAAACAAAACAACCCGTGGCTGAAGATGAACATTCACATGTACAGCCTAGAAGCTTCTGCTGATGCACTTAGAAGAGCTTCTTTTTCTTTCCTAGCTTTCACCTGCTGTGAACTTAGATACATGATTTCAGGAAATTCTTAAAAGTCTTCTAGTGTTCTCAGCTGTGGCCCAGACAAGGGAGGTACTTGTCTGCCCTGGTATGTCTGTAATATCTCCTTTTGCACTGCTGGTGTCAAAGGGCGCACATCAGAAAAATCACTGGGTGTCTGGGCTATTTCTTCCATTCCTGCTCTATCCGCTATTTACTGTCATCATACGTTGCTGTGCAGGTCAGGAACACAAATCTTTTAAGGATCTGTAGGGTAACTGTTCTACCAGAAGAGAATCTCCAACAAAACTGCAAAGCTGTACTCTGGTTCAGCTTATAATCACAGAGATGTGGCAGTAGATGCTACAATGATAGTGTATTTATCTATATATAGCTCAGGGCACTGGCAAATGGGCTGCTTAACAAGGATGGAGTTACATCTTTTGAAGGCACTGTCCAGGACAGTGGATATTTCAAGAACTTTTTTCTCACCTTGCATTCAGCAGAACTGAGTCTGATATCATTTGATACAGTGCAATTCAGGAGGAAACCCACTGCATTTAGTGCCATTTCTGTGTCAACATACAGTTATGACTGGGCCCTTTCACCAGCAGCAGATTACTTCCTTTTGGATCTGGTGATCCACACTTCTTTCCAGTTGAGCATTTTGGCATAACCTGATCGAAGTCTCTCCCCCCATAACATATTACTTGCCCTTTACCGTGACCTTCCCCTTTAGCATTCTTTTCTCTTTCACACTAGCACGCTCTGAACTAAAATGGACCAGATGTTTTCTGCAAGACTATTTTTTTAAGTTCCAGATGAATGTAGTTGAACTCAATTAAGTGGCTTCCACAGAGACTTAACAGAGCGGAGCGCAAGCACAGCAATGTCTCAGAACAAGCAGTTTTAAACTACTTTTCTTTATCTAGCCTAAAACTATCTGAACCTCTAAGAAGAAGGATGTGGGAAAACATCTTACCAGAAGTGGTTGGTTTTTGGTTCTTTTCTTTGCTTGTTTTGTTGTTGTGTTTGGTTTTGTCTTTGTTACTTGATTCTTGTTTATTACTTCCAGAGAATTAAAGTGGTTTTGGTAGCTATCAGTTAAAGCAAACCTCCCAATTTTAAAATGAAAAACAGTGCAAAATACTGGGAGACTCAAATTTGCTCAGCTGAAAGGGAATTAGAGTGAAAGGAGCTGTGCAGAAAAAGACCTCAGAGATATTTTGGGACCCTTAGGTCATGAGTTAGGTCATGAGCTCCTTAGCATTTGCTGTGGCATCTGAATAGACCCTTGGATTACAGATCAGGGCAGGTGCAGAGGACTGTACTATAAATACTTTTACCCTTAAGGAGTTCACAGACTTCATAGAGTTGCCTGGTTGAATGCCAAACTGAACAGAAACATGTTAGTTCTGTACTGAAGAGTATCAGAACGATTTTAGAAGGATCTAGGGATTTGTCTTCCAACAGGTCATCTCCCAGTTCTTTAATTTCCAAAGCCGAAGCACTCTTCACAGTTACCTTAGAAATACTATGGATAGCCTTTAGAAGGTGACAGCATGCATTTCTCAAGTGTGAGTGGCATGTTCAGGGGTATTTCTGTGCTCATTTGCTGCCCACAGGGCATTGCAGAGAACTGACCACAGGATTCCTCCCTT
This sequence comes from Pavo muticus, assembly GCA_016647715.1. Lineage (NCBI taxonomy): Eukaryota > Metazoa > Chordata > Aves > Galliformes > Phasianidae > Pavo > Pavo muticus. The sequence goes on from JACDJE010000149.1 coordinate 6,226,976, forward strand.
CTATTTCAAGCCCTTCTGTTGCCTTATGGCTAAGTATGTATGACCAGTTCCTTCAAGGGAAGCTGTGCCATTTCTACACTCGTGGAAATATTGTCCCTCAGCTCCCTTTGTGCAGAGTTCTTTGAGATCCTTACAGGATTCAATATACGCTATTTGTGCCAGTAAAACCTATTTATTGCTTCAGTACCTGTTTTTTCATTTATTTTCCAGGTAAATGAAACAGATGTTTCCTATTTCCCATTTTTTGCTGATAAGCCATAGTCCCGTTTCTCCCTTTGTCCAAAATAAACCTTCCATTTTTAGAAAGGCTGCAAAGGGCTCGGAAACCTTTTCAGAATGTTTGTATTTTACTTACACTTGTCTCCCTCTGGGGGAACACTCCGCTTCTCGGTGTGTTGGTTCTGACTGACCTAATTCGAATCCTTCATCATCTCTGAAGAGGCGTGTTTTCACAGAACTGGAAGAACCAGTTGCAGCATGAAGTCAGGTGTCACTTCCTGCATACTCCAAAAAAAAGGAGGCAACTCCAGCTTTGTTAGAAAGAGTCTGTTTGAAGGATTTTCCCAAGCGAGTCCACCTGCCCTTCCGCATGCCATCAGCAGCTCTGCTGAGAAGTGCCTTCAGCTGGGCCAGCTATGAACAGACAAGCAAATTCTTCTCAAGACCAATTCTGCCTGTGTCAAGAGATCTATGGCATGGCAGGAACATCGTGGTGGAAGCAGATTCTGGCCTCGTCCTGGGAAACAAAATCATTTTGTTGGGAAGCCTGGAGTGCCACATCACTCGCTTACAGGAGAAGCAGTGAAATTAAATATATATATAGTGTGTATATATATATGGATGTATGCATATATGGCTTCTGTATATGTTTTGCCAGTTCTTTGTGTTGGCTGGCTTGGTGTTATGAAGAGCCTGATTTAAATAACAGAACTCAAAACCAGTGTAGGAGGCGCAGAACTGAGGAAAACTGCTGCTGGGGTGTTGGTGCACCATTTGTCAGCGGGAGAGATGAGGCAGCTCCTGCAGTGCTGGGGTGGCCGTGGGGGAAGCAGTGTTTTGTCAGAGACACAAGGATTGTGCTGCCTTCTTTTGTCAGTATACAAAGTTAATTTGTATACAGTCTTTCTTCACGTCCCAATTAAAAAGGGAGTGACTATACAAGCTACTTGATTTCCAAACCTATCTTTTTTTGCCAGCTGGAAATTTCCAAGCAATTCAAATTGTTAATTAAAGGTAAAGCAGGCATGCTTACATGCATCTATACTTTTCTATTCTCTACCACAGAAAAACAACAACAAAAACATCAGCCAATTTAGCCCTGTGGATGCAGAGTTGTCTTTGACTTAAACCAAGCTTATTTTTGGACATTTTCATGCATACGGGGCCTCATGATTTGTTTTTTCTGTGGCGGTGGTGGCATCTTCCAGGCGTCTTTTCCTTTCCTTTTCCCCATCTCAGACTTTCTCGTGTATCCCAGAGGTTCCCATGTATCCCAGAGGTTCCCATGTCATCATTAACATTCTTGCAGAAAAATGGCTCTGCACAGGAATTCTTTTAGAGCCTATCAGCACCACTCCCAAATGAGCCAGACAGGACACAGTTTGTTTAATTTCACAATATGTGCTTACCCAAAGGCAGAGAGCTGCCTCACTGGATTCCCAACCACAGTACACTTCTAAGGGAATTTTCTGTGGCAGTGGAGTAAGTTCTCCTAAACTACGGACAAAACATTGATGTATTTAACAATACAATCGAGTTGTTGAACAGTGTGTAACTAAATGCCTTTTAAATATTCACAGCACTTAAAAAGGCCCTTGTGTTGTAACTGGCCATACAGTAAAAGCAAGATAAGCGACAAGAGCAAAACCGTGCTTAAGAATTTGCTGCAAAGAAGTCTGCAGGCTTTGTCAGTACTTTGGCATTTTTACTCAGCCTGTGCACTGCTGTTTGTATTTAGGCAGGTTTAACCAGTATTTCTTTTTCAAACCGATAAGGATTGTGCAGAAAAGTGAGAATTTCACCCTCTAGAAAGATCTTACTTGCTATTTTTACTGTCATTACTGTTACTTTACTATTACTCTCAGGAGTCTGTTTTTGAAGGGAATACAGTAAGAAACCATCTTAGGGATGGGAATAGGGAAGCTTCTCCTTTGCCAGCGGCATTAGCAACATGTGTCCTGGAGACTGAGCTTGTGTGAACGTTGTGTGGGTCAGGGCTGCAGCCGCGCTCTGGCCGTTCTCAGGGGCGGAGGAAGATGACCTCCGGTCAGAACCCAGGGGGCTTTGCTATCTGGTCGCACGGAGCCGGAGCTCTGTGCTGTATGTAAGTCGCTGGGCTGGGCAGGAGCCGCCATACGACCTGCTTTGCCGACCGCTGCCCCTATTTGCCCTGCAAGTACAGCAAACCGCAAGCCCTCCTGCCGCGGTGACATCGGCTCAGCAGAGCCAGTGACGGCACCAGGGAGGAATTTTCTGGTGCAAGTTGTGAGCTCAGACAAAGAGGCTGCTTAATTTTCTCTTTGTGCAACCAAATCCTCGGGGCTCGTGCACGTCCGTGTGCTCCCTGCGCTGTATAAAGGAGCGTGCGTGGTGCTGGCGGAGCGTGTTGCATCTTGCTCAGTGTGCTAAGGAGACAGACATCTGCCACAAGCGAAAATCGGTTTCTACTTAATTACATGGTTTGTTAATTGTTCTCCAGATAGCTCGTCTCTCTTCGCTGACTCAGTTTCTCGCTGGCCTTGCAGGCGGAGGGTGCGAGGCACGGCAGCAGCCGGTCCGTGTGCCGGCTTTCCCCGGGCTCCGCACCTCGCGGCTCCGAGCGCCCCGGGAGGCAGCTGAGCCCCCGCTCCCCTCCCTTTAACCCGACTGCGGTCCAGTAGAGGAGCGTGGTCGGCCCGGGAAGCGCTCGCGGCCCCAGACAGCCGTGCCGTGCCCCAGCCTCCGTCCCGGGCTGGCACTACCGCGGCGCTCAGGGTGCCCGGGCTGCCGGCAGCTCTCCGCCCGCCGGGCTGTCCTCCCCTGCCCCGGGGCGCGATGAAGGACTCGAGGCGCGCTCGCTCCGGGCGCGCGTGCACGTAACCCACTGTTGCCCCGCGCCCTTTCTGCTTTTGAACATTCATTTCCACGGGTGGGGGCTCCGGCACGGTCCTGCTGCCAGCCACCCCGGCATCGCGCCCGCCCCGAGCAGCCCTCACGGCTCTCTGCTCCCAGTCGCTGCCCTTCCCCCCCTTTTTATTTATTTTTTTCCTCCCAGGAGTAGCAGCGAAATGCCCCGTCTTGCCCGCTTAGAACTAGGAACAAACCTCTCCCCCGCCTTACCTCTCCCGTCACATCCCATATATAGGCATATCCACGGTCAAAAGGCGGGCGGCAGCGAATGGGAGCGCCGAGCCGCCGAAAAAAGCCGAGGGGGAGCGAAGCGAGGGAAAGGGGTAGGGACGAACGGAGGAGGGAGGGGAAAAAAAAAAAAAAAAAGCCCTTTCCAAAAAAGTATTGGATGTCCTGAGGAATGCAGTCAGCCCCCTGGGAAAGGCCATATCAGTGAGGCGCTCCCCGCCCGCCGCCCGCACTCCACCGGCGCCCGTCCCGCACTCGTCGGCCCCAACGCTCCCCGGGGCCGCGGCTCGGATTCGTATCGGGGCTCTCCCGCCGCTTTCCCTATTCTGATTTCGGCTGTACTTCGCTCGGGGACGCGCCCTAACCCACCGCCGCCATGGATGCCATCAAGAAAAAGATGCAGATGCTGAAACTGGACAAGGAGAATGCCTTGGACAGAGCCGAGCAAGCCGAAGCGGACAAGAAGGCAGCGGAGGAGAGGAGCAAGCAGGTCTGCACCGAGAGCCCGGGTGTGACTGGTGCCGGGGCACATGCCTTTCCAGGCGATCTCTTTCTCTAACCTTTTTTTAACGTACCTTATTGTATCCTTCCCCACCTCCCCCTCCATTGCCCGAAGAACCGATTGAACTACTGTAACTCCCCTAAAGAGTTTCGCTCTGAAGCCCTGTGGCTGGAGGCTCCCGGGCCGGGCAGGAGACGTGTCCCTGCCCCATCCCTGCTGGGGAGGGGTCCTGAGACAGCTGCATGGCCTCCGTGCCTTTGTCACGGGGGCATGGCTGAGGGGCACTGCCTCGAGCAGCTGTTAGTGCTGGACAGACATGCTACGATTTGGCAAAGGACTTAAAGCTGGGTTTGTGCCCCCTTCCCCCAGCACTATCCAGCAGACTTGTCCAGTTCTAGCTGTTCCCCCTCTTTCCAGATATGTGTCCCATTTTCCTGGCCTGCTCCAAGCCGCCCCCCCATCCGCCTTAGTACACGTGGGGTTTTATTAGTTTGGGGGTGAGAGGCATGGTGGTTGTGAGTTTCTTGGAGATCCCAGAGAAGGCCAGAGGAAAGGAGAGAGATTTAAAGATGACCTTCCCCCTTTTCAGAGCCCAGGGAGAAATGTATCTGTGCATTGTATTTCCTCTTGTGCACCTAGTTAGAGGATGACATTGTGCAATTGGAAAAGCAATTGCGTGTGACGGAGGATTCGAGGGACCAAGTGCTGGAAGAGCTGCACAAGTCTGAGGACAGCCTCCTCTCCGCAGAGGAGAATGCTGCCAAGGTATCGTGCCCTTCCCGTAAGCACAGAGAATCTAACTGTCCTTCTTTCTCTCTCTCTCTCTCTGTCCGTTCTTTTCTGTCTCTTCTGCACTCGCACTTCTCCCTTTGCACGATCACATTGCCTGCTGCACCTTTTCCTGCCTGCCCTCCCCTCTGCACCACCTTCCGCCCGTGTCACAGCTGGAGGACGAGCTGGTGGCTCTGCAAAAGAAGCTGAAGGGCACTGAGGATGAGCTGGACAAATACTCCGAGTCCCTTAAAGATGCACAGGAAAAGTTGGAACTGGCTGACAAAAAGGCCACAGATGTAAGTTACCCCTGTCCCTTCCACCACCCCCTTCATACAAGGAACACGCACCTCCACTGCACAGGACAGCCAGGACTCCAGCCAGGCAGCGCTCTGCAGCCGTGCTGGGCTCAGGCTCCTGGCACCTCCTGGGCAGGGAGGCGGGAGACACAGCGCTGCCTCCTTGCATGAGATTTGCACATTGTCTGAGGCATTGATTGGGTTTCTGCTCACTCAACACGTGCTTTTTGTGTGTACTTGCTGTTGTTCCATTTGCTGTGGATTGTCAATTCAGATGATGGGAAAAACAGCTTGGGTTGGAACAATAGTGCTGTGATAGTCGATGAGACAGAATCAGAGAGCTAACAGCAACTAGGTCTGGGAGAGGGACAGCCGGGACATCCTGTACGTCCCACAGAAGCAGGAGAATAAGGGCTGCTGGTTGTTTCTGCAAGAGAGTTGTTGTGGGCATACATGCATTAGTGCTGTTGCTAGAAAGTAGTTGGGCTCATTCACTCATCCCACAAAAACGGGGATGATTTCACATCTCAAAGAAAAGTTCAGTCCTGCGTGAGAGAAAATTGGAAGATGATACTTGCTGGGTTTGCAGTTCGGAGGACAGGGATCTTGGGAGCAGGCTGGGGGATATATATAGCTCAGCACTTTATATGGTAATAGTGCAAGAGCCTGTGTCCCTCCCAGGCCTCAGCCCACCCACCTGTCCGCCCCTGACATGCATCTAATTAATGTATTACACGCATGTAGCGATGCGAGTTTCCTGTTCCTGCAGATAAGGCCCAGAGCAGTGTGGCTCCTACAGTCCAACCCAGTTCTCTCCAAATACATCTCGGGTCTGAATTACAGGACGCGGTGAAACTGCAGTGCTTCCAAAGCCACGACCGTCCTTTTCCTATAGCATAGCTTTCAGAATTGGCCTCAAAGCTAAGGAGTTGTCACAGTTAAAGCCAAGTGGAGGAAGGATACTTTTAGAAAGGGAAATGTTGCTAAAGCCAACTTGGCATCAAAGACAACACGCTTTTATCTTATTTTACTTTTAAAAAGAGCAAACCATAAAGCAAAGCAATTAAGTTGTGTAGTTTTGACAGAGATCTCAATAATAAGCGCACGTAGGGATGAGAGAGGGGTTCTGTGCTTAATGTGGATCAGATGTCTGTCTTCTGAGCGAGGCCGCACAGAGGAGAGGCACTTCCTAGCAGGGCGCTTATTGGACTCGTTCAAAGGAACCGCATACAGATCCAGGGGAGATATTCCTTATAAGGAAAAGTATGCAGACTATTTGGGAATCGCCGAGGATGAAGGCGAGAGCAGTGCTACCAGATTCCCTGGCTGAAAAGCACGATCCCCCCGACCAATCCCAGCGCTGTTCCCCTTTGCTGGAGAGCAGCGTTTGGGAGCTCGTTGGGACGGTGTTCAGTGCAGTCACCCTCGGGCGGAGAGCCTGGCTTGAGAGAACGCTGTACTTACTGGTGTGCGTGGAATGTCAGGATGCCGTGCTTTTGGGCCATGTGGAGTGTCTTGGGGCACTGCAGTGACCCGGTGTTTGCTCGACTCGTTTGTATAGTTCCGAGCCCCAGGAAAAGGGCAGAGCAGGGCAGGGAGTGCCGCTGCCGAGGCGGAGCACAGGATGAGGGAGCAGCACTGCCTGACTCACCTCGGCAGCGCGGGGCACATCCTTCTACCCCGGGTTCAGCCTTGCTCCTGGCGGGGCCGCAGCCCCGTTCCCCACGTCCCGGGAACTCGCTCAGACGAAGGACAGCGGCCGGCCGGCCGCTCGGCATCGCTTTACCCCGCTCAGACGGGGCGGTGCAGGGCTACGGCAGGGAG
>JACDJE010000149.1:6233877-6258164 GCA_016647715.1 Pavo muticus
TCCCAGCGCCGCTCCCCTCCCGCTCGGTGTCGCCAGCCCCGCCCCGGTGCGCGGCGCGGCGCGGAGGACTTCCGGGGCTGGGGCGGAGGGAGGGAGGCGGCGCAGGCCGGTGGCGAGGCACGGAGCGGGTCGAAGCCGATCGGACGGCGCGGGCATGGCGGCGATGAGCTCGCTCGAGGCCGTGCGGAGGAAGATCCGCAGCCTGCAGGAGCAGGCGGACGCCGCGGAGGAGCGGGCGGGCAGGCTGCAGCGGGAGGTGGACCAGGAGCGGGCCCTGCGGGAGGAGGTAGGGCCCCGGGCGCCTCAGGGCCGCGGGCAGCCGCTCCCCGGCACGGCGGTACCTGCGGGCGGCGGCCACGGCTCGGCGGAGCGGGCACAGCTCAGCCCGAGGGCCCGGCCCGGGCTGCAGGGCAGTGGTGCGCGCAGCTTTGGGCAGGGGCAGGTGTAGGCAGCACAGATTGATGTGGATGTGGCTATGGGTGACCGATGCAGCACAAAGCTGATAGTGCAGTTGTTTGCCTCGCGGCTGACCTTGGGGAATGGTGGCGGCTGTAGTTTTGTTTTTTCTTTCTGTGAAATGTAGAGTGCTCTTTGTGACTGTACCTTCACAGTTTGCAGGAAACTCGTGCCAAATAGCTAATTTGTTATTCGTGTTCTGGGCAGCAAGCTTATAAAAGCAGTGTCCAGTGTTGGTGAGCGTTCAGAGCTGCTCGACCAAAGGAGCGCCGTGTTTGACTCCTCACTCGTGCAGCAGTGAAGCAGACCCACAAGGCAGTGCACGTACCCTTTTTTCTGTTGTTTGAGTGAGAGATCGCATCACAGGGCATCACATCACATCATAGGGCAGATCTGGCAAGTAGGTCCTCACAGGCAGAGAACTGCTGGAGAGAGTCCAGCAGCAGGCCATGAAGATGATGGGGGCTTGGAGCATCTGCATTATGAGGAAAGGCTGAGAGACCTGGGGCTGTTCAGCCCAGAGAAAAGGGTGAGGGAAGATCTGATCAGTACTTAGAAATATCTGTTGGGTGAGAGTCAAGTGGTGCCCAGCAACAGGATGAAGCAGTGGGCATGAACTGCAGCACAGGATGTTCCATATGAACATGAGGAAAAGCTTCTTTACTGTGAGGGTGACAGAGCACTAGAACAGCCCAGAGAGGTGGGAGAGTCTCCTCTGGGGATATTCAAAACCTGCCTGAATGCTTTCCTGTGCAGCTTACTGTAGGGAACCAGCTTTGGCAGAGGGACTGGGAGATCCACAGAGGTTCCTTCTGACCCCTACAATTGTGTGATTTCGTGATTAACTTGTAAGGGTTTCTGTCTTAAAAACAGCTGGATTTGTTTTCTAAACTACTTTCTGTGAGTTAAGAATGCCTTCAGCAACATACATAGTTCTAAACTAGGTTAGTTCCTGTGTCCGTGCCCTGGGAGGTGTTGGTGGCACCTTTGGATGCAGAAGGCGCAGTGCTGGAGGGATGACTCCCACTTGCCTGTGAAGTCTTACCATGAGAGCCTGGCCATGGGGTGAGACTTAGCATCCTAAAGGGTAGTGTCAGTCTGTTGCCTGCAGCTGGTTTACATGGATTGTATGGAATTCTGCACAGTATGTTTGTGTAGCACAAAGTTTTTGTTTGGAGAGGATCAGCACTTTAGTGAACAAATGCAGACAAATGAGCTCCTGGGCACATACAGACCTGGGCTTCTTCGCTACTGCCAGCCTTGCACAGGTTTTTTTTTACTGTCACAGCTGTATTTCTGCATGACTGAGGGAGGCTGTGAGAACGTGGAGCGAGCAAGCTGAGGTGTGAACCTGACCCTTCCCTTAGTGCAGTGCTGTACGTGTACAGCATGTGACCGCCTAGTGCTGTTGCTGGGTTTTTTTATTCTGCTTCATCCTGCGCAAGGTACAGATATGCAAACAATGCAAAAGCTGCAACTGCGGCCAAAGCATATCACAGTTCACAACTTGTGGTTGTTAAACCAGATCGGTGAAGGTTCGGGGTCTGCGAGCAGCAGCCGTTGCCTTTACAGAAGTCACTGTGGTTGTGTCTCACCGGGCTGTGACTGCGTCTTGCTAACACGGTTTTCCTTCTTCAACTGTATGATTAGCTGCAAAACAGTCTTTCATACAGCAGTAGTAATTAACATGCAATTGTAACATACCCGTGTCATCGCTCACTGTAAAAATATGTGGTGTCTGAGTGCTGTGTCAAAAACGCAGGAGGTTGTATTTGCCATGGGAGTGCCCCTAATGTCACTGGGGTTCTTTCCTTCCTTGCCATATAAGGAAGAAGTCCTGCTCCGCGGAAGGGTGAGTGGGGCCATATAAGGTTGGCTGGTGAAACACACGGCACATTACTGGTGGTGGAGCAGGAAGTAAAAACTCGAACTTTAGTCACCCAGTGTTTCCAAGCATGTTCTGTGTGCTTATCGTGATGAGAAGTCTTGACATGATAATAATTAACTCGTGCTATTACAGATTTCCCAGGGGTAGCGTTAATGAAAGGACATGGATTTCCACCACCACCCCTGCTGCTTTGTTTCTCTAAAGGTTCAAATTCTTACTGTTCAAAGCCTGAAACCTGCAGGTTTGGAATGCCATTGCTTGATTACATGGCTAGGTGAAGATTTAATGTGGGGGCTGATATGGAGGTTTAAGAATGTAGTCTCCTCCACTCCTGGCTCAGTGTCCTCACTCCCAGTACCCATTAATGTTCAGATACGTATATTTGCTTCCGAGATGTTGGTGTTACTGCTAGCAATTCCAGTGGCAGTGTTACTGCTCTCTGAGGTTGTTTTGTAGTGCCTAAGTTGTTCTTACTGCTGTTAGGCACAACAGAATTCTGGTAGTAGCCAGCTGCACCTCAGCAGTAGTAAAATGAGCAAGTATCAGCAGTTCCTTAAACATTTTAGGGAAGGAAAGCATCAAACTGCCACTTTTGGTGGGATAGATTTCCTTGGTTTTTGTTGTTTTTTAATTCCCCCCCACTGGAAGTTCAGATTTGCACATCCTCGCGTATAGCGAGATCATTTTCAGTACTAATTCAGAATAACTATTGTTCTTGGAAGCATTAACTATTTAGATTAACAGTTATTTTATGGCTTTTGTTTATTTAGAAAGAAATGACATTCAGTAACAGAATAATTAGGGAAAGGCTGGTATTCTGCAACTCACAGAAGTGTAGGTTTGAAAATGTTAGAAGTAAAGGCTTGTAATAAGAGGTGGACATGTTGTGAGTGTTATTATATAAGAGAATAAGCAAATATGTTGTGCAGGAGAGGTGGATCTGGGGGAATTCTGAGGGTGGCAGCATGGAGGGGGATGAAGTGTTGTAAGCAGTTGTTGCTACCAGGACCCTTCCAAGATGTAACTTCTGCTGGTACCTTGTTGGCTACAGAGTATCCTGCCTATAAACAAAATCTGTGAGTGTTCAGGTGCCTAAATGCCTTATGCTATCCCTGTAGGAGCTCTTGCTGATCTAAGTATGTTTCTGCACTCCTACTTTGAGCTCATTTTATGGAACTCGAGGTAACGTTATAAGTATTTATTATCTAAATATGGCAAAAGGGCCGAAGTACTGGATTTGAGAGAATATGTAAGGGTTTCTGCTGATTTCCTAGGAAGGAAGAAAGGATGTAGTTGGTTTGTGCCTGCTAATAAGATAACGTATTTAGGGAACTGTGCTCGAGAGAGCAGGACTAGAAGGATTATGCATAAGTTGCACGTTCCTTAAACTGCTTAATAGAAAAGAAGCATCATAAAGACATATACACCTCTGTCTATGGACTTCTTAGTGAATGAAAACAGAAGCCATTGAAGTGCCATTAAATAGCACTAGCAGGTACATGGGGTAATCCTCTGCAGAGGGTCGTGCATGCCTTGTTATGATCTAACTTCTGTTCTTCTGTGCTTAGGCTGAGAGTGAAGTAGCTTCCCTGAAAAGACGCATCCAACTGGTTGAGGAAGAGTTGGATCGGGCTCAGGAGCGCTTGGCTACTGCCCTGCAGAAGCTGGAAGAGGCTGAGAAGGCTGCAGATGAGAGTGAAAGGTGGGTGGGGCTACTCTTGAAAGTGATTAGCTGGATTGCCCATATGACGAAGGTGGTAATTGCTAGGGTGTGGGTTAGGGAAATAAATTAAACCACTCCTATGTCTCTCTACATATGTAATCCACTCTGCCTTTGGACTTCAGTCACACAGTATTCAGTCACAGCTTGTCTATAGGGATGTCTAGAATGCACACATAGGCTTAAATACTTGTCCGTGTCTCAGTTGTAAAGATAAGATAGAGTGGGCTAAAGCTTTTGTTATATCGTACTGCTTCCTGGGAAAACTGTTGGACCCAGTCCAGGCCTCTATTTGAATGATAACTGACAGAGGTGATGTGTACTCATGCTGTTGGGTGACTCTTAATTGCATTGTGGTTAGAAAATGTTACGTGGAGAACCAGTGCTAGAAGAAGCTTTGGTTCTCCTGTTAAGATTTGTACGTGAAGGTGAATGAAGGAGAGAGATCACTTAAATTCCATTAGATTTAGGCTGGAATTTCTAGATGTATTTAGGAACTCAAGATTTGTTGGATTTAAAAGATGTCTTCTACTAATGCAAATATTTGATATAACATTCATAGTACTTTTTGTTGGGAAAGAATCCAAAGTATTCTGCATAGCTGTTTCTACCTTGCTGGCAATGCAGTCTGTTGAAAACACAGTTCTGAAATGGTGAAGAGAATTTGGGTCAAACCTGTGTGGAAGGAAGGGGCAATTCGCTGTACTTCTTATTATGGAGGAGTTTAAATTTTGCTTGATCAGAGCACAGAGAGCTTTAGGTCAGTGCTTTAGGACTCTGACATGAGAAAACTCATGGGAATTTGTTTTCTCATAAACAGAGAGTTTGCCATGCTTAGGCAGGGGGTTGGACTTGATGATCTCTGGAGGTCCCTTCCAACCCCTATGATTCTGTGATAGCACGCTCCAACTCCTGCAGGGCTGACAGATACTATCTCACAATGAATATTAGAAATACACGTGTCTTCAGCCATATTATTAGGTCTTTAGAAGCAAGACCATTTATTTATTTATCTTTATACAAGAAAAGCTTTCCTGGAATTTAAAAGAAAAAAGGATAGTCAAGTGGGTAGAGCTCAGTTGTGGCAAGAGTTGAAACAAGTGAACTTTTCTTTCTTTGTAAGTCATGCTGCTTTTCCTTTAAACTTCTGAGGTGTAAATACACAGGATTAGATCGTGGGTGTGAAGAATCAAGTATCTGATGTGCTTCATTCATTGTAATACATCTGCCTGAAAGTCACACTCCAGTCAGTGGTAGAACTGAGGATTAACTGGCAGGCCCTGAACCTTTTATTTACTGGGTTGGGTTTTTTTCATGTCTTTCAGAGGAATGAAGGTCATTGAAAATAGAGCCCAGAAGGATGAAGAGAAGATGGAAATCCAAGAGATCCAGCTTAAAGAAGCTAAGCACATTGCTGAAGAGGCTGACCGCAAGTATGAAGAGGTCAGTTTTGGGGCACAGGGAACAGCCTGAAGCACTTCACCCCCACTTTGGATTCTAGGGACAGATGGTTATTGGCTGCAATAAAATGATATCCGTGGTTGTTGTTTGCCTGTGCCTGTAGGTGGCTCGTAAGCTTGTGATCATTGAGGGTGACCTGGAGCGGGCTGAGGAACGTGCTGAGCTATCAGAAAGGTAAGTGTGCAATTGCCCCTGAGATGCCTGTGAGGTGCTACGAGACAGAAACTGTAACAGCATGGAAACGTTGGCAGTACACTGTGTGTTCAGCTCAAGGCTGTGTTTGCTCTTTAATGGTTGAAATAAGTGGTCGACACCAAAGTAAATGTGTTTGTATGTGTGCGCGTGTGTTTTGTCACTGCATGCTGTACCTGCACACTGATTTTGTGAATGGCTTTTGTGCATTTCATGTGTTCACTAACAGCCAAGTCCGACAGCTGGAAGAACAGTTAAGAATAATGGATCAAACCTTGAAAGCATTAATGGCTGCAGAGGATAAGGTACTGATACTAATAAACAGTTTTTAGGTTTAACTGCAACCCGAGTCTTTCAGCTTCCATAGCCAGTTAGCTCACTCAGTAGCAAATAAATCCTCACTGTGCTCTCTACTCCCTTGCATCTTGCTTTGGTTGTTTTCTTTGGTCTCTTTTTATTAATTCATTTTTTACCTTTAAAACTGATCTCCCTTGCAGCCAAAAAGAAGCTGAACTGTCTTATTTGTAAAAGCTTTGTAAATAGTTCTGTGTAAGCCAAAGACTGTAAATAACTTATGTCTGGCCATTGTTGAAGTACACACTGAAAATGGAATTTGGCATCGTAAACAGTCGCTTTCAGTCTGTGATGGATTCAGCTGCTTTTAAGGCCGTTCTTTTGCTCTGTAGTTGTTTCATTTTTCTCTATCTTTTCCCCCTTTTTTTTCTTCTGTTTCTTTTGCTTGACTGAATCTTCCATCCACCCCTTTCCTGCCTTCCTTCCGAAATAACAGCAAATGTGCTGAGCTTGAAGAGGAGTTGAAAACTGTGACCAACAACCTGAAGTCGCTGGAGGCTCAGGCTGAGAAGGTAGGCTAGAGACTTACATGAGAACGTGTTCCTTATGCTGGCCCCTGGATTGGCCTTTTGGTTTGTTTTGTTTTTTAATATGCTGATCACTTGTCAGCGTTTCAGCAAGGCCGTTTGTTAGTAGAAGCATTTGGACTTACAGTCAAATATGTATTGAAGAGTTATCAGAACCTAGCATTCCTTTTGGTTCCACGTGGATTGGTATTATTTGAATACATCTTCTGTTAAGTAGTCTATAAGAGTTAAATATTATTTATGTAATATGGCACTTATGTGCTGACGTTTAACTTCTCCAAATACTATTCCTCTTCAAAACTGTAACGCTAAATTCTGCTCGTTTTCCACTGTGCAGTGCTAGAATGCAACTTCAGGGAAATTCTGCTTTTGTAGTAAGTTGTGCGTGATCACAGTCTGATAAGTGGAATTAATCTAGTTAGGCCCATACTACTCCCTTTTATGCAGCTGATCTATTAGAAGAGTGGTGTTTTTACATATGTAGAATACCTGGTCTAACAGCAGTGGTTTCCTTTATAATTACAGTACTCACAGAAAGAAGACAAATATGAAGAGGAGATTAAAGTTCTAACTGACAAACTGAAGGAGGTAAAATTAGAGCTGTTATGTACAACAGATCTTCCAGTACAACATTGATTCCTTTAATATGAAAAATACTTGAATTCTTTAAGGATGAACATATCCCTTTGGGGACAGTTAATTATTGGATATCTCCTAAAAAGGAGCATCACCTTATTGTTTTATTTTATATCTACTTCCTCTCATCGTTCTTTTCTTGCTTTGAATTGTTGCTCCTCTATCTGTAAGTAGTATGTGTGTACTTCCTACAATTGTTTGTATTGATCTTGACTTCAGGCTGAGACCCGTGCTGAATTTGCTGAGAGGTCAGTAACCAAGCTGGAGAAGAGCATTGATGATCTAGAAGGTATGGATCTTTGTTTCCCGTGCTTACTAAAGAGATACAGGTCTTTATTCTCCTGGTTTTATTCACTACCCAACTCCTACTCACCTAAATTGTCCAGATTACATAAATGGGTCTACTTAAAAAGTAAAAAAGGTAAAATGGTTTCCCATTCGAATACACCGATCACTTAAATGTTTCTGGTGAAATGTTTTGCTCTCGCCTGTTCCTTTTTCTTTGATGTTTTCAAGACTCTTCATTTTTTTTGCTTTACATGCTTCTGCTTGGAAGTATATAAATATATAGGGTAAATGATGAGATAAATAGTATCATGTTACTAAAAAGCTGGTAAAGAACTGTGTTAGTTTTCTAATAGTTAAGAATGTAGCAAGCTGACTTAATTTGTTGTTCTGATAAGGGCAGGGCAGAACAACAGTTGCTGGTTTCTAGTAAAGCTAATGGATTGTATACATTTTGAGGAGGACACCTTATTTACATTCATGGAGTTTGTTTTAAAGTTTTGATAAATCTTGGAGAACTGCATCTGAATGTGCTTTCTCCTTCCAGAGAAAATAACTCAGCAGTTTGCTAGTCAGAGTTTTTATGGAGCTTACTACTTCAAAGTGTTCTGTCAGGTCTAGGGTTTTATGTAGTTTGATGTCTTGGCATGGCAGGCTTACACATAAAGAGTATGAAGTATAGCTTCATACAGGTGGTAACAGGTGGAAAATGTATGGTCACTGTTTCAGGAAGCAGAGAAGAAAGCTAAGTACTTAAAATGGTTAGCATCCTCCTTCAGCCCTGTTTTCAGCTCTCCTATTCATGGTACTGACTTTTGCAGCTCCAGTGTGCCTTTCTAATGAGCATTAAAACAAATTTCCAGGACAAGGAAACAGATCTTTGCTTCCCTCCTATGCTTTGTTTTACCAAGATCACAGGTTGTCCCACTGGCAGTGCAGTTAGTGAACTTATCACAGAGAACTATTTGCTGTTGTTTTTTATTCTTCCCTAATTTTGTATTTTGATGCTGTTTTTTTGTTGTCCTGTCTGCCTCAACACTTCTTTCTGTGCGTTCCTACCCTTTCCTGCTGCTTTTGGATGGTATCCCACACCACTGCCTTCTCATTCCATCCCATGACCACACTCCCATTTCCTTCTGCACCTCTACCTTCCCCTGGGGACTGTTAGATGAGCTTTATGCTCAGAAACTGAAGTACAAAGCCATCAGCGAGGAGCTGGACCATGCTCTCAACGATATGACTTCCATGTAAATGTCTTTCCAGCTTGTGCCTGTGCCTGCTTCCCTGCCCTCATTGATTGTGTGGTTCTGGCTGTGTGAAATTATACTCCCCTGTAGTGGGAGATGCATTACTTTAGTGAGATTAGATGTACAAAATACCATGAACCATTTATTTACTGTGGCACAGTGTGGGTGTGTGTCGTGCCAAGCCCGGTAAATACTCATGGTGATTTTGTAAGCTAATTGATGAGCTCATGAGCTCATGTGTGTGTTTATCAGTGTGCATCAGTGATCCTTATATCCTGTGGTTGCCATTTGTTTGTAGCTCTGCATTTATCCTTCTAGTTGACCTCTGTTCAAGCATTTTTTACCATCACTTTGAATTTGCCAGAAATTATTATCTCAACACATTCAGAGGGTCTTTCACCTTCACAGTTCTATTCTGGCAAAGCTCTTACAAAAGTTCCAGAGGGAGTTAGAATTGGCTCTGTTAATAATAGTAGATTGTGTTTATCTTGAATTTCCTGAACTGCTTGAATTGAATTCCACTGCAGTTGAATTTTCAACTGCTACCACTAAATTACAAGTGTGGAAGGTAAAGGCACTTTGTGATTTAGACCCAGAAAGGTGACAACTCAAGTGCTGGTTGTTCGTACGTATCTTGTGGAGGGCAGCAGTAATTAATTAGTAAATCCCAGAGGTGTGGTAATACCAGCTTTAGCTAGAAGAGAGAGAGCATTTGAGGTGGGAAAAAAAACAGGAAGCGACCATTTGTAAGGGGTGTGAGCAGTCCATGTGGTGGTTGATACATACCGTCTTGTCCCGCCTTGACGTAAAACTCTGAACAGGGGTCAGCTATGCCAAATCCCCCTTCCCATGCTCATCCCTTTGAGTTGCATGAACCCCGTACAGCTGCCATGGGAAAGAAGAGATGTTGCTTTCTCAAGTGCCTGCGAGGTGTGACGTTCAGTTCCAGTGTTTCTTTTGGAAGCTGGCACTTTCAGCAGGACTGCAGCTTTGCTCAGAGCTAAAAATGTGTTGTGCATGCACCCATATTTTAACTATTTTTTCCCTTTTTTTTCCTTTCTAATCCCTACATTTCTTCATTACTCCCCTCCCCACTCTTCAGCAACTTTTGATGTACCAACACATCTGCATTTGCTCAGTAGCTTTTTGAACAAATGGGTTTTTTTCCCTCCTTTGTAACAGAGGTTACAGCCTCTTTTTGTTGGCTTTGTTGTTTTGTTTGGTTTTTTTCATTTGGGATATTTGCAGATGGAAAACAGGCTTTAAAATGTAGTCCTCCTCTGGTACATGAGGAAATTGCTCTAGCATTCCAATCCCAGCATGGTGTGGCATTTCACTGGTAGTCATCCTGGCATGCTGGATTCTGCTGTGCTGTTACTGCTTTTTTTGGACTTCTTACTGCACTTTTTTTATTTCCTACCTTATCTCGCTTTTTCTTTTTGTGCAGATAATTTTCTTTGCTTCACTTCTCCAAAGACATCTTCATCGGGTTGGATAAAACATCTTTCCAAGCTTTTGGATGTTTCATGGTTCACTGTCCTGTCTTCTAGCTTACTTGGCTCTATCTTTCTAGCACCTGTTTCAGGATATGCTCTTTGTGCTCTATTGTACAGAAACTCTACATCTCTAAATGTAAAATAAACATCCCAGCTGTATTCCTTTGGCTATCCCCTTGCCTTTTATTTATTCAAATAGCTATTTTAGTTATTAATAAAAAAATAAAAAGTTGTGTGGTTGTTTTTGCCATCAGAGATTTCATTTTTCTTCATGTTTCACTTTTTTTTTTCCCCCACAAACACTTTTGCCTTCATGTTGACAATGCAGAGGCAGTGCTGGCAGTCTGTGGGGTGAGAATACCCATTCTTGGTATTTGGGGTTACTGCTGACCCGTTGTGCTCTCTCTCTTTCTCAAACTATGATGCAGTTAAAATGACAAATACAGTGGGAATTTTTTCAGTTGTTATTGTTGGGCCAGCATCTGCAGGGACACTGCTGCCTTGGGGTCACTTGGTCGTGGGAGCATGTCTGAGAGCACTTAAGCCCTTGACTTTTCTCTTTGCATTTTCTCCTAGCTTGATGTTTCGGACTTTCTGCCTTCGTGTAAATGGATTTGTTCATTAAGTTAAATCTAAGATGTAAAGGGGCAGTATCAAAAACTTCAGAATGTTTTGCCAAAAGAAGTGTTCCCCTTTCACACCTCGATTCTCTGCAAAGGTTTTGCTTGCTTGCTTTTTTTTCGTTATGCTTCTCTTGAGTGGCAGGATGTGATCTGAGGGTGAGCGGAGAGACTTCTGTAGCTTTCTGCTCTTGTGCTTAGCTTTGGTTTATGAGCTTAGACTTCTCATTTAAGAAAAGTGTTTCAGAATTGGAATAGGAGACTTTTCGTGATTAATGTAATAATTAGAATGGATCTGCTGCGGTGTCAAACACTGATTTCAGATTTGAAAGCTCAGACATTTGATTACCCATCATTTATCAGCTCAGCCAGTGTATGTTACCCTACAGCAAGCCCAGCTTCTTATTCCGTAGTTTGTTTTATTGTGTCCATGGTGTTTTTTCCTCAACTCAATACTCTTGTTTCTTAAGAAGTAATAAAGTAAAATCCAGGGTAGAAGCCTAGTAATAATAGAAAAGGTGGAAAGTTCACAGTCGTTCTTAATACTTAATTTAAATCTTCCCACCAAACATACACAGTCATTGTAGGAGTGATGGGTTGCTGGACAGGGTATTAGAAACAGGCAGTGCAGTGCATTTATCCAGATAGCTGCACACACAATTGATAGCTGGCCCATCTGCACTGATGTTGACTGTTCTGGTTTTTCAGTGTAGTGAATTTCAGCACCCTGTCAGGATTGGAGCTGGCCTGTGCATTACTTCATACATCCCCGAGGTCTGGCTGTGTGTAGCAAGTAGTGTGTGTGAGTCTTGTTGACACAAGTGCAGGCTGGCTCTGACACTTCGTTTGCCTGGGCTGCATGGTGTACAGGGGTAGTTCTGCTGAGGCTGAGCTCCAGGGGATCTGTGCCAGCTGTCAAACACCCCACTCTGCCTGAGGTGGCTCCATGCAGAGACCTTTGGCTCTTCCTCCAAGTAAGGTAGTTGTGATCTGGCCACAGGTGTGTGAGTAGTCAGGAGCTTACAGTACACTCAGAAAACGCTTCCCACGCTTTTGTTGAGATTTTTAGTCTCATTTTGGATGTTGAGAAATACTGGAAGTCTCTGCCTCACATCAAGAGAGTAATTCTCTATGATGAAGGTAAGCGTCAAGTTCTTGATTGAAATTCTGTTGTCATGTTTAAATAACAACTAAATACATTGTGCCAAACAAAACGGGATTTAAGTTACTTATGAGGTCTCTGCTTTTTTACATGTATGTCTTAGTGTCTAATGTTTTCCTCATAAAAGAGACAGAAATCCAGGTGTTACTGGTCCAAGAATAGCAGTGTGAACTGTGCCCTGCTCCCGCTGAGCTGGCTGGGGGGAGAAGTGAGTTGTTGTCACTCGGTGCAGGCAGGCTGTGCAGAGCAGCTCACTATGCATGCTGTGCTGTAGCTGTGAGCTGCTGTGACCAGACTCATGGGGAAGAGGGTTTCTGTGAAAGCTGCTAGGAAGCCTGTGGAAAAGAACCAGTTGTTTCCTGTAGCAGAATAATCTGGGATCAAGAAGTTAGAAGTGCAGTTTGAATCTAAACTGTTGAGATTGATACAGACAATTTGAGGAAAAATAGTGAAAACCTCTGACAAAGCTTGCTTTCATTCTGCAGAACGCTAACTAAAATTCACTGTCGCAACATTGCTGTGGGTGTTCTTTCTGTCTATAAAAGTGAACCATCCTGTTCATTTTCACCGAGTGTTTTGGAGTTGGTTTTTTGTGAGGTACCACTTGCCAGTTTAAAGATACTGAAGTGTGTTTATACCAATAATAACTGTATGTTTCACTACCAGAAGTAACATTTCAGTTGTTAAATTCCACGGTAGAAGTATAATGAGAATGAAACCTAAGGGCAGTTCACGCTATCAGCATCTCTCCTGCCATTAGTTAGATTGGTTATGACACAGTTGCTTTCTGCCAGCTGTCAGATGAGGTTCCACCACATCTTGAATTATTCACAAAGAAAATTGGCACTCATAAAACCAATCTGCCGTGCATTGTTGGTGGGGATTAAAGGAGGACATCGCTCTTCTAGGAATGTAGCCGTAGCGCTTCTATTCGCACTTGCTTGTTGCACAGCTGTTCTCTGTAGAGGAGAGGCAGCCAGTCCATTGCCAGCTGTGGTAGCCGTTCCTTGGAGCGGCTGTTTAATTACTAGGATTGTAGAAACAAAGGTAAAATGTTTCTGTTACTGATCTGTCTGTGGTGTGACCAGTTTCTTTATTAACTTATCTGTTTTCTCTGTCTAATCTGTCTTCATTCTGCCTCTTTTTTCCTTCTAACCTGCTTGCTGCCTGTACAGACCAACTCTACCAGCAACTTGAGCAAAACAGTCGCCTAACTAATGAACTAAAGCTGGCATTGAATGAGGATTAAACTGTAGTGTGACTATGTTGTTAACTTATTCTAAAACTGCTTCTTCCAAAAGTTCCTTGAGAGTGAATCAGTAAATGCAGAAACGAGCAAGAAACATAGAAACTGGCTTTTCAGGCCGCTGATTACGTGGTGTATCAATGGATCAAATTCTAACTTTGTTCTGGAAAAATACGCTGTTCCTTCTGATGAGGCTTTTGTTTATCTGTATGCACACCTACGTTAGAGGAGCAGTTTGCTCTTAATTTGACTGTGCAGTAATTACTTCTTTCGACTTCAGTAAACACTCAGAGGACTTAACAGCAGTATTCAAAAAATAAGAGCCTTTCTTGTGCAGAGACCACCTTTGTGTTGGTGTCAGAATTGTCCCTGAGAGCTTTACTGGAAAGTGGGTGAGAGGAAAGTGTTCAGGATTCCTATTTCAAAAACAGCACAAAGTTTACTTACAGCTCTTTTGCTATCTGGACGCTTCGGTGCTTTAATTTTGGATTACTATGGATTGGGCAAAAACAAAAGCCATTGACCAAATAATTAAAAAAAAAAACAAAAACCACCAAAAAAACACGCTAGGAATGGGAGCTCCACCTGAAAATACCTGATCAGTTGTTTAAAGGTATGCTTGCATTAGTGTGAAGTCACTGTTACTGGATTCTGGTAGGATGCAGTTCTATAGCATTGTGCTTATTTATTGTATCATGTAAGTGTGGTGAGCGATAGTCCTATAAAAATGTGCATGCAACATAAAGCTACTAACTCCTTTTATTTTTTTAAGCTGTAGAAGAAATACATTTATTAAAAATCACCTGACTCAAGGAAGATTGGTTTTAATTTCTTGTTTGTTCTTTCGAAGTTCTGACTTACATTGAATTTAAAGTATGGATCTCCAAAGAACCTAATTGTTTTCTTCTTGCCCTGCTTAAAAACAAAGCAAAAACCTAAAAACAAACAAAAAAGCCTCCATTCCCTGTCCTGCATTCTTGCATCAAAGAGCTTCCAGAACATACAAGAATCTCATCTGTTCGCAGTGCATTTTCTTAACAGATGCACCTGCAAACAGTTCTAAAGTTGTATTGCTTGCTGTTTGTTTTCTTAAGTTGAAATTCTTTCTAGATGTGTTCTCTGAGGGTGTCAGTATTTATGATCATGCATATTTCTCACCTTCTGAGCCTTTAATTAGAAACGATCACTGCATGCCTTCATGTTCTGAGAATCAGTGCCTCTGAAGAACTGCTATTCATGTTTTGATTTTCTGA
This sequence comes from Pavo muticus, assembly GCA_016647715.1. Taxonomy (NCBI): domain Eukaryota; kingdom Metazoa; phylum Chordata; class Aves; order Galliformes; family Phasianidae; genus Pavo; species Pavo muticus. The sequence continues at coordinate 6,248,421 of JACDJE010000149.1, forward strand.
TCCCACAACAGAGAAAGTGGCGCATGCCAAAGAAGAAAACCTTAATATGCATCAGATGCTGGATCAAACTTTACTGGAGTTAAACAACATGTGAAAACCTTCTTAGCAGCAACCACATTGTTATTATTTTTACACCTGCTTGCCGTGAAGCCCCATAAACATGTCTTTATTTTAGTTTCACCACAGTCACAAGAACATCAGCTAAATTGTCAGGCAGGGGTCAGGGAAACACCAAAAAGGGCAAGCTGTATGCGGGTTAAGCTATTTTGTTATGGTTTAAATGTGCCATTTCCCAACCAGATGTTACCTACACTTTGTAGAGAGTTCAGCGATTGGAATGCTTAGTCTTTGGGAGAGTCCTGGCTGTGTCAGACGGCGTCCCACCTCAAGTGCCAACCACAGTTTTTAACTAGAATGATACATCTTCAAAAAAGATCCAGTGTAAAGGGTGCTATTTGGATCAAAAAGCTCTGCTAGGGGCTTTTATTTGGTACCTGAAGAGTCAGGACTTGCTGAGCACAGTAATTTATTTTTATCAGCGTTTTACTGATCTGTGAGGATTTGGACTTGTGCCTTCTGTTTCAATAGAATGAAGGATATGCAGTCAACGCAGCAAAACAAAGGCTTATGAAGGTTTTAAATTGTAAACTTGCAACTCCTTACATAAGTGTAGGTCAACATTTCAGCTTGAGTATTCCTTCAGTTGTATTTTTCATGTTCAAATGAAAGATTCAATAAATTCAGGAGAAAACACAAATTTGGAAGAGATTGTTTAAAATGTATTTTATTTGTGTGGAGCTTGGGGAGGGGGTGGAACTTACAAATAGATATTCGCCTCACTTTATTTTTCACACTTTCTTTTGAGCAGTTTTAAAAGTATACCTGTATGTAAACATTGTACAATGATATGGAATAAAATGCACATTTTAGGACATTTTTTAAATTTTACTCTCCTGTGATTTTTCATCCTGCTTCTGTCTGTATTACTGTGTAAAACGTGTATGTTGGCACTGTCTCACTGGGGACACCGTCACCACATTGGTTTCCAGTCTCTCCTTTGCTATTAAGCTAATGTATAAAAATGCTGTGGTTTGGATTTGCACGGATCAGCAGCTGCTTAGAGGGGCCATGCTGTGAGTATCCATCCCCATCACTTGATTGTGTTTCCAGATGGATGCAGGCAGCGACCATCGCTCAAGGGAAGACAAACATTTCAAGAATTCACTGCTCACTAAAACTGTTCTCAGTAAAAGCATTGCATATCTTTCATAATAATTTTCATCCCTTTTTTTTCTTTAGTACATCACTGAAAGCTGATGCTGTACATCCTTCTAGCAGTAAGGAGCTTGGTAGGAGACAGTTATAGATAGCCCTCCAGATCATCAGAGGATCTCCTTAGCAAACAACTGAAATGAAGTGACTCAGCAGCTTGTGTAGCAGTGAAAGGGTAAAGTAGTACACGGTGCTGTCAGGTTAAAGGGGAGTCATAGGGAGGTGGGTTTTGGTGGGGTGGAGGAAGGGTTGTTTGCTTTGTTTTTTATTTTGGAATGAAAGGCAGAAGTTTGCAGCATTGCAAGCCTTTGCGTGATTCATTGGCTGCTGCGAAATCAACCTGAATGGAAAGGAGATGTGTGGCTTCACATTCCCATGTAAGTGCCTTTGCGAGGCAAATAAGTGTTAAAAGGCTCTGGTAGTGCCTTAAGCTTCTGTTGGAGCCTGACAGTCTAAATCTCCAAATAACAGATTTGCAGTGGTAAGTTACACTAATCTCATTCTTGTTTCTTAGCGCGAGGATAAAGTGATGGATAATTGGGCTCTGAGAGCTCAAGCTCCCAGCTTTGAGTGGCACCGCTGGAGTCAGTAGGGCTGTTTGCAGCAGGCAATGCTATGCTAAGTAGGTAGAAGTTTGCAGGGCTGGGCCTGAGGCTGTGCTGGGAGCTGATCAGAGGAGTTCCTGGCTCCTGGCTATGAGTCTTGTATGATTAAATGTGCTGCCTGCTCCACTGAATTGTGTCTATGATCCCAGGATCTGTGCTTGGGTCCTACATGATGTGCCTGAGTGAGGTCAGACCATTTGTTCACTGCTTTAAATTTTTTGTTTTCTTGGAGCACGCAAACTGCTCTGTGGTTTGGAAAGTGTGAATTCATCTCTTGTTCTGTGTAACAGTAAGGAGAAAGTTGTGGGTTTAGTGTCTCTTAGTGTGATCACCTCCCCTTTAGAAGGGCAAGTGTATGCATATGAGGAGATAAGAATTAATCTGAAAAAAATAAATCTTTTTCTAGAATAGACTTCCCCGAAGCGTACTGCTGCAGCTGATGCCATCAAGCTTTGTGAGAGGCAAATAAAAGCTTGCTGGCTCCAAGGGAAGCTGAGGGGAGCGGTGAAGAATGAAACACCCCAAGTGGTGTTTTTGGCTGACTGATTGCCCACAGACATAAATGTGTGTGTGTGTATGTATATGTATATATTTATGTATCTGCTGGAGCATGAAAATCTGTTTCTGGCATATTTCATAAGCCTCTAGACGTTGCAGATTTTTTGCCTGCAGTGCCTAATCACACACAGCTCATGTGAAGCTGGAAAGTGCAGGCCTGTAAAATAAACAAGTTGGCCTTTGATTTAACTCTGTTACAAACAAATGGGGATTTCTTGCTCTTGCAGCTTCTTTGTCAGAAATGTTAACTATAAAACACATTAAATGGCAAAACTGCCTCATTCAGTGCTCCCCAAGGTAAGGATCTTGATTTGGAGTGTTACTCTCTCTTTTCTTCCACGAAGAAACACATTTAGCAGGCTGAAATGTGACATTGTTGTGCAGCTACACTGTGATCTTGGTAGGTTTGTGAGCTGCCCTCTTTCAGTGAAATGAGCAGTAATGAGGGCACGGAACTGGCAGAACCTGCCTCTTTGCAGTCTCCTGTCTTGTGGTTGACTTAAACATGCAGTGAAGGTTTTTCCAGATGCTGAGGCATTTGTGTTGTCTCCTGCTGCCCTTATGGCATTTCTCCACCATCTAGGAATGTGTAAGGTGATCTCTATCTGCCTTTCCTCATACCAGGATGCTCATGGGCATGCTCCTTCTATCTTACTGGCTCCCTACATTCACAAAACTTAGACCTTGCAGAAATACAATTTTTCTTCTGGAGTTCTCTGTGGCCAAAACTATTCAGTGAGTTTAAAAGTCGTTCGATGTATGAGAGGCAGAGATAAGAGTGACACTTAAGCCCTTTTCTTTAAGAAATGAGGTTGAAACAGTGGCCTGCACCTGTGGAGCACTGCCTGTCAGAGCTTTAGCTACCAAGAGAGAAATCTGACTGTAAGAAGTATTGTGCACGCTGCTCAAAGTCAGTTGAGTTGGCAAACTTCGCTGCACTCAATATTGTTGGAGTATCTGTTACACTGCACTGTTTGACTACTGCAATGTCTTAATATTGACAGCAGAAAAAGAAAAAGAAAAAAAAGCAGCTAAGAAGATAAAAAAAAAATTGAAGTTGAAGTTTTTCAAAGCTAGGACTTTATTATCAGTTACTTTAGCAAGGAAATCATGATACCTTAAAATGAAGAAAAAAAGAAACAAACTGAACCACAAATAAAGCACCACCAGCATTAATTGCTGCTGTTCAGCACTTAACAAACTTGCAGCAAATGTGCGTGTGCTTCTATTAGCTGCGCACACAGACATGTCTGAGGGCAGGGCATTTCTTGGAGTAGCAGCAGGGTGGGCTTGCAGGCACAAGAGGAAGCCTAAGGGAACCAAGCTGGCTGTTCATCGATGGGAGGTGCTGTGTGCTGGAATTGTTATTGTTGTACACTGACAATACAAAACGTTGGCTGTGTCTCGGAGGAGGAGGAGCAAACACTGCTATTTGGAGTAATTAAGTTGCCAGATTCCCCCTCTGCTTCCGTATCAGTGTATCAGCTGCAGGCATTAGCAACACTACAGCAAGCAAAAGGACTGCTTGGAAGGGTTTATTGTGAATCCATTATTCTTGTCAATTCTTGTTATTTACAGTTTTTGATTGATTGAATTAAGAAACAGTCTATAAAATCCAAGTTTATATTAAGTGCAGATAGCTAAAATTGCAGAAATCCCTATATAAACTGAGTTGTTCCTTAGCAGTTCATTTTGCTGAACTGGATAAGTGCATATAGAACTGTGGCTATATCTAGTGTACATACAGCCAAGACCTGCCTGTTTGACTAAACCTCAGTCAGACAGTCCTGTCAGAGCAGGCTCAGTGTTTGAGCACTGAACTTTATAGAGTCATCTCAAAATAAGTTCTCCCTTGAGTGAAAGCTGCTGGGTCTTTAGCTGCTGTTACGTTTGGTATGGGGGTTTACAAAATAAACAGCTGTCCCCAGCCACAATTGAAATGCTGTATTTCAGTTTCTAAAGAAGGAGACTGATGTTCAGAGGTGAAGAGCATGCAGCAGTCCTTGTTGATCTCAGCAGAACACCTGCATGCTGAATTAAAGGCGGGAGATTTCAGAATCCCTATTTAAAACGCAGTAAAAGCAGAAAGCTCTAACATCTGTTTTCCCAGATCCTCTTTTCCCTTTGTCTGTTTGGCCTTTAAAGCAATAGTGAAGAAATTACACTCCCTACTTTAGTGTGAACAGTAAGAAGTGTGTTACATTGCTTTGGTTATTCATATATTTCTGAAGGTGGGAATTTTCCTTAGTTTCTGTTTTATTTTCCTGTTTGAGAATTCACAAGAACACCACCTGTCCATCTATGAAATGCATTTTACTCACGCCTGTTGTTTAAATTTGACAGGTCATGCAGGAGCTTGTTAGCTTTCATTACACCACTTGGAAGAAATGTTGTCATCACTTAAGTGGAGCACAGCTTTCCCTTCAGCCTTTGCACACCTTGAGCTTGATTCTCTTCTGAAGCCTTCATCAGTACCTTGATAACCTTCCCACTACGAGATTGCTGTTACTTGAGGCAGTGGGATAAAAAGGAATTCAAACTGAGTGGCAGACATAAGTATGAGTGTGCAGGTAGAAAACCTGGTTTTCATTTGTTGGGTTTTTTTAATATTGTTAATCACACTTTGAAGTACAACTGCAAGTTGGGTGTGTGTGTGTCCATGACATCCACTGCTGTACATCAGAAGGTGCATATACGTGGTAACCAAGGAAACTGTTCTGTGCTGATGGCATGTTCTGGTTTGGTTCAAGGTCAAAGAAATAATGTTTCCAGCTCAAGCAGATGATTGGTTGTTCCAAGTGGCAGGAGGGAAAAACTCAGACGTCCATCATCTCAGGTAGCTGTGCTCCCCAACAGTGAAGTTTCTAAAGTGTTCTTAGCTATTTTTCATAGGTCTGCATGCAAAGGTACAAAATACCTACTTTAGCTTTTGCAGTGCAAAATGCAGGACAAGGCTGTGTAAATTGGGTTAATGTGATTTACTATGAACTTACATGTATAGAAAGGGACAGAGTAAAATCCCCTCTGCCTGATCTGTGTAGCATACATTAATTGTGCACTTACACCTCTACAGAGAGGCTCTTTTGAAACATGCCTCAACTTGGGAACAAGGATATGAAACAAAGGAGTGGAGTCTGTATGGTATGCACGGACACGCTCCCGTAGGAATATGTGAGCCCGGTGCCAAATGCCTCCACCCAGATATCTGAGATGTTACTAATTTGATAAGAGGCCTTTTCCTGTTTTTGACCAGCCTGTGCAATTTGAGTTATCTGTGCACAGTTCTCACAAGGAGTGTTTTTAGTGGTCCCGGAGATATCTGCAGAGCAGAATAAAGCTGTAATTGCAGCACAGTGAAACCACACTAAAATGGATGGGCAGAACGGCGAAGGTGTGGAGCAAGGACTAGCAACCAGCATGTACTTGTAGCTAGGTGAGTATTTGGTGTGAACTGCAGAGAAGCATTTGCACATGACAGTAGATATCAGTAAAAAAATGAAACAAACATGCTGGAGCTTCAAATAATGTTAGAGGGTTTGGAAAAATTGCTAGAATAGCAGATGCTGAGCAAGATCTGATCTGGTCTTCCATCCAAGAACAGATAAAGATAGTAAATGCGAGTGAGGACCCTGTTCTTCACACCAGGATGTGTGTAACAATTCACGTAGATCTGGGAACGTGTTTTTTCCTCCTGCAGCTCTTTCTGTCAACACAAATAGGCCTGTTGCTTTTCTCACTTGTAGGTAGGCATGCGCTGCGGAGGTGCTGCTCAGCTGTGGCACACAGGCATGCAGAAGGGTCCATCCCTCTCCAGTATGTCAGCCAGCATAGGGCGGTCGTAGTTCTCACTGCCACATTTCTTGCTGCTCACATGTCTGGGACTTCTTCGTTTTATTGAGATTTGTATTCTGGGGAGAAGAGTGGAGAAAGGTACTTACCACTCATTTGTGAGGAGCTCCTCAGAGCAAGCCAAAAAGTTGTCTGAAATGCACGTACATTACAACTGCAGCTTTGGACATACGGACATCAGAACGATGCCTTCTGGTTCATGTGCTTAATCTTTTGTGTTTTGCATCCCCTCTGTGCTGTTACTTTGCTCTGTAGCAGTCTGCTTTGGTTTTAAAAGATACGCCAGGAAGAGTGGAAGGCAGCGATGCTGCCAGGTGCTCAGTGGTTATGCAAGACAGCTTTTTCTGCCCACAGAGCAGGGAGAGAAGCTGGAGAGGGTTACATTTTATGCACAGCAACTGAATTTTAATGGTGAATATGGAGCCATTCTCAGGGATGCAGTTGTTTAGTCCTCTCTGGAGAAGAACTTAAGGAAAAACAGGAAGTAATTCTGTGTGGTTTCTTGTGTTTTTTTTTTTCTTTTAGTTGTTGTTGTTGGTTTTGCTGTGCTGTTTATTTTATGTTGTTCTTTTTTTACACTGATGTATTTCCCAAACGTTCCTTAGTTACCGACTTTCAGCTGGTGACAATTATTTTTCCTTTGAGTCCCAAGAGCCTCAAAGCAGGCCCTGAATTACACGTATGAGGAAATCACCTCTGAGAAGCCTGCGTTTCAAAACCAATGTTTCTGCAAAGAGAAAAAGAAATGTGTGTGCCCTCTGGAGGGTCTGTTGGCTCCAGCACGGTCTGTTCACATTCCTTTCCATGATGCACAAAATGTCTCCCAGGCTCCCATCCTGTTGTTTGTAGGAGCTCTGTCAGACTGATGGAATTTTCATAAAACAAAGGAAGTAGCGACGTGGCACTATAAAACTTTCACTTTCTGTTTTATGGAAATCAGATGGTTCCCGAGTGACCATCCTCAGCTCACAGGAAAATTGAGTAGGTTAGGGAGAGCTACATTTTTCATATGGCGTGTGTAAAACAGACAAATGCTGCCTGGCCTGTTGTGCTGCACACGTCCAGGTATGAGATGCCGTGTGAAAGCGGCACCGGGCCCCTCCTGCTGGGCCCTCGCTGGGCTTGGGATCCACCACGATCCTCTGCTCTCTGCTTTGTGACAGGGACATTGGGTACGGCACAGCAGGAGCAGTGCTGCTGAGCAGTGCTTCACTGAACTCCTCAAGAAGTTAAGATTAACAAATAGGTAAATCATAGCTCAGGCAGAGCTGAAAATAAACATGTTGATCTCGGTGTCTGAAAACCCAGTGTTCTTAACGTGACTTTTTCTCCTGCTGCAGATGTCTTGCATGTTTCCAGATTGGTTCCTGATTGATGTTTGTGGGCTAAGTTGTTGGAGAATTCATTCACCTACTTACAAGCTTAGTTAGAGGAAAAAAAAAAAGAACCACCGCCAACAAAAGAATCAGGGAGGACTTAAACAGTAACATAAAACTGTGAGTAACACATTTATATACATTTTGGAAAAGCAGTGCCTGTTTTTTTGGCTGGGTCTAACTGCCCTAGCACTGCTAATGTAACGATTTGTGTACTATAATCTGATGTTACCTTACTTGATAAACAAATGTGCTGCTGTAGTGACCGCAAGTGAGCAATTAGCAGATCTGGCCGAGGAGGCCGTGGTCACAGCTCTGTTCAGTAACACTGTGGCAACAGAGATCCAGCTGCAGTGGGATTCTGTTTTGCTGGCTGGTTAAACTGATGAAGTTTCTTACTGCCACCTACTGTGTGAATGCGCCGGACCGCAGGGAGAGAATCCTATCCTTTGGTTCTCGAGTAAATGAAAATGGTTCTGAAAAAAAGAGAGACATCAGAGCTTGATTTCTGTCTGTATCCAATATTCCTCATGTTAGTCGTGTTTTTAAATTCAGAAAGAATTTGTTTTTTACAAAAATATTTACTAAGAGCAGAAACAGCACGTGTGACCAAGGGAGCCTTCAGCCCTTTGCTCTGTATCTTTCTTCCACATCAGTTTCCCTTGATCCATGTGTGTATGTATAGATAATGGGTTTTTTAATTGCTGCTTTCCTACTTTTCTTCATTTTATCTGACACAGAAATTACTTTTGACAGTTTCAGCTTTTTCCTGTTATTTTCCATTAGAGCCAACATTTTTAGATCTAGAAGTTAGGTTTTTTTAGGTCTTTACAAAACCTGAAAACCCACAGATTAATGGAATGTGTAATTGGTTCAAAATAAATCCAAACAAAGGGAACAAAGGAGAACTTTACACTTCTTTCTCTGCTGCTTCCCAAAGTTCTGAGAGCCCCTTCCCTCCAGCTCAGCCTGCAAGCTTCTGCGTGGGTCCGCGCTATTCAGTAGGATGGAGGGCAGAACTGTTCTCGTGATTTTGGAAGCAGCAGACCCTCTGGCAGAGGAATACAGGCAGCCACCACGTGTTTCCTATCATTTGAACCTTACATGGTTTTCGTGTTAAAAACCTTACCTTTTCAATTTAAGTGGAAACGTTAAGTGGAGGAGCATATCACCACAGAACTTTTGCACAGTGAACTGAAAAGCAAATGAGATCATTACACAGAAAAGACTGAGATCAAAGTGTGGACACGGCAGCAGGAGCAGCCATAATCATGTCTGATAGACACTGCTGAGATTGCAGGGGTGTCTGGAGCAATGGAGGAAGACTGACAGAAGTCTTGAGCTTGATTTCAAAATGCCTCTAGGTTATTTTTTTTCAAGGAGCTGTGGTTTAGGAAATATTAATGAATCCTCGTGATTTGCAGACACCCTATGTTTGCAGATTCTGCTGGCCACCAACAGCAGAACGAGCATATTGCACTGGTGGTGAGCTGCAGCACTGCAGAACAGTATGAAAGCTACTGCCCACCTTGTTCTCATATCCCTGCCCTACAGTAGTGGGGCCACTGACAGCAGTAGGATACAGATATGATGAGTAAGATACAGAAGTTATGCTCCAAAAGTAATGCCTCCTATTTTATTCTGTTGGCCCACGACATCAGAGGCGGATGTTGGTGGTATGGCAGCAGAGGTTGAGCCTTCCCATCGATGTTCCGTTACGTTTTGTTGCTGTGAGACAGACGGCAGCAGAGGGGCACTCTGATACGGAGGTGCGCATCTGACATGGAAGTGCAGATGAAGCAAGGGGGTGGAATTGAAACGTGACTCTAAAACTGTCATTGGGAAATGAAACGTTCGTAAGGCACTCCGCACTAACGCAGGCTAAACGGCGGCGCACCCCCGGCCCCCCGCAGCTCCCCGCGGTGCGTGTCCCGGCTCGGGGCCGTGACTCCCGCTCGACGCGTTCGGGGCTCTCGGTTCGAGCGCTCGGCAGCGGCTTGGAGCCGCCTGGCGGGCGGGGCGGCGGGGCGGCCATGTCCGGACTGGCGCGGGCCGTGCGGCGGGTGGCTCCGGTCGGGCTGGCG
>JACDJE010000149.1:6258227-6277789 GCA_016647715.1 Pavo muticus
GGCGGGCGGCGCTGGGGCTGGGGGCTGGCGCTGGGACTGGCGCTGGGCGTGAAGGCGGCGGCGGGCGACGAGGCGGACGGCGGGCCGGAGGAGGCGGCACGTCGGGGCTTCGGAGCGGCCATCGAGAGGAGCCGGGACCTGCTGCGGCGGATCAAGGTGCCGAGCGTCGGATCGCCTGGGCCTGGGGCGGGGCGTCCGCGTAGGGGGCCGCAGAGGCGGCGGGAACGGGGCTGCGGTTTGAGGACAGCCGGCTGAGCCGCTCGGAGTGCCGCTGGGGTGGTGCAGCTCTCGTGCTGTGCACGGACTGGTAACGGGCTGTGCTTTCTCTTGTGCGTCCTGATCGCTGATTGCATTGAACACGGACTTTCACCACGTAGTTCCTGTGTTGTCAAATATGTTTCTCAGAGTTGCTGAGCTGTGTGTCCTTGCAGCACTGCTCTGCACGGTCGGAGCTCGGGAAAAGCTGTTCATGCACTGTAAAGATTCTCCTTTGTTATCTCTAATTTATTTTCCAGGATGAAGCGGGCATCCCAGGTATCCTGGTCGGAGTTTCTGTGGATGGAAGGGAGGTCTGGTCCGAAGGTCAGTGCGGGGCATCCACCCCAGCATGAGCACAGGGTGCCGTGCCGGCCGGTTCTGTCCCTTGGTTTGTGCCTTGGACGGCGGCTGCAGACGGTGCCCAGTGAGCAACACGATGGTTCCATGGCAAACCCCTTTGCCTTCCGAGAATCCATAGCAGCAGCTCTCATGCAGTTTATTCCGACGGTATTTGAATGAATTAATTGTTGTGTATGCACGAAGCTGTTTCTCTTCCATCATGACAGAACTGAGTAGCAGGATCTCTGGTACTTTTTGTAGTGCCGTGAACTTGATGACAAAACCTGATAGTTTCACCTGGTCTCAGCATATCTAATACGGAAAGCAGAGGTTTGTATAAGATTTGTGCAGAATCCCTTCCCTGACCCACAGGAAGGTGCATGTGGGAACCTGTGTCTGGGTGGTGGTTTGTCACCCTGGCTGCCAGACCCCGTAGCAGGACAGGCACATGTGGGAGCATCAGCCTTAGTGGTGCCGTGCATGGATACCGAGATCAGCATTGCATTGAGTAAGGCAGCAGGGATGTGAGAAGTGTTTCCTCCTCCTCCCTTCTGCTTTCTTGCTAAACTGATGAGAGCAATTTGAGATTTGAGAGGTGTTTTCTTTAGGAGTTCAGCATCTGCATTCAGATGCGCAATGAAAACACCAGAGTACAACTCTATGTAAAATTAAAAAAGAAATGGTCTCAGGCAACTGTTGCCATTTACTTCTTGTTTTTTGGTGAGTTTTGTTTCTGAGTCATTTACTATTAGACTATAGCATTGCATAGCCTGACTGCTTTCGGGTGTCATAAAAGTGCTCGTACTGGGAACTATTGCACTTCATAGCATTTATGCTGAAACATCACCTTCAGCTTCTTCAAACCCATCTCAAATTGAAGGCTGGTTGGAGGGTCTGGTAATACTGCCTTAATTGCAGTTAGTGTTGCCAAACTGATGTGTGGGTTACATAGGAAAAAGGTGGTACCGAGATTCTTAAGCTTTCCTTTAATTGAAGTCATGCCAGGAGATCGTGAAACTGTGTAACAGAACTGTCTGGTGAAGCTTTACAATGTAGGTGATTGCTACGAGTTTGAGTAACGTCCTTTCTTAATTTCTGTACTGATAAAACAAGACCCTTCAGTATTTTAAACATTAATTCAGAGTAATAAAAGAGCACTGAGAACCATTGGCAGTTATTTTACAGCCTAGATACTATTTTGTTTTTCTACAATGAATATTTGACCACAGGAATGTCAGTTTGGGTTTAATCTTCAGTCTTACTTAAAGTTTTTTTTGTGTTCTTGATCATTAATTTGGTTTGGTGTTGGTTAATACCAGGTGCTTTAATTAACCTGTCCTACTAAATTAAAATGTTATTCACTTAAGTGAAGCAGAAACACAATCCACGCTTCGTGTCTCAATTCAGCTAGAAGGAAAACGTTTTGGGGAACCAGTAAATCTAGTAATTTGCAAAAAGCTCAGCACGCCTCTCTGTGAAATATCTCCCACTGTGTTTGTACCTCTTTAAAGGTTTGGGTTACGCTGATGTAGAGAATCGTGTGATGTGTAAGCCAGAGACCATCATGCGAATCGCCAGTATTAGCAAGTGTCTTACCATGATGGCTGTTGCTAAACTGTGGGAAGAGGGGAAGCTGGACTTAGATGCTCCAGTGCAGAAATACGTCCCCGAATTTCCAGAAAAAGTCTACGAGGGTGAAAAGGTACGTGGTTGCTTAACGGGAGCACTCGTTTGGGTTTTGATCCTGCCACTGCACAGCTGTGTATGTACAGCTGTTGTATGGCCTCGTCCTGTGACACACCAGAAACCGCTCAGACAAGTGCTGATGTTTGGTGCTTGAAAAAGCAGCACTGGAAGTGTGGATCTTCAGTGTGTAATATGCATTTATTGACGTAGTTTAACTCCTTTCGATGCATGATGTTTAAAAGGTCTTCCATCTCTGTCCTTTCCTCATGTTGGGTTTCACTTTCTGGTGAATCGATGTGCATTTATCTATAACAAAGTGAGCTCTCACTGTCCTTTTCTATCTAGGTCACTATTACCACAAGATTGTTAGTCTCACACTTGAGTGGGATTCGTCACTATGAAAAAGATATTGCAAAAGTAAAGGAAGAAAAGGAAAAGGCAAACAGAGCACTTAAACTAACAAAATCCGGCCAAGATAAAGAACAGAAAGAGAAAGATGGCAAAGGCATTGAAAAGACTGATTCTGACAAGTCAAAGAAGGAGCAGGAAGGTGAAGTAAAAAGCCGAAACTCAAAACCTGGCAGGAGAGACAAGGAGTTTGAACATGAGGAGTATTATTTGAAGGAGAAATTTGAGAGTGTGATTGAATCGCTGAAGATATTCAAAAAAGATCCTTTATTCTTCAAACCAGGTGAGTTGCTACTGCGTTTGACCAAAGCAGACCTTTCTGGTGATTTTTGTTGCTGTTGTTTCAGATGGCTTTGTGTTCAGCACAGCTTTATATTCAGTAGCACCCCATAAATGGTATTTGTGTGTTCTGGTTTTGTTCTGTTGTGTTGCTTTCCTCCTGTGCTCCATTGAAAGCTTGATGGAGAAATATTTGGGCTGAGCTGCACAGGCTGTCCAGTCATGTAGCTGTCTTCAGGTGCCAGTATTTGTAATGCTCGGACCAATCAGGACTTTATCAGTTCAATTGTTGTTATGTATCTTGTATAGAGATCTTAATCAATGCACTGACTTTTAAAGAATTTTGCTTAAATGAGTACCTTCTAATGGGATATCTGCAGCATAATTAAGCAGGTTCAAAATGTGATGGAGATAAGACTTAAAAAGTAATAGGAAGAATCCCAGGTGTTGCAGAGGAGAGGGGGAGACGAGACCTCAGGTAGAAATAAGGCTTTTCTCCCGGTGCTCTGAGTAATGCATTTAAGTGCTGATGCAACAAACCATTTTAAAGCAGATTATAACAAATTTATATCTACCAAATATTTTGTAAGCAAGTACCAGCTTACTGTATTCATGCTTTGGGCCTTCTAGGTATGCACCAAGAGCAATTTTATTGAGGCAGCAGACACAGCTGAAAAATTGTACTGGAAGACCTTGGAACCATAGAATTGCTGACGTTTGTTTATTGTAGGAATTACATTTAGTTCTGGAGAGGAGATTGAAAAGATTTAAGTGTAAGTTCTAAATGAGTTAGGTTAATAGGCAGATGATGTGCACTGCTGATAAACAGTAAGGAGTGCTCATGTAAGAAGAGAGGGATTGGAAGGGGGAGAATCATAGAATGGCCTGGGTTGAAAAGGACCTCAAAGATCATCAAGTTTCAACCCCTTTGCTGTTGGCAGGGTTGCCAACCAGTAGAATCTAACACCCAACCATCTTGGAAGGTTGTGGGTAACATTTCTAGTCAGGGATCTGTCTTGACTAGAGGCATTTCATTGAAAACTGTCTCTTGGTAAGTGTATGCTTTATAAAGGGTGTTAGCACCAGATGAGTTGAAAACTAGGAAATAAATTAAAATAATGTGCATGTTACTAGTGACAAAATCTTCCAGGATGCTGTAGAACTAGAAACGTGGAACTGTCCACATAGTGATAAAAGGGACTCAGGCCTTGGAAAACCTTGAGTGAATACACTACCCTTGTCTCTTAATTTCTGTGGTATGGACACAGCAGCAGGTCGCAGTATGTCAGCATCTCCTAACTAATATCATGGTTCCTTTCAGCACTCCAAACCCAGATGGCGTTGTTAGAATTGGTATGGTGAATCTTGTGAAACAAATGTTGTGTGAGTCTTGGCACAAATCCTGGCTGTACAGGCAGAGTCCTAGAAATGTGTTACGGCCATTCTCAGAGCTACCTGCAAGTGCCTGCCTGCTGCCTCGCATCAATTCCTAGGACCCACTGTCATAAGTCTGTGACTTACATCGTGTTAAAATAGGAGCGAGGTCTTTACATTGATTATTCATTGCTGTATGCACTTTAATTTGCACGTGCGATTACTTAAATGTTGTCCCATAAGCTTCCCATTTAAGCATCATGCAGCTAACTTCAACCCCCTGTGCTCTTTATTTCTTTAAGGTAGCCAGTTCTTGTATTCAACATATGGCTTTACCCTCCTAAGTGCTGTTGTGGAGAGAGTTTCGGGGCAAAAATTTACAGATTACATGCTAAAAATGTTCCGTGACTTGGATATGCTGTCAACTGTGCTGGATGACAATGAAGCAATGATATATAACAGAGCGAGGTAAGCAAGAATGAGATTTTACTCTGCTGCTTCTGTGGTGATTGTTGCTCTTTCAGTCTTTGAGCCAACTGAATTAGGAGTGTGCACTTTTCCTTTTTGGTCAGGCTTTTAAAGGAAGTGGGCCATGTTATCTTATGATTTTGTGTCAACATTACTCTATTTGTTCTATAAATGTGAAATTACAGAGTTAGAAGTAAGGTTGGCAGTTATAATTGCGTGTGTGGTGGTGGAAGTGGGGGGGGTGGCTGAGGAGTTTGCAGTTAGGTCGGTTACAGTTAAGCAGGTAAATGTAAATCAGGGAAAACAGAGTAATAAGGATTGAGTTTCTTATCTCTGCCCTTATTTTACTGAGCTGCCTGGATGAGCTCTGAGGTTGATTTGTTGAGTCACATTTTAAGTTGCATTGCAGGAGAAAAATTCCAACTGAATCACAACAGCAGGTTATGGCAAGCCTCATAACAATGAGGTTCGACTTTCTTAAGAGTGTGGGTTTTAAAGTGCTATAAAAGAGTGGGAATGGTTATGAACGTACTGGATCCAAGTTTTATAGCACTTGTGTGTGTGTATTAAAGGTAGTGTTGTTGCTAACAACAGCAGCAGTTGGTAATCTTTTAAGGGTAGCTTTACTGCTGTATTCTAAGATGCTCTGTGTAGTTATTTAGCTTGCAAATATTCAGAGGTTCTCCAGCTATTTGTAGATCTGGGTTCTGGTGATCTTGTAAATTATCAGGCTGCTGTAGTCATGTTCCTTTTGGTATGTGTGTGTATAAACAAGACTATAAGCTGAAATATGGCGGGGACAAAAGAATTAGGACGGGTGCTGTTTTATGGTCTTTTTATGGCTTATTTAAGGAACATCGGGATGTTTTAAGGAACATGTGATGGTTTTTGCCTCCGCATACAGCTAGCTTGATGTCTCAGACCGAAAAATACTGAGAAGTTGTGGTTTGTTTAATGGTTTGCTTTTGCTGTATTTCACTAAGACAAAAAAATGCTTAAAACTTTACATTTTCAAGATTTTTTTGTAGAGCTGCAAGTCAAACATTCAGCATCTTTGTAACGAGCTATATTGTGACTGAAAAAATGACTGCAGGGGCACTGAGATACACAGGTCACCCGCAGAGCTGATAGTAGTCCTGGACCATTCATCTGTCTTTGCTTCAGCCTCGATTTTCAGTGTTAGCCCCTTCAGAAGTTCCCTAAATGTTTTCCAGTATCCATGTTGACCAGATGGAGGATAAATGTATGTGCTGCCTGGAGTAGGCTTGCTGCTTTTTCTTTTCTTTTTTTGTTTTTCTTTTTGGTGTGATTCATTTCCACAGCTCTTTAAGCAGTCTGTGGGTTTACTGTGCTTGAAATTCATCAGAGTGTATAGATATGCAACAGTGCTTTTCATATGCTGCATGAAATGCACCCATTCATGAGTGTACCATTTCAAAAGCATAACTCTGTCTGCGCTGCTGTTGTGCTCTTTATTCCACAATTCCAGTTGGTAGTTTTAATTTTGTATTTTAATGACAGGTTTTGCAAGACTCTCCTTCCTGCTGGCTTTGTTAGTTCAGAATATTGAGTTGTATGTAGTAACCATAATGGAGCAGGGGGAGAAATTAATCGCAGATGGAAACTATTGGCTCAGAACAGTCTGGAAGGCTTTGGTGGAATCCCAGCTCGGTCTCAGATAACCGCAGGGTAGCAGTAGGATTCCTCTTTCCTGAAACACTTTTGAAATCTAGTTCAGGGATTTGAGAGAAGTCCCGTGCTGGCTGATGTACAGGTTTCTGTCCCATCTCTTGTTCTGTTGCCTTTACTCTTAGTGTGCCCTAATAGTAAGTAGAAGGTTTGGTGCTTCTGCTGAAACGAGGCTTCTAACTTTTTGTAGACAACATTTTCATGAGAACAATTGAGCACATGCTGAGATTGCCCTGTTAAGGTAGTTGTGCAGAATATCTGAGATGACAAGTTGAATTTTCTTGAATTCTAGGTGTTACGTTTACAACAAAAAGGGACGTCTGGTAAACGCGCCGTATGTGGACAACTCTTACAAGTGGGCTGGTGGAGGCTTCCTGTCATCGGTAGGGGACCTACTGAAGTTTGGAAATGCCTTGTTGTACAGTTACCAAGCTGGACAGTTTAGAAACACTAACGGCAAGCTTCTGCCTGGGTACCTGAAACCAGATACAGTTGCAATGATGTGGACCCCAGTGCCAAAAACTGAAGTATCGTGGGACAAGGATGGTAAATATGCAATGGCTTGGGCTGTGGTAGAGAAAAAACAACAGTATGGCTTTTGCAGGCGGCAGAGACACTACGCATCTCACACGGGTGGTGCAGTGGGTGCAAGCAGCGTTCTACTCATTCTGCCTGAAGAGTTGGACTCTGAAGCTGAAGATACTGCGGTTGTGGCACCACCTAGAGGAGTAATTGTTAGCATTATCTGTAACATGCAATCTGTTTCCCTCAACAGCACTGCCTTAAAGATTGCAAGGGAATTTGATAAAGAAAAACGGGCACAGTATATAGATTAAAAAAAGAGAGATGAATAAGTGAGCTTGAAATAAGTTGAGTAAGTGACCATGAAAAACAAATGGAAATGGAGATCAAGTTGGGCCCTGAGATCCCAAAGAACAGGTGAGGAAAAAGCATCAGCAGTTCACTGAAATTCTGCTAGTGGTGCCACGTTTAGGTGTAACTGGAATTCAGTTCATCTCTCAGGGAAGTTCCTTACAGAAAGAAGAATGTAACAAGCAAAATTGACTCCCTGTATTAACTGTGTAAATCCTCATTTTAGGAGCGGGGCTTTTTTCCTCATCCACTTATTTGACCAGCATTCAAAAAATAAAACAACAACAGCGGCCGAACAAACACAGCGTTGCTTTCTCCTATTGAGCACAACAGCAGATTGTCTGCCTTAAGTTCTAAACTTTCAAAAGACCTAATTCATTATTCTCAGTTCAGATCTGCCAAAACAGTAAATTCAGAATGACTTCACTGTTAACAAAATTTGTGTTTTTACATACAACTTCTTTTTATTTGATTAAAAAGCAAAAACCAAAGCTACCTCTGGGATGAAGATTGCCATCAAGTGCATTTTTGTCAGGGTTGTGTATTGCTAAGAATTGGAAAAGAATGAGCATAGAGTCATGTGTGTAAAATAATTTTATTTAGATATTCAACGCCATCCTTTGTTGGACATAAAGCATGACACTACTGTACTGTGGAAATAAATTTCACAGCTCCCTGTACCTGAGTAGCACAGCGCGGTGAGCTGTCAGACAGCCGTACTGCTGGGTGATACATGTGCTAGCTTTGGTAGTAGCAGTTGTAGCTAACAGCTGGAAATGGCACTGTATTCTGGAATGTAGATTTTCCTTTTGTTCAGGAATTAGGAACTAAAATAACTCAGTAAAATTTCAAGCCCATTCTCAAAGCCAGTAGTAGAAATCTGATGCACTTTGAGGTTTTTTTGTTTGTTTGTTTGTCTTCCCCAAACCACCCTTTTTTCTATTTTGGACATTACCTCAAGGCATTACTTTTGCACAAGGCCGAACAAGAAATTCTGGCAGACTTCCAAATAAGCAGTACCTAATCTTCATGTTTTCGATAGAAATTCAGTAACAGCTGATTATGTTTATTTGATGTATTCCATAATGGCACGTGCGATCTCTGTCATCTCCAAGGCTACGCTTCCCTGTGCTTACATCAGACAGTATTTCCAGGCTGAGATGAAACAAACCATCCTGCAGAAGGAGTTCTAGTACTTGAGTCCCTGCACTGCTTAGCAGTTCTGCCTCTGAATTTAAGGAGCAAAATGTTTTGAGTAACAGTTGAAAGAAGGTAGCCTTACCTTCATCTTTCCCAAGCTCCCAAGCTAGTGTTTTTAGTATTAACTTCATACTGCTACCTCCACGTGATGCAACGCCACGTTGTCAGCCCTGTTACCATTATGCCTGTGAATATTTTTGTCTAAGACTGACAAATGAAGAAATGTCTTATTTTGAGGTGCTTTACCTGCACTGGCAGTAGGGCTGCTTTAGGGCTCTTCATAATTATAAGTAATTGTTCCTGTGCCTTAAAACAGCAGAAGCTTACAAAATGTTTGCCTGGCTTTTCTGGCCCACCAAAATTTTACTTGGGTACTCATGAGTAATGGGTTGTCTTGGTATCTCAAGCATATCAGATCAGTACAGAAGAGATAAGTAAACCTTTTGGAACAAGCTCATTTGGTGAGGCAGTATATTCACCTACTCTCACTGAGGTCTTTAATGTTGTTTGACAATTCAAGACAGAGGTACTGGAGATGAACATCTACAATGGCAACATTGCTTTTTCCAGTCTTGAGCACCTGCTAGCTGTCTAAGCGTGCAGCAGCAGAAGTCATTGCCAATTTTCCACAGGAAACAAGAGTAGGTAAGTAGTTCTGCATTGCTTTCATGTTGAAGAATACGTGAACAGAAGTTGACAAAACAAAAGGTTTTAGATACGGAAACCCTGAAAGGTAACACCGCTACTGTAGGATGCAGAGCATGTTTTCTTGTATGATGCATTTATTTTGTGAATGGCATTTAACATTCTTGAAAACCATTTTGCGTATTTCAGAGACAAGTTTCACTAGCTGACCATTGTGAGAGAGTTCAGATAAAAACTGAGCATGCAGAAGGGATAGGTCTTGTATTATGCTTGTCTACATAGGACCAAACAGTAATCATAGAATATCCTGAGTTGGAAGGGACCCGTAAGGATCAGCGAGTCCAACTCCTGGCTCCACACGGGCCCACCCGAAAATCAGTCCATATGTCTGAGAGTGTTATCCAGTCACTTCCTGAACTCCAGCCAGCTGGGTGCCATCACCACTGCCCTGGGCAGCCTGCTCAGTGCCTGACTGTCCTCTTGGTGAAGAACCTCCAACCTGACCCTCCCCTGTTGCAACTACTTGCTGATCTCTTGGGTTCTATCACTGGTCATCACCAACGCCTTGGAATGAATTCCTTTGGACATAACAGGTGTTTGAAGTATGTAAGAAAGTGAGTAATAAAGTGTCTTAAGATACTTTTAACACTAAGATATTCATGACAGTATCCCACTCCCCTTGTGGACTGATTAGCCACCAGCTTTTTGTATGCAAAGGCCACATAGTTTTTACATCCTATAACTTAAGACTTTAAAGGTCTACTGTCACGTGTACAGCTATGTAAAATCTGAAAACGTTAGGAAGTCTACATTCCATCTTCCAACCCACGTAGCAAAATGTGTCACTAACTTTCTCTGATAAGGCACTTAATCACAAATCTTACATTTTTATGTGTTGGGTAGAGGTAGGAGGGGAGCAGAAATGGGGGAGACTAGGCATCAGTCTGACTTGGCAGCAATACCGTGCCTTGGCCACTTGTGCTATCTTTAGTGTGAAGCCACTTATTTATGGATTGGCATTAAGTATAGAAAACTGGTCAACTAAGAGCAACTTAGGTGACTGACGTGTTCTTATCTTTTACTGTGCAAACAGTATGGCACTAACAGAACCTGTTCTGTTCTTAAAGGCGTGCATGCTAAATTGGTGCATCTGTTTCTGTATCAAACACCTACTTCTTGCATCTGGTAATTATCAGTGTTCACTATTTGAATTAAGTGAAATAAAACAGCTTGCAAATGGACTGAATTGCAATATCAGCTGTTTTCTTAGTTAACTAGAAACATACAGGGTTTTTTTTATCATAAAAAGAAAACAAGTTGAATAAATTCTCAACAATAATGAGCTCACCAAGTCAGGTGATATTTTAAAACAGATGATGCTGACATATAACTTAAAATCTTAAGTAGTAGTATAACAAGGTATATGTAAGCTGGTGTTTGAAGGGTGTATTGTGGTATTAAAGATAAATCTCAATTTTTAACAGCCCTTTAGAAGGGGGTGGCTTTTAAAAGCTAATTAAAAACCAGTTTCCTCATTGCAAAAGGGTAATGATTAAATTTCAGTAGTTAATACTGAAAATGTGCACTGTTGCTTGTATGCCATATGCTTACCCTGCCCTCAATGCTTTCACTATTTTGCAAAATGATTTAAATACTTTTTTTTTTTCCTTTTTTTGCATAGGAATCTCAGTATAGAATGTGGAGTGCAGGAGTGCAGGTTGTAGACCAGATTAGAGAGAGGGAAAACCAGGCATTCCAGAATAACATCTGAACACATGTGAGTAATATTGCATCTGAGAAGTAACTATTACCACAGAGCAAGGGGATCAAAGCCATGTTGAAACAGCTGAGCTGCAGGTCCTTTTTAAACCTATCTAGCCTTTGTAACCCTTGCCATTGAAGCAGCCACAGCATTCAGTTATACAAAATGTATTCTTAGTGCAGACTGTCACCATATGGTTTACCCTGCTGATGATTAACAGAAAGAAGGATGCAGCGAGTCCAAGGTTCAGATTTTTATATTAAATGACACCACCCAATTACAAAACACTGTTTAAAGCTGTAAAAATAGAGCTCAACTGTCTGCAACTTCCAGGGGAAAAAAATGCACTTCAAACCATTTATTGAAAAAGATTCCAGCTGATCAGTCACCAACAGAGCGTCATTTTCACAGAATCAGTCATAATTACATTGTCACATCAACAGGCATGTTTTTTAACAGGTAAGGCTTTCAGGAACACAGATCCACCGCTGTGTGCTGAAGAGACTGTTCAGTGTTGCTTTCTTCTAAATGAACAGCCTGTAAAGAAATCACAAATACAGGCAGCCTTACATTGCTAGGTGACCTTGAAAAACTGCTCATCCAACTCAAGTTGGAAACTTGCATAGTAAATTTATTAAACTTCAGGTACCGTAAGAGCTAACTAACTTCGAGTCTACTCTAACCCAATCAGAATTCATCTCATTCTAAGCCTCAGGTATACAGTTGTTGTTTTTTTCTGTTTCTTTGTTTTCCCAGATGCCTTTAAAATTTCAGTCTGTTGTTCTATTCTTTAGTGGTACAAACCCAGAAGTGAAACAGCTGCTAGGAGTTCTTATACATTTCCAACTGCTCAACAGCCTCATTTCAGGTATTCTGTCTTCCTATCAACTATGTGGTACAAGCACTACTATGTATAATTTGCATGTATATTTACATTTCATCCTTTAAATGTAAGGTGAATGAAATCTGGATTCATTTTTTAAATTACTTTTAACCTTCATCTGTTTCCAATGTTTTTCATATGTCCTGGACATTGGGTTACATTTCAAGGTACCAGTGCTATACCAGTTATCTATATATGTGTGTGTGTGTGTGTGTGTGTGTATAATTAGCAGGTTATTTGTTCTTTTACACTTTATACAAACATTTTGACTACATAATGTGAACCAGAGACTGCCTTACAGTACCACTGTTTAAAAATAAACAAGCAAGCCACCACTGACAAGCAGTGGCATGGCATTGCTTTAGGCTTGCCAAACCCTCTAAACTTAGTTCAGAATTGAATATCCTGTATCTGTTAGTTAGGCTAAAGGAAGTTACAGGTCACTGAATCTAAAATTAAGTGTTTCTGATCAAAATCTAGCTCTGAACTCCCTGGCCTACTTACTTAGCCATTATAAAACAAACAAAACATTGCATAAAACATTGTAAATAGGCCCCAGCTTGC
Organism: Pavo muticus; assembly: GCA_016647715.1. Classification (NCBI taxonomy): domain Eukaryota; kingdom Metazoa; phylum Chordata; class Aves; order Galliformes; family Phasianidae; genus Pavo; species Pavo muticus. The sequence goes on from JACDJE010000149.1 coordinate 6,270,656, forward strand.
AAGTTTTTGGGGGTTTTTTTATCAGCTAACACTCAGCAATTTGAGGAATAAGCTTTCCAGTGCTAGTTTTCAAAAATCAAAGCTAAGAGATCCACAGGCTGTAAGTCCACAGATGTGCAGTTTTAAGTGTAATATTCAGATTGCTTAAACGTTTCTCCTTACCTTCTGTGAGCCTTGCTTTTCCCCCAGTAGGCTGACACAGAATAGTTGAGCAGCCTACACACAGAACCACTGTCTGAGCGTGGCTGAACACAGTGGTGATCTTGTAGCATCCTGCAAAACAGCATTGTTACATTTTCTATTGAGTATTTCTAGCATGTTTTTAATTGTATGTGTAATTGAACCGGCTACCCTAAGTTCACTTGTTCAAGACTAAGTGAGTATTACATTACAAAGTATACCAAATAAAACTTAGTGTGAAGTACTCACATGCTTTTACTAGCATGAATAGCAAGCACATTAGCTAACTGAAACTAGTATGCCTCTCCCATGAAAATCATTAACAGAATCTGTTGGCTGACAAGCCCTCATGTACCCGTAGTACCTATCCTGCAAGAAGCAGGAGCTGGGTGCCTTACCTTTGTTCTAGACCAGCCTTAGATATAGAACTGGTTATTTGTTGGGGGAGAACATTGCTGGTGATGAAGCCTGGCAGCTGTGAACATAAGCACTGCTATTCAAGGCTGTTTGCTTTCTGTTAATCATTAGTACACATACAGCATAGCTGTATTGTCCAGGGCTAGCACCACACTGACACCACAAGGCTGGCACAGAACAGCTTCACTGCAGTCCAGATTCAGGAAGAGGCATCAGGAGCACTTTGAAACTTCTAAATTCTACAGCTCAAAGAAAATATAAAATCAACTTCATACAAGTCTTAGACAAGAGGATTTTCACACCTTACATTACTCTCCTTGTAAAGTATTTTTAACTGTTTAGGAGGAACGAGAGAGATAATTTGGAACATATTTAATCTTGAGGTGGATACAGAATACAGACAAACAGAAAGATGAGCACAGCCACCATTTTCAGTGTGTGTGGCCTGGAGAGAATAAAATAGAATGTATTGTAAGAAAGGAAGCTCCCTCACAATCATAGAATCACAGAATCATAGAATGGCCTAGGTTGAAAAGGACCACAATGATCATCTAGTTTCAACCCCCCTGCTATGCGCAGGCTTGCCAACCACCAGACCAGGCTGCCCAGAGCCACATCCAGCCTGGCCTTGAATGTCTCCAGGGATAAGGCAACCTTGGGCAACATGTTCCAGTGCGTCACCACCCTCTGAGTGAAAAACTTCCTCCTAATATCCAACCTAAACTTCCCCTGTCTCAGTTTAAAACCATTCCCCCTTGTCCTATCACTATCCACCCTCGTAAACAGCCGTTCCCCCTCCTGTTTATATGCTCCCTTCAAGTACTGGAAGGCCACAATGAGGTCTCCCTGGAGCCTTCTCCAAGCTAAACAAGCCCAGTTCCCTCAACCTTTCCTCATAGGAGAGGTGCTCCAGCCCTCTGATCATCTTAGCAGCCCTCCTCTGGCCTCGTTCCAAGAGCTCTGTATCTCTCTTGTACTGGGGGCCCCAGGCCTGGACGCAGCACTCCAGATGGGGCATCACAAGAGCTGAGTAGGGGGGACAATCACCTCCCTCTCTCAAGAGAACTTCCATTTGTGGTTTGGTGATTGTTTTTTGTGGGTTTTTTTCCTGTGTTTTTTTTTTTTTGTTTTTAAGCCAACACTGCATTTTCCAATAGTTTTAATGATTTTTACCTCACTTTTTAGATGGAAAAGGGTGTCTGAGAGCTTCCTAGAGATCTAAACTACCGAGATAACAAGAAAACTGAGTGTGGCACCAATTCCTTACTTCTGGTCAGGATATCACTACTGTGAGTCGATGCATTTTCTCCTGTTTTCTTACTGTTACAGTTTCCTTATGCTGCAGTAGCATCTGGGAGATAAGTGACAGCATTTGCTGATTTCTGTACGGGTGCAGCTGCTCAGCTGCAGAGCATCCTTCTGCCACACGCCAGAACATGCACTGTTGGAGCCGATAACGGTGAAGACGGTTATGCTGATGTTTCTGAGCCAAAAGCGAGGTGTGTGAAAAGCAGACATAGGCAGCACCTGGGACAGCAGCCCGACCCACAAGGGCAGTGCAAGACCGTAACCGTGCGTCGCTCCCCGGTCTCCGCACAGCTAGTACCCCCCTCCCCCCCCAGCAGTACATGAAGCAGTGATTTAAGTTAACCTGCCACAACCGCTGAGGCCGCTCGCTGTGAGGAGCGCGCAGCTCATCCCGTGCCGAGCGAGTAACCCACACGCAGGGGCAGCGCTGCTCCGCCGGCCGCGACCCGCGGGCGGTTACCTGGGCACTTCACGTCCATGAAGTAGGAGTTGGGGCTCTGCACCAAACGCTTCTTCTTGTGCTTCCTCCTCTCCTCCTCCAGGGAGGGGTGCAGCAGGTCCCTCGCCAGCTGGGTTGGACGGAACCGTAACGTTACAGAGTGCCCCCCGGCCACCCCTGCCCCTCCGCGCCCCCACGCAACTCACGGGCATGTCTGCGGGGCCTCCCGCGGAGAGCTGCTCTGGGCGCTCGGAGGACTCGGCTCGATGGTGCGCGCGGGGCGGGGCCGGGCCGAGGGGGCGGGGCGCTGAGTGGCGTAGTTTTGTAGCGGCGGGTTCGCGCCAAGTAGCGGAAATAGGGCCTAGAAAACGGTGTGGACGGCTTTCCCGACCGTCTGCCGCCACATCCCTTGTGCAGGGGGCTGACACGGTTAGTAGAAGTTGTTCTGAGCATTTACTGTGAGCTGCAGATTTCAGAAGTGTATCTTAAAGGTGCCATGGTTTCTCCAGTGCTGCGACTGCACACCGGTTCCCAAATGCCTCCTTCCATGCCCCACCCTGGTGTTACTCTGTGGAACAGACCCACGCGCTGTGGTGCTTTGGGCCGTTCTGTTGGCTTTCCTCTTCTCCATCACACCCATCACCCTGTGAGGCAAATACTTCGATAGTGCATCTCATTACTCTCCAGTGTGCTGATGACACACATATTTCGCAAGACCTTCTTGCTGTATCATGGGGACTTCAATCTGCAGGGCTGTGACTCACGCTGCCCGGTGCACGCCATTACCAGCACAGCACAGCCGGCTGATGGCCTTGAGGCTCCTCCTGCCTCCCAGCCTTCTTGATGTGGTTTATCGGGCAGAAGAGAGGAACTGGGCTGATCGGTTCAGAGTCTGAAAGAGATTTATGGTTTTCTTTGGTTAAGAAAATAACTTTGTGTATTAAACACCACCAGCACAATATAAAAGTGCTGTCCTCCCTCACCTCTTCCCTGAACGCTCCCTTTCCAGCGTCTGTCCTGCAAGGAGCTGTGCTGCTGGGAGAAGGCTTCAGATTCACGGGTTACATGAAACATTGGTTTCTGTGGCAGGAGAGACGCACAGGATGGTGATCTGAAAACAGGATGTGTTCGGGGGCACATCCGTCTGGTTCTCTATTTTGATTGTACTTGGAGATTCATTTCCTTTTTACAGCTGCCTGTGGCTTGGCAACCTGCTGAATGACTCGGTGACCACACATCACCTTTGATCTTGTGACAAAAAGAATGTTTTTTTTGGAAGTGTAAGGTTTGGAAAACAGAAATGCAGCACTGAGTTTGGGTTGCGGGAGAGAAATGCAGTCTGTTTCGGGTGGGTTTGCACTGCAGGGTTACGGCCCACAGAGACGGACACAGACTCAGGCCCAGGAGGGTGACCTGCCCTTCACAGCCTTCCAGCAAACAACGACTTCCATTTCATTTTTGAGAATGTCAAACCTTAAAACTGGCAGTTTACAGATCAGAATTGTGCAATGCTTTCCCTTTCTGGGACTGACCTATACCTACTCTCAGTAATTACTTAATTTAGCCCCTGCTATAGGAAGTTCTGCAACATATACACATGTAAAATTTGAACAATTAGATTGCTAGCATAAAGTGAAGCACTGTTCTTCATGAAGACCAAAACAAATCTATGCATTGATCTCATTAAAACTACATCTTAAAAGCAGAGTGTATCAACATATATCTGAGATGAGCATAGAAGTATCTATTTGCAACTAGAGATATATTTACTGTAACTGGGGAATAAGTGACTTTGTTTAAAGGAGTGTCACATGTTGGTCATCAAATAGTTGTAAACAGCACAAGCATCTGCCAAAACCACAGCTGTTAAAGACATATCTCAAGAATATGATCATATTAGCTATCAGGTGTCCCAAAGCTAAGGAGCAAGGTTCATGTTAATAATTTTCAGTTGCTTGGCATTCTGGGAAAGACTGCCTCTTATCTTTTGTAGGGCTTGGACCTGTAGGTGGAGTGCCAAAAATGCTGGGATTGTGGTCCTACCAATGTTTCACTCTATTGTTTTTTGAAACCATCTCTCAAAACAATTAAGACTTGGAATTTCCTGGTTTGGTACACACTGAACAGAAGAGCTTGACCAGGAGAAGATTTTCACGCAGTTCTATTTTCATTTAGCTGGTCTTATCTTCAAACAGAGGGGAAAAAAGATTTTTGAAAGTTGTCTATCATTTGAGAAAGTACAAATGAGAGTGGGTACAAAAGAGAAAGTCTGTCATCTGTTACTGTCCTAAAAATGTACGTGGTGGTAAAAGAGTCAAGTGTTTTCCTTTTTTTTTAATTGTGTGTAAAAATTGTTGTATTTCTTTCATATGAATAGAGAGATTAATTGCATTTTGTTATTCATACCAGTGCATTTCTTAAACCGAAAGCTTTACCAGATGCACCATACATACACCTCAGTGACTAATGGAATTCTGCCTTACCTGGATGAGCTGAAACTGGTGAGTTTCAGCAGAGGTATTCACCAAATCACAGCTCTTATGTAGGCTTTTTGAAAGGTTTTAAAGTTTTGTTTTGTTTGAAATCTGCACATCAACATCATAGTCTCATAGCCTACATTTTGTAAACACTGTTTGGTGCTGTATGCTTTTACAAAGTGACAAAAGGTAAACTGTAATGTCAGCCATTTTGTGCTTCCTGTTCAGTGTTCCTCACAGTGGTTCTCCTATGCCTGGATAAAATAGAAAGAGTCCACTTACAGTTGATCTATTTGACTACAATGCATCATAAAACAAACGTTGTCCTTTCCAGTTTAGTGATCTAACCAAGACTGGTTTCAAAGCATCTTCATGGACAGTGGGTTGGTTTGATAGGACCTCTCAAAGTTCCACTAACATACTGTAACACTGTATGGTTTTTGTGTGTCTTAGAAAATTTAAAAAAAATAGCTGTCATTTTATATATATATATATATATATATATTTATTTTTTTTTTTTTTAAATGTAATGTTAAAGTTCATGGTTAAGTAAACATCTGCCCTTTGAATGTAGCATACTGGCACTTTTCCACATCACAACAGAATGTGATATTGCAAGGCATCAGTGTAATTAAAGAGAGGAGTAATTTGCATTATTTTCCTATAAAACTACTCTTGGGTAACAGATGGCAATCGCAAACATATTGCTCCAGAGACATATGGAAACCTATTTGTTCCACCAAACTCAAGAGTGAATATTAACCCCAAAATTACTCTCTTCATTGCTGAAATAGGATGTAGTAATCCTCAATGTAGCCCTCATTACTGTACTCATGAGCAACTCCTGTCTCTGAAAATAGAGATCTATGGAAATGTTTCAGAGGATGGTGTTTCATTTGCAGTTTCCTATAATCTGATGATTCATGTTAGTTTCAATTAACTGATAGTTGGGTTTGATTGCCCCAGTTCCAGGCTGCCATTATCACTTAAATCTTGTGTTAGGCATTGTCATGGCCCATCTCAACGTGTAAACGGCCCAGGCCCAACTCAGGCACTACATGAAGGAGCCAAGCAGCCGGAATGGCAAATTCCACCTTGAAGAGGGCTGAGTTCTACAGAAATAAACTAACTAATGGTTTCTTCCCCCAGTCTTGTTCTGCTGCCTTGGTTCAGCCCGCTGGGCGATGTCAAGGTCTCCCAGAGGTCTTAATCATGCAGTGACATTTTTACTCGATTCACTACATAGCACCTATGTTATAAAAGCAGATTTCAGTTCAATTAACCGGGAGTTGCATTAGCATTTATGACAAGCGGCTACTGAATTTCCTTGTACAGAGTTTTACATCAGGTCTGTCACTGCGCTATTGTTTTCTCGGAGTTTATTGTGGCAGTTTGTCTGGAGGGGTTCCTCAGAACACCTTGCACAGCCCTGGCAGCAGGCAGCTGCTGGTCAGCCCCGTGTCACCCCATCCCTGCGGCGGTGGCCTGTCTGCTGGGAGCAGGGATGCTAACCGCAGGTGACGCTGTTGGTATTCAAACTAATTCTCAGCATAGGCGTGGGTCACTCCGAAAGTAATGCTTCCTGTTTATTGCCCTGGAATCGACAACAGCTACAAAGAGCACAGTAACACTGTTGGATAGAGCCAAACCTCAGCTACAACATGCTATTTTTCAACACAGTTGACGCCATTAGCTGTGTGTTTCAGCACTGGCACTACGATTTGTAGCATTAAGATTTTCTGTTTGTAGCTTGCCTAGAGACTATAGTTCTTAAACCAATAGCTCTTCGTGTCATGTCAAAGTGTTTCAGTAGCGTTACTCGTTTTTATAGTGCCTTGTGACACTGCGAGAAACATCACAGTCAGTACGTCACGAGGCTGCCTCACACGGCGAGGGAACTGTCAGTGGGGAAAGCCGTGGAGCAGAGCTCGTTCACACGCACCGGCACCGCGGTACGGCACAGCGCCGCGGACTACAGCTCCCATCGGCCCCTGCGGCGTCCCCCCCCCCCATGCGCGCGCAGTGCCCGCCGGGATGGGCGCGGCGGGAGGGGAGGGGCCGCGTTCCGTCTCCTCCCCGCGCTGCCTCGGCCGCCCCCTCCGGCTGCGGAGCTCGAGCGAAGATGGCGAAGACGTACGACTATCTGTTTAAGCTGCTGCTGATCGGGGACTCGGGCGTGGGCAAGACCTGCCTGCTCTTTCGCTTCAGCGAGGACGCCTTCAACACCACCTTCATCTCCACCATCGGTGAGGGGCTGAGCGGCTCCTCGGGGCCCTGCGGGCGGGAGACGAGGAGGGAGGGGCGGGGGGGGCC